>SJYT01040086.1:102093-170549 GCA_006410635.1 Cephalophus harveyi
AGGAATTCAGTCTTGAATATTCATTGGAAGGACTGATGCTGAAATGAAACTCCAATACTTTGGCTATCTGATGGGAAGAACTGGCTTATTTGAAATGACCCTGATGCTGGGAAAGATTCAAGGTGGGGGGAGAAGGGGACGTCAGAGGATGAGATGGTTGGATGGCATCACTGACTCAATGGACATGAGTTTGAGTAAGCTCCGGGAGTTGGTGATGGACAGGGAGGCCTGGCGTACTGCGGTCCATGGGGTCGTTAAAGAGTTGGACACAACTGAATGACTGAACTGAACTGTTCGTTCTATATTTTTAGCCTTTCTAAATTGGCTTTAATATGTGTATAGCGTATATTGTTTGGCCTTGCTTTGTAAGCTGAGTTAAAACCTTTTTTTAATAGATGATTTGAATCCATTGATATATATGGATATGACTGATCTCTTCAGTCATAACTGTATCGTAGTATTTTGTAAATATGTGTATTATGTATGCTCTGTTTCTTTCTAAGATATGTGTTCTTTTATTTTACTTATACAGAAATGTTTTGTCTAGGAAGTTCCACTCCCACCTGCCTCCCCGCTGCCAGTGATTGTCTTTTAATGTATACTTTTAAGAAAATGCTCTTGGCCGCTTTTTTTTGGTTTGGTTAAACCTTTTTCTCTCGGATTTCCATTTTTATTGGTATACTTTAGTTTCCATCCTTTGCCTCCATAATAAACAATAAACTTACTCTACTTTCCTCTTTTTCTTCTGAGATTTTTTTAGTTGCATATTTTTACTTTTTTACAGCATACTACTTTCATGTAGTTGCTTTCCACAACTTTTTTTTTTATGTTAAACCTACATTTAAATATTCTAAATGTTCACGAATTAGACATTTTGTTCAAGTTTCCTAGTCATTTCTTGGTTGAATGAAGTTCATTATCTAAAAAATTCCTTGAGGAGTCATGGATGCAGAGTTTCTTTATTTGAAAACTTTTAATTTCTTTTTCCTAAAGCCTTGATACGTAAAGGGCCACTTGGGGATAAAACTTCCTTAGGTTACACTTTAAATATTATTATTATTTTTTTTTACAAAATACTATTTCATTTTTTTCTTTTTAGTGCTTTTTGAATTTTCTGATTCCTAAGGGTTTTTTTTTTCCCCTTGTTAAAGTTCCTTGATTCTTAGGTCTTACAGATTTCTTTTTAATCTTAGGAACTGAAAAGATTTAGTAGGATGTGCCTTGGAGTCTTGATTTCTTTAGGTATTAATTTTCCAAGATACCCAATGGGCTGTTTCATTTTGTGCATTCAGTTTTTTTTTTTTTCCTGTAAGTTTTCTTGGTTTACAATTTTAAATGTTCTATTCTGTTTACTTGTCCTCTTTATCACTCTATTTTTCTTTGCCTGTTTTCCATTTCTATTACTCTCTCTTTCATCTTTTCATTTCTACTACTTCTATTTTTTATTCTCCTTTTTATCCTCTGCTTTGGTTCCCGGCATTTACTCAATCTCCTTTATCAAATAAATGTTTTCAATCTATTCTGTCTTGCTTATTTTGTATTGTATTCTTGAGGTATGAGGTAATATTGTCTTTTTCTCCCCTCTCTTTCCTGAGTTTTGTAAGTTTTCCTTTCACACTTTGCTTCTGATTGTCCGTGTCTGTCATAATTTTTCGATTTTTGACTCAAAGTGTCTTTTCATATCCCCAAATTCTTATTTGAGTATATTAATTCTACCTAGAGTGTTATCACCCAGATTTCTTGTGCTTCATGCTGTTTTATTGGATGAGATTTTCTTCTCGATGTGTGTTGGATTTTTTTTTTTGTAATACTCTCTTAAGAATGTGTTCATTATTTTTTCTATTCATTTTTTTTTTTTTAATGATACTGGGGGTGTGTTAGTAGGATTCCTAGCTCATTGGCTCCCTCTTCTGTCATTACAGCAAACTGCAGATACTTTTATTTCAATTCAGTTCAGTCACTCAGTCGTGTCTGACTCTTTGCAACCCCATGGACTGCAGCATGCCAGGCTTCTCTGTCAATCACCAACTCACGTCCATTGTGTCAGTGATGCCATCCAACCATCTCATCCTCTGTCATCCCCTTCTCCTCACACCTTCAATCGTTCCCAGCATCAGGGTCTTTTCCAATGAGTCGGTTCTTTGCATCAGGTGGCCAAAGTACTGAAGCTTCATCTTCAGCATCAGTGCTTCTGGTGAATATTCAGGACTGATTTCCTTTAACGTTGACTGATTGGATCTCCTTGCAGTCCAAGGGACTCTCAAGAGTCTTCTCCAACACCACAGATCACAAGCATCAATTCTTCGGTGCTCAGCTTTCTTTATAGTCCAACTCTCACATCCATACATGACTACTGGAAAAAACATAGCTTTGACTAGACAGACCGTGGTTGGTAAAGTAATGTCTCTACTTTTTCATATGCTGTCTAGGTTGGTCAAAGCTTTTCTTCCAAGGAGTAAGTGTCTTTTAATTTTACCATCTGCAGTCACCATCTGCAGTGATTTGGAGCCCCCCAAACATAAAGTCTCTCACTGTTTCGATTGTTTCCCCAAGTATTTGCCATGAGGTGATGGGACCAGATGCCATGATCTTCGTTTTCTGAATGTTGAGTTTTAAGCCAACTTTTCGCTCTCATCTTTAGTGGACTTTTTATCTTGGTGGTGGGGTAAGCTTGTTTGCTCTCTGAATCGTGACTCTCCTGTTTGCCTTTTTGCTTTTTTCTCCCTTCGTCATCCCATAGCCAAAGGGGTTTTATCTCTTTTTTGTCTCATTTCTCTCTCAGAGGCTATGTGTTTCAAACACTGCTCTTTCAAATTATGTTTGCTTTTAAGTCCATGTAGTTCAAGCTGTGATCTGCTTGTATATCTTTTTAGTATTGAAACTTAGGGTTGACTTTGTCTTTCTAAAACTTTGATTCTAAATCAGGCCTTAGGTTCATCATTAACTCTCTTTAAACTTATAGTTTTTCACAGTATACTTTAAAAAAAATTTATTTAGAAAATTTTTTTATTTTTACTTTATTTTGCTTTACAATACTGTATTGGTTTTGCCATACATTGACATGAATCAGCCATGGATGTACATGAGTTCCCAATCCTGAACCCCCCTCCCACCTCCCACCCCATACCATCTCTCTGGATCATCCCCGTGCACCAGCCCCAAGCATCCTGTATCCTGTCACAGTATGCTTTTGCTTGTAACAAAGCCTAGTGGCGAAGAAGTGGTGGGAGAGGAGCATGATATAACACTTCCTGGCATTAGGTGACTTTTTTTTTTGGTTCTTATTTTTATTCCTAGTTATTTTGAATTTGGGGCAATTTGTCATTCAAGTTATCCCGAAAGCATGGTTTTTATGAATTTTGTTTATTTTTTATTGTTCTGTTTTGCTTCCAGAGGAAATGTTGAGATATGGGGATCTAAACCACCATCCTTGTCTTCAGGAACCCTGAAGTGTTAGTAAAGCTAGAGGTTTTAAAAATGCATTAAAAAAAAAAAAAAAGTTTGGTGTTCACCTTGGTGTTCATATTATCTCATTTAATTGGCACAATTCTCTTGATAATGTTGTCTCCTTTTCACATATGAAGAAATTGAGAGAACACGCAACTAGACATGATAATTTGATCTAAAGTGATGCCAAGCTTTGTGTTCTTTCTACTATATCATTCTATCTCTATGGCAACTGAACTTACGAAATCATACATTAACAACCGACTGTAGCCTAATAAAGTTTAGCGAGTATTAATATAAACAATTTATTCATCTGTTCCTTGTCTCTTATCTTGTATCCCTGTTATATTTCTAGCAGCCTCTTCTCCATTGATTGCTACTCTTTGCCCTACAAAGGGGCATCCTTTTTGTTCTAGGCAATACAATGTGCATTTACTTGTGCTTTATTGACTATGCCAAAGCCTTTGACTATGTGGATCAACAAACTGGAAAATTCTTAAAGAGATAGGAATATCAGACCACCTGACCTGCCTCTTGAGATGTCTGTATGGAGGTCAAGAAGCAACAGTTAGAACTGGACATGGAACAATAGACTGGTTCCAAATAGGGTAAGGAGTACCTCAAGGCTATATATTGTCACCCTGCGTATTTAACTTATATGCAGAGTACATCATGAGAAACACTGAGCTGGATGTAGCACAAGCTGGAATCAAGATTGCCGGGAGAAATATCAATAACCTCAGATATGCAGATGATACCACCCTTATGGCAGAAAGTGAAGAACTAAAGAGCCTCTTGATAAAAGTGAAAGAGCAGCGTGAAAAAGTTGGCTTAAAGTTCAACATTCAGTAAACTAAGATCATGGCATCTGGTTCCATCACTTCACGGCAAATTGATGGGGAAACAGTGAGAGACTTTATTTTTCTGGGGCTCCAAAATTACTGCAGATGGTGACTGCAGCCATGAAATTAAAAGATACTTGTCCTTTCAAGGAAAGTTATAACCAACCTAGACAGCATATTAAAAATCAGAGACATTACTTTACCAACAAAGATCCATCTAGTCAAAGCTATGGTTTTTTTAGTAGTTATATATGGATGTGAGAGTTGGACTATAAAGAAAGCTGAGCACCGAAGAATTGATGCTTTTTAACTGTAGTGTTGAAGAAGACTCTTGAGTCCCTTGCACTTCAAGGAGATCCAACCAGTCCATCTTAAAGGAAAGCAGTCCTGAATATTCATTGGAAGGACTGATGCTGAAGCTCAAACTCCAATACTTTGGCCACCTGATGCGAAGAACTGGCTCATTTGAAATGACCCTGATGCTGGAGAAGATAGAGGGCAGGAGGAGAAGGGGATGACAGAGGATGAGATGGTTGGATGGCATCACTGACTCGACGGACATGCGTTTGAATAAACTCTGGTGGTTGGTGATGGACAGGGAAGCCTGGCATGCTGCAGTCCATGGGGTTGCAAAGAGTTGGCCACGATGGAGCGACTGAACTGAACTGAGTGCATTATATCACCTATGAAATTGATTCAATAGATGTTAGTTTTGTTTTTTATCCTAATAGAGTACTCCACTCTACGTTCTCTCCAAACATACCATCATTTTTCCCTCAGCCCACTTTCACTATGGAAGGATCAATGTATATTCATTGGGTTTTCAAAACTCAATGCAATGTGGGGTTCCATTTTCACCTCTGAATTGAAATTATCCATATGCTGAGGCTGTAAAGTCTCCTAGCTCCTTGGAAATGATTGCCCCCAGTAGCAGCAGCTGTCAACAGCTTTTGGCAGCCTCCTTTCAGGAGTGGGGTGTTATATTGTCTGTAGTTTTCTTTAAAGTAATTTAATCTGCACCTTAGGGGTGCTTAGTTAACAGTTTTGAAGTACCTTAATCACGAATGCACACTCTGGGGGTAGTTAGTTAACATTTGAAAGACCCTAATCAAGATTCTATACTCCAGAGGCAACCAGTGCATCAGATACTGCTCTCTCAATATGCAGCGGTGGGTGCATTAATTAGAATAAAAGATGTTAGAGGTAATTTTTCATTGGTGAACCCAATGGTATTTAAGATAAGTAGTTGACCAAGTCGCTCCACTGGGGCATCAATGGAGGATAAGGATTTGATGAGGCCAGTAGCCTACCAGTGTGGGTCTAGAGGTTGGTTTGGTCCTGTGGTTGCAGCGTTCAAAGGATTTTTGTCATCTCACCTGTCCACTGGAGCGTGCTAAGTCTCTAGCTCCAGGTGGGCCAAATCCTGCCTGCCTCTGCCTGCTTCTCCACCCAGAGCTCATTGGACACACACTCTGGCTCGACTTGTTTGCATTTCTTGTTCACAGAGATGATGTCAATTTTGAGCTAACTATTTCTTTTTAATTTCTTAGCTTATATTTTATGTATAATTGAGTTTTGAGCAGGTTGTGTATTCAGGTATGAGTTTACCGTGCCAGGTTGAATATGTGTGTGTCTAAAAGAAGCATAAGAATTATTTTTAAGCAGTAACTTTCTTAGTTTCCCCTTAAGAGTATTGTCAGTGTTTGAGGCCAGGCTCAGCACAGTGAGGGCAACCTGACAATGTACAGTTCTGTTGATACTTTGTGGTCTAATTAGGCTTGGTAATTTTTTTGAAGGTTTTTTTTTTTTTTTTTTTAGTGCTGAATTCTGATTCATAGTGACAGTTCTCTTAAACAGGGATAATGTTCTTGAATACAGCATGTAAATTCTATAGGTTGAAATCATATATATGAACTTTACATAATTTATGGACCCTGCATAGTGTAAGGGGTGACATCTATAGGAATTTCTATAGGAAACACTACCATTAACTCTTATGCCTTAATTGACATGTATAACTATAAACGATAAATAAAATGGCATATTCAATAAAAGGTTGATGTGTATTGCCAGGGCCCTTACCTTCTGCAGTTTAATGACGTGTATAGGCCTGGCCTGTGTTACCTGTCTTCTTACCAAACATACTGAGAAAAATAAAGCAGGCAGGGACTGGTCTAGGTTGCTTTCTGTATTTACTGATGAACAGAAAAGTAGTTTTCTCTTATAAGATATTTAGCTGCATAAGTGGACTATTCACCTTGCTTGTCTGTTACTAAATAGGCTCTTATAATTAGCTGTAGGCCTTGGAACCAGAGATACCTAGAGTTAACTATGGTTTAATGGAATCAGGGAATGATAGAGCTTGAAAAGACCTTAGATAGCATCTAGTTAATTCTTTCATGACTACCTTAGTGTCCTAGTTAAACCCGCCTTCCACGATCCCACATATCCACTGAGGTGTAGATATATATGCTTATCTGTCTGCCCTGTCTTGTCTGTTTACCTGTTTAGGAATATGTGTGTGTCTAAAAGAAACAACTGGGACCAGTAACATTTTAGTAGAAATAATTGGTTAAAGAACATTAAAGTCTTTTAACATTTAGCACAGTCCTATAGGTTAAAGTCTTCTAAACCAAGTTCAAGAAATCCTCACTTGATAAGGTCCTCAGCAAACAGGAAAAAAAAAAAAAAAGTAAATATAAAAAATCAAAGATAAGAGAATTGGGAAAGGTATAAAGTATTTCTAATTTTAAAGTGTTCTAAAACATCGAATACATATTACAACAGTAGATGTACATACAAGAGAGTGATTTAGGGTTTATCAGTATTGAAACATGTATATTTTGTTCTAATGAGAGTGCTGAAACTCCAGTACTTTGGCCACCTCATGTGAAGAGTTGACTCATTGGAAAAGACTTTGATGCTGGGAGGGATTGGGGGCAGGAGAAGAAGGGGACGACCGAGAATGAGACGACTGGATGGCATCATTGACTCAATGAACGCGAGTCTGAGTGAACTCTGGGAGTTGGTGATGGACAGGGAGGCCTGGCGTGCTGTGACTCATGGGGTCGCAAAGAGTCAGACACGACTGAGCAACTGAACTGAACTGAATGAGGGTGTAAAGACTTGCTGAGTTTCAGCTAAATTATTTTTGTACAAGGCTTTTTTCCTTAAAGCACCAGTAATTCTATCTGACCTCACTGGGATTTTGTGATTATTAGATGAGTCTTCATGGCTGATTATATTATTCTTTAGAATTGCCTTTTAATTTTCAGTTGATGCAAGTGAAATAGATAATATAAATTAATTAATATTGGCTCTGTTCAGTATTTATGCTCTAGGAGATTTCGGGAGACAGATAAGTTTGTAAGCAAATGTGCCATTTGGGGCTGTGGCATTTTATTATTCATACCTTGCTTATTTGTTCTTTTTAATAGGCTATCTGTCATATTAGTGTGCATATAAGTATCTGTATGCCATGTAGTCTAGGGGCTAGACTCATGGGGTCGCAAAGAGTCAGACACGACTGAGCAACTGAACTGAACTGAATGAGGGTGTAAAGACTTGCTGAGTTTCAGCTAAATTATTTTTGTACAAGGCTTTTTTCCTTAAAGCACCAGTAATTCTATCTGACCTCACTGGGATTTTGTGATTATTAGATGAGTCTTCATGGCTGATTATATTATTCTTTAGAATTGCCTTTTAATTTTCAGTTGATGCAAGTGAAATAGATAATATAAATTAATTAATATTGGCTCTGTTCAGTATTTATGCTCTAGGAGATTTCGGGAGACAGATAAGTTTGTAAGCAAATGTGCCATTTGGGGCTGTGGCATTTTATTATTCATACCTTGCTTATTTGTTCTTTTTAATAGGCTATCTGTCATATTAGTGTGCATATAAGTATCTGTATGCCATGTAGTCTAGGGGCTTGTTGATTTCAACTGTGTGTACCTCATATCCAGCACGCGTCATCACCCAGCTCGTGTGCAAGTTGCGACGTTTAGGTGGCCCTGATATGTCCTGTCTGAGACTCATGGGCTCGTTCGTGAAGATCATTCTGTCCCAGCTGAATTTCTGTTACTTTTTTTCCTGCCTAAAGCTCTGCTTAGAGCTTTTGCTTCATTTTCCCTCTCTGCCCTGCTGCCTTTAGATGGCTCTCTGGCCGCTAAGTCCTTTTCTACTGTTGAAGCTGGTTGTGCAGGATGGAGTACTGCGGCCTGAGGTGTCCAGCTCTTTATGTGTAAAACAAAGCCAGTAACTAAACTGTCTGTTCTTGGAATGTCATGACTGGAAATATTGATGACTTTTTTTTCACTTGGCTTCAGAACTGTCATGTCAGTTTAGAGACTGAAAGCTTCTTGGTTCTACTCCCAGTTTGCTAGTATTAAAATATTTAAAATGAATTACCGTATCATCAGATGCCCTCTATGCTGTGAAGGAAACCATATGGATTTGATCATTCTGTCTCCTTCTCTCTTGTTGTGGGTTGGTCTAGTGAGTTGAAGTTAAGGCAACAGCATTATGGATAATCTGTAGAGGGCTTATTCACTTAGGAACAAATTTGTGTAAGTAATTATATCATGGATGTCATTCAGTTCAGTTCAGTCGCTCAGTCGTGTCCGACTCTTTGTGACCCCATGAATCGCAGCACTTCAGGCCTCCCTGTTCATCACCATCTCCCGGAGTTCACTCAGACTCATGTCCATCGAGTCCGGGATGCCATCATCCTCGGTCGTCCCCTTCTCCTCCTGCCCCCAATCCCTCCCAGCATATCACCATCTGCAGTGATTTTGGAGCCCCCCAAAATAAAGTCTGACACTGTTTCCACTGTTTCCCCATCTATTTCCCATGAAGTGATGGGACCGGATGCCATGATCTTCATTTTCTGAATGTTGAGTTTAAAAGCCAACTTTTTCACTCTCCTCTTTCACTTTCATCAAGAGGCTTTTAAGCTCCTCTTCACTTTCTGCCATAAGGGTGGTGTCATCTGCATATCTGAGGTTATTGATATTTCTCCCAGCAATCTTGATTCCAGCTTGTGTTTCTTCCAGTCCAGCATTTCTCATGATGTACTCTGCATAGAAGTTAAATAAGCAGGGTGACAATATACAGCCTTGACGTACTCCTTTTCCTATTTGGAACCAGACTGTTGTTCCACGTCCAGTTCAAGTCATTAAGTTTATACGTTAGTGCATTTTATGAGTTGGGAGCAGAAAAATTGAGGGGAACAGCGCACATGTTGTCTGAATTAGAGGTTTCAGAGACTTTATCCAGTGGTTAAAAGACTTACTCCATATAGTGGGATATTTTCATTCTTTCCTAAATAAATTTCAAAATACTTCAGTGGTGCTGAAGAACTTTGATTGGGTCTGTAGTATAGATGAGCTTGAATCTACTAAAGAAGAATGTACGCGCTTTCTCAGGAGCCACATTTTAAAAAAATTCAAAAGTCTGTTTAAAGGTTTTGAAGCGTGGGCTTCAGCAGTTGTGGCGCTCGGGCTTAGCTTCCCTGTGGTGTATGGGCGCTTCCTGGACCAGGGATCGAACCCGTGTCCCCTGCATTGGCAGGTGGGTTCTCAACTAGTGGACCACCAGGGAAGTCTTGAAGGGATCACATTTTAAAAGCCTTTCAGGTGTTTAGAAGAGTGAAGGAGAGAGGGGAGGATGGGAACAAGTTTATTAGGGTCCATCCTTAGGCTTTTACTCACTTTTACTTTTGTCTATTGCAGTCCACCATTTGTAAAATAAGAAGATTATTTTTAGGCCAGAGGTTTTTAACCTGTAGTTCTTCTGGTTGTTTTGGAAAACCCTGAAATTATATGAGAAGTGTTAGTTGTATGTGTGTTAGTTTGAGGGAAAGACCTGTGGTTTTCAGTAGATGACAGACGTCTCAGAGCCCAGCCCTGCCCTCTTTCCACTCCCACATGGGTTAAAAGCCAGTGTTAGCAGCTATTTCTTTCATTCCCAGACCTTATGGTTTAGATGAAAGCTGTCGTCCAAAGATCTACTACTCAGAAAACTCCCGTGGATTAGCAAGACCTATCTTTAGTAGATGATGATATTATGTTAGACATGTATTTAAAGAAAATTAGAAAAGGTTTTTTTTTTTTTTTTTTGTATTTAGGGAATATTCTTCTATTCTTCACAGTTGTTTCACTTGTACATACTGTTTTTCCTTTCTTCATCTCTTTCAGTTTGCTATACTTTTAACTTATGTGTCTTTTCTTTTCCACATGTGTTTATGTCTTTTTAGCAAGCTACTTCTCGCTGCTGGATTTAAGACTACGTTGTGGCTCTTTGGAATTCTGCAGCATCAATTATGGCATTTTATAAACAGTGAATGTTGATAAATGTCACGAACCAACTGAATCACTGCAGAAGTGTAGAAAATTTTCTGTGGAGATATGCTTACTTTTAATGTTTTTACCCCTTATTAACTGATGCGTTGGGTATAATTTGAGGAACATAATTTTTTGTGTGATTCTTAGAGAGTTACTGTGTAAGTATAATTTAATTAGATTTAATTGAAAAAGGTCCATGATTCCTTTTAAGGGAGTGGTCCCATTTTTTAAATCCATACTGCGCTTTTTTTTTTTCCTTGTCTTTCCTTATCTTTTTTTTTTTAAACTTTTTATTTTGTATCGGTGTAGAGTCAGTTAACAATGTTTGGTAGTTTCAGATGAACAGGAAAGGGACTCAACCCTACATATACATGTATCTATTCAGACCCATACTGGTTTTGGATGTGGTTATGCAGTCTGTGGCTACTGATTGATTTTTCTTTTCTTTCTCTCTCTCTCTTTTTTTTAAACAGTGAAGGAAATAAGCCTCCAGGACATCAAGGAGGATTTGGAGTTGGATCCAGAGGAGAACAGCACCCTTTTTATGGGCATCCTCATCAAGGGGCTGGCCAAACTGAAGAAGATCCCAGAGACAGTGAAAGCAATCACAGAACGCTTGGAGCAGGAACTTAAGCAAATCGTGAAGAGGTCTACAACCCAGGTGGCCGACAGTGACTATCAGAGGGGAGAGAACCTCACGGCTGAGAATCAGCCAAGGTAGGTTTTTGCTAACTGTATTTACTATACCTTTTGAAGGGTAGGCAGTGGGAAGTGTTATATGTATCTTTGTTGCTGTTTAGTCACTAAGTCATGTTCTAGTCTTTGTTGCTGTTTCTTTTTTTTTTTTTAAACTTTATTTTGTATTGGGAAGTATACCTAATTAACAAATAATACTGTGATCATTTCAGGTGAACAACAAAGTGACTCAGCCATACTTATATTAATACATGTATCCACTCTCCCCCAAGCCCCCCTTCCATCTAGGCTACCACATAACATTGAGCAGAGTTGCCTGTGTGATACAGCAAGTCCTTGTTGGTTATCCATTTTAAATATAGCAGTGTGGACATGTCTCTGTCCCACATACCCTAACTATCCCTTCCCCCATCCTTTCCCCCTCTGGCAACCATACGCTCGTTCTCAAAGTCTGTGAGTCTGTTTTATAAGTAAATTCATTTGTATCATTTCTTTTTAGATTCCACATACAAGGGATGTCAAAAGATATTTCCCCATCTGACTTACTTCACTAAATATGACACTCTTACTCTCTAGGTCTGTCCATGTTGCTGCAAATAGCATTATTTCATTCTTAAGGATGAGTAATACTCCATTGTATATATATACCAAGTTGATGTTATTTCTTGAACTTTGGATGCTGTGGACCATACAAACTCAGATTGGGGAAAATAGCTTGAATGAGTGTAGCTCAGCTGGTTTTGGATGTAGTTGAGAAGTTGTCCACACTCAAAGGTAAGAAAGGAGCAGTTATTGAATATTTCTTAAGCACTAAACTGTATTCAAGGCAATTTATGTATATTATCTTATTTAATTCTCATTACAACTTTTTGAGCTACTTACTTAGTATCCAGATTTTACAGTTAAGGAAACTGGGGTTCAGAGATAAAGTAATTAGCTCAAGGTCACAGAACAAGTGGCTAGTCTTGGAGTTGAGTGCAAGTCCTTGGTCTTTCCTCTGTCCCATGCTTTCTCCTTCAATGTGTGGTGATATTATATTTGCCAGTAGGCATCAGTCCCAGGAATTCCTTTATGTACTTAAAACAACTAGCATTTCCTAATTCTTCTTTCATGGGGGGAAACCAAGTCATCCTCTGATTCTGACTCTTGACTGTCACTGAGCTTAAAGCTTAATACTCTGATGTCATCTGATGATGGGAGAAGATATTTCAAATTGAGGCTTCCCTAGAAAATCCAAGATTCACTCTACACGGGTCTCTGTCCCTTCTTCCTGCTTCTCTATTCTATTCCTCAGACTTCCACGGGCACCAGATATGGGCAAGGCAAGAGGGGAAAAGGCCAGTGGAAACCACGATTTTACCTGAGAACACAGGGCAAAGTAGAACATTTCTTCTGAGTTGCTCAAATAATATGAGTTCCTGGGAGGTGCTGGACAGTGTGTTCTAGGCAGTATCACAATCAGACTAGCTTGTTGTGAAGGCAGTTCTACTCTTTGTACTTAGGACTTTAAAAACTTTTTTAGAAAGAAGATAAGCGGATTTAAAGAGAAATAATAGCTTACTTAGTGTGGGGTCCCTAGATGTACTTTAAATTTTTGAAGAAATTGATGTATTCTACTTACGTTTTTTATATTCTTTGGATTTTCTAAATAACACTGATTTTAATTACACATTCATTTTAGTTCATTGCTCAGTCATGTCTGATTCTTTGTGACCCCATGGACTGCAGCATGCCATGCTTTCCTGTCCATCATCAACTCCCAGAGTTTGCTCAAACTCACGTCCATCGAGTCAGTGATGCCATCCAGCCATCTCATCCTCTGTCGTCCCCTTCTCCTCCTTCCCTCAGTCTTTCCCAGCATCAGGGTCTTTTCACATGAGTCAGTTCTTCGCATCAGGTGCCCATAGTATTGGAGTTTCAGCTTCAGCATCAGTCCTTCCAATAAATATTCAGGACTGATTTCCTTTAGGATGGACTGGTTGGATCTCCTTGCAGTCCAAGGGACTCTTGAGAATCTTCTCCAACACCATAGTTCAAAAGCATCAGTTCTTCAGTTCTCAACTTTCTTTATAGTCCAACTCTCACATCCATACGTGACTACTGGAAAAACCATAGCTTTGACGAGATGGATCTTTGTTGGCAAAGTAATGTCTCTGCTTTTTAATATGCTGTCTTGGCCATAACTTTTCTTTCAAAGAGCAAGAGCCTTTTAATTTCATGGCTGCAGTCACCATCTGCAGTGATTTTGGAGCCCAAGAAAATACAAGTCTGTCACCATATCCATTGTTTCCCCAACTGTTTGCCATGAAGTGATGGGACCAGATGCCATGATCTTAGTTTGCTGAATGTTGAGTTTTAAGCTAACTTCTTCATTCTGCTCTTTCACTTTCATCAAGAGGCTCTTTAGTTCTTCGCTTTCTGTGAAAAGTGTGGTGTCATGTGCATATCTGAGGTTATTGATATTTCTCCTGGCAATCTTGATTCCAGCTTGTGTTTCTTCCAGTCTAGCGTTTCTCATGATGTACTCTGCATATAAGTTAAATAAGCAGGATGACAATATACAGCCTTGACGTACTCCTTTCCCTATTTGGAACTTCAAAAATTAATTCTCTCGTAAGCTTCACTCTGCAGTGCGATTGTTAAAGAAAGCATTTTCTACCCCTCTTCTGCCATGGAGTATGTCAAAGCACATGTTTGGAAAAGCATGGATTTTGGAGTTGAGCAGACTTGACTTTGAATTTCCGTTCTGTGACTGAGGAAACTGCTGGGTTAGCCAAAAAGTTTCGTTTTTCCATAAGATGTTATGGGAAAATCCAAATGAAGTTTTTGGCCAATCCAGTAATACCTGTCTTATAGGCTAGCTCTCGTTAGATGAGGTTATATGGTTAGAGTTTGTTAGAATAGCGCCAGTCAGTACCATTCCATGCATACCTTGTGTATGAATACATAAGTCTATTTATTCTTGATTCCTTTCTCAACTTTCATGTTCATTGATCTCTTACACTGTGGTCCAGAGAAGCTGGGAATGGGTCCAGATTGAACTGTGCCTTGTCTTTCTTCTTTGCCTGGAGCCTGGATTTTCCTGAAGGCCTTTTGCCTCCTTACTAATGAACACTCCAGAATTCTGATTTGCTCTTTGCCCTGTTGCTGCAAGTCCTTGGATGAAAACACTGAACTTTCATGGGGAAACAGCGCGACTATAATATATACTGGAAATAAAAGGAAAAGGGCATGAATCAGTAACTTTTCTACAGTTCTTATTATACTCCCCTTAAAAGCAATGCATCTTTCCTAGGATTTTGATCTCTGCTGCTTCCCTTCCCTCAACCCCTTCCAAAACTCACAAGTGGAAATTATAGCAATTGAAGTGGAAATTCAGCATACTGCCCCAGGAAATAATAAATGTTTCTCTGTGAAGAATGAGTCAGCAGGAGGGTTTTTTTCCCTTCAAGTTTCGTGTTTTGTCAGTATTTTAGAGGCTTTTGTAGGCAGGATATATTGGACACTGGCTCGTGAACAAGCTGTTTGTCTTGGTTTCATGCCTATAACATGATTTCCATTTTACAAAATCTACGAACCTGAAATTTGGGGCCAAAACTCTCTATTATACAATAACACAGAGAAAGCAAATATTTTGATTCAACCATTCTTTTTGAAAGTCAAAGACTAAATTCTTGGGTTGGTGTTCCAAATAACTGATACTTTAGAGCAAGTCTATAGTGGCTATGTGCCAACAGATGCTATAAAACTCCAAGAATTAATTACCTGGGAAACTTCATTTCAAAGTGATGGCACTGTTGCTTCTAGAGGTCTAGGATTTTAGAAAGGATGTTGGCAGATGATTCTTGAAGCGTGCATGGTACTCTGTGTTACCTGTACTGGACGGTGTCAGTGGCACTATTTTAGAGAGAAGCCAAGTCTCAGTAGTTTGCGTTATTACTATTCTCTTTTACCCTTCAAGGAATCTTAGTCTCAAGGGGCAAGAGTCTGTTTTCCGTAAAGGAAGATGGAGCAGAGACAAAAGAACCATGAATCCTTCTTCCGCAAAGTTCTCTCCATTAGTCCCCACTCCCGATGAGATAGCTTGTTCCAGTCATTAGCGTTTAAATGCTACTCTGAGGCTAGGTACGAGAATATAACTTTTCCTGGAAGTTTCATTGTTCGGCATCATCATCTTAAGTATATTCTGGTTGTGATGCATTGCAGGCCTGTTTTCATTTGTCTTTATGGAAAGTGAATTAATGCTGTGTGCTATTTCTCTAGAAAAGGAGTGGGAACCAGACTAGTGAATTCTCTTTTGCTTTCACTTCCTGCAGAGCCAGAATCCTTCCACAGCCAATTTTCAAAAATCACCAGGTCCCTCACTTTTTATTTTATTTTATTCTTGACCCCCAATCTATCTATTGTCTATTTACAGGAGAAATATTTTGTCCTTCTATCCATTTTCTAGTGTCTTAAAACCTGTTTACTATGAAAGGAAAATATTCAACTACTGTTGTCACCAACTCGATAGACATTAGGAGAACATGTGCTTTAAAATCTCCCAGAACTTCCTACTACTCATAATTTCCTCAGAAAGCCAGGTAGTGTCTTCAGTTTCAGATGGTTAGTGTGGCCTGCAACCTCTGCAGCTCAGAATCAATTTCTTCAAGTCCCACTGCCTAGTCTAGTTATTGGTTCTTTTCCAAAATCTAGCTCATGAACATTTCCTATAATTTTTGTCTCAAAAAAGCTGGAGGAGGTTCTTTATTATTTAGCAAATAAGTCCCTGGTGGTGCAGTGGTAGAGAACCTACCTGCCAATGCAGGAGACACAGGTTTTATCCCTGGGTCAGAAAGGTCCCCTGGAGAAGGTAATGACAACCCACTCCAGTATTCTTGCCTGGGAAATCCCATGGACAGAGGAGCCTGGTGGGCTACAGTCTATGGGGTCACAAAGACTTGGACACGACTTAGCAACTAAACAACAGCAAGAAAAGCGTGAGGAATACAGGAAAGAAGCAAAATCTTCTCTCGGCTGTTGTAGCTTGTCAAGAAGATGGAAGAGAGAAGAACTGGGAAAAGAGAAGGATTGGCCTGTGTGAAACAACCACTCGACTCATTTGAAAATGGTCCTATTTAAAAATGAAAGCAGAATGGGGAGGTGCTGAAGGATCATTCCATCTTGGTAAAATTGCTGGTCTGGCAGGTGGATGCCATGACTGCCAGGGAGACCTTTTCCCCTTTTGGAAGATCACTCTGCCCTGTACCTTCATTTCTATTATGAATGACGGAAGATTAAGCATCTGATGTAAAAAGAGAACATTGCATATTCTGTGCTCACTGTGGTATTGAGGAAAGATTCATGGAAAAATGGGAGAGAAATATGCTTTAATGCTAAAAATAGTTGTGTTTGGATAGTGAGGTTATGGGTTCCCCTCCCCCAGTTTTGCAGCTGTTAATGTGAAAAATAAATTCATTATTTAAGAATTAATTTACAGTGTTACACAGGTTATTTAAATCAAAATAAAGCATTACAGTACTTCTGTGGGTGTCCAGTGGCTAAGACTGTGTGGTCTCAAAGCAGGAGGCCTGGGTTCGATCCCTGGTCAGGAACTAGATCCCACATGCCACAGCTAAGACCTAGCACAGCCAAATAAGTAAATAAAAATAAATATTAAAAAAGAAAGAAATCATTACAAGTGGGAATTCTGATCGGAGGTATTAGTGTGGAAAAATACAGTACCTATTTGCAGACCAACTGGATCATGTTCATTAAGTTGCTTTCTGTGATGTGTGTGTGTATGTGTGATTTTCTTGACTATTCCTGGAATGGAAGCTTCAAGAGCCGAAAGAATGCTTTTGCCTTGTTCAGCACCATATCTCTAGAATGTAGGCACAGTGTCCACCAGACCCATAATAAATATTTTTTGAATGAAAGAATGAATTCTACTTATATTGAATATTTGTCATGGACCAGGGACTGTCCTAAAATAACAAACAAATATGAATGATCCCCATCCTTATGGAGTTTAAAAGTCTAAAGGGGAAGAAGGGCATTAATCAGAGAATCCTTAGATAACTGTATTATTACAAATTGTGTTTAAGTGCCCTGGAGGAAGAGCAAATGTGCCCTAAGAGCATATAGCCATGGGGATGCAATCTGGTCTGGGTAGGTGGGCATTAGGGTGTATGGTATGAATGTTTTAAATAAGTAAGGCAGCTTTTACTTTTCCATGCTATCTCCACTCATTTGATAGCACCTACTTCTACTTACTACTAGTTATTCTAGCTGGGCAGTTACCTTGATACTGACATATAAGATGTGAGAAGGAGAGCATCCAATTCTTGATGTACCATTTTCAGGTTTTTTTTGCTGACTGATGAGAGTTTTATGGTTGATTAGATTTTGATCATTATTGCCAAGTGTACTTTTCTTGGAGATAATACCAAGTTTTCAGGTCGTCAATAATGTTTGAGAGGTCCTGTATTCCCTAGTAAACAGATTGTACTGTAAACATTTTTATCTTTGTCAGTCTGATAAGTGAAAGATCATATTTTCAAGGTGGTTTTGATTTGTAATTTTTAGAGAAAATTTGAGTGATTTAAGCTTCCTATTTGTGTAACTTTTTTGTTATGATATTTGTGTTATATCTGGATATATTTCTTCAAAATAATCTTGGTTGAGGGTGAGTGTAGTGATAGGGAGAACAAGATTAGTGTTAAATGATACTTGTTGAATCAGGGTGATAGGTGCATGATGGTTCATTATCCTTTTCTAAAAGTGGACTTATTTAAATGTTGAAATTTTCAGTAATACAGTGGTCAATAGTGTTTTATTTCGTTTTCAATGAACACCCATTTTTCCATTATGTTTGTCTTCTTATTGATTTGAAGGAACTCTTTATATATCACAAAAATTAGTTCTTTGGAATTTATATTGTAATTTCCCACCAGCTGCATTCTCTTTTGACTTTATGATGTTTGATCATGTATACATCGTTTTTATTTTTATGAGGTTGTATTTATTAATATTTTATTTTTAAAGGATCTGGGTTTTGTGTCAGAACTTAGGTCTTCTTCACTCATAGATTGTAAATAAAAATTTCCAAACTTTCTTTAGTACAATGTTAGTATTTATGATTTTGAGAGATCTGGTATCTGAGGGAGTGGCCATGCTACTTTTAAACATCTGTAGCACATATTACTGGAGAAGGCGATGGCACCCACTCCAGTACTCTTGCCTGGAAAATCCCATAGACGGAGGAGCCTGGTGGGCTGCAGTCCATGGAGTCGTGAAGAGTCGGACACAACTAAGTGACTTCACTTTCTCTTTTCACTCTCATGCATTGGAGAAGGCAATGGCACCCTACTCCAGTGTTCTTGCCTGGAGAATCCCAGGGACAGCGGAGCCTGGTGGGCTGCTGTCTATAGGGTCACACAGAGTTGGACATGACTGAAGTGACTTAGCAGCAGCACGTATTACATTGTATTGTAATCAACTGTATACCCTTTTCATTTTTGCCCCCTAAGTATCTGCCATGTAATGAATTGTCAGTGTGAGATGATGCTGGCTAAATAATTGTAACATTTACTTATCTGCTTTACAGTCATGTTTTTCTTTATAGTTGGTATTTGCCTCATTTCCTAAAACTTTTTTTCCCTCTTGATTTCTCAGTCTACACAGGATATAGATTTGTGGAGATACACTGAATTATTGCTCTAAAAGATGGAAAAATGTACTTTCAAATATTTTAAAAATTCAGAGTCCAGAACTTGAAATGAAGGCATACCGTTTTAATAGGCCAGTCTTACAAAGTGGTTTTATCTCTGAGACGTCTAAAGGCTCAAGTTCCAAGGTTAGTTTTGTGTTACAAGTACAGTGCTCGTGGAAAGAGAAACGAAATATTTCTCACGATTGCTTTATATCTGTGGCTAGAGTCAGGCATATATTTTTCAAATAAGTAACATTTCCTTTCATCTCTTCTTTCTCTGTTAGTTACTCTTCTAAATATCCAAAATATAGGATTTGGTGAAATTGGCCATCTTATTTTACGGAAAAATCGTTTAAGAGCAGCGTTGAAGCAAGGTCAAACGTTTGTCCTGGTGGCTTCTTGTAGCCATTCCCAAGCACTGTATGTAGCACTTGGACATGCTTGGCATCAGGGAGGGCTTCGATGTAATTTGGATGAGTGGTTAATTCGAATCCAAGCAAGCGGGAAGCAAGTAAATTTAACTTCATTGATTATGAATCCATTTGATTAAATATCTACTTCTGATTACATATATCAGTGAGAATATGCTCTAAATACACCCAACTGTTAAACACTGAAAGGTATGAATAAGATGACCAGAGATGTACAGAAAAAAAATCCCACTGTTCCTCAACTGGAATGTCATCACCTGCAGCCTAACTGAAATAGTTTTAGGATAAATGAAAGGAACTACTTCTTTACCTCTGGGACTTATTACATGGTCTGTTAACTGAAATATCCAGCTGATTACCATGAAAGGTAGTACTGGTCCCAAATCTGCATGCTTTCTTGTAAGACTTAAGTTCATTGATGAGATCTTCTTGACATATCAGGTGAACTAATAACGTTATCCATGTTATGGGTATGTTTATAGCTCTTTGGTAAACGTGCGGTTGGACAGCTGTCTTTCTGATTTTATGTTGTCCTTTGGAGAAAGGCTGCTTGGATGCATAGGCCAGAGGTCTTACTCAGTGTTGAACATTTCTTAAATCTTTGTTTTGCATTTGTCAGGGTAAAAGCAAAACATTTGCTTTTGATTTCTCTTGTTTTGCATACTATAGGAAGTTCAATTAGAGATTGGGCCAGTTTAAGGAAATAAGGGACTCTTGAGAGTCCCTTGGACTGCAAGGAGATCCAACCAATCCATTCTGAAGGAGATCAGCTCTGGGTGTTCTTTGGAAGGAATGATGTTAAAGCCGAAACTCCAGTACTTTGGCCACCTCATGCAAAGAGATGACTTATTGGAAAAGACTCTGAGGCTGGGAGGGACTGGGGGCAGGAGGAGAAGGGGACGACCGAGGATGAGATGGCTGGATGGTATCACTGACTCGATGGACGTGAGTCTGAGTGAACTCCGGGAGTTGGTGATGGACAGGGAGGCCTGGCGTGCTGCGATTCATGGGGTCGCAAAGAGTCAGACACGACTGAGCGACTGAACTGAACTGAAGGAATTAATGGATAAAATGTGCATTTCAGATTATTGATAATATTACTTAGGTGTCTGCTTTCATGCTGCACCAAGGCCACTTCTCTATTTGGTGGATGGTAGGAACTGCCTTAGATCTTGTCATTTTCTTCATGCTTGTTGGTGTCATAATATAGACATACTCCATACTTAAACTGGCACTGACTCTCTCTTGTAGCAAAAACACACAAAAACAGACTTGGGTCAAATGAAACTCTTCCCTTGGTGATGTTTAGGAGTGAGGTCACATAGGATTAAAGTACCTTCATGTGTATCTTAGGCTTTATTTCATATTTTCTGGGCTCCTCTAGCTCCTGGTCCACGTTCTCATTATGTTCTCTAATCAGACTGAGATGTAAGTTTGTAAGAGGAGGGTTCCCTTTGTGTTTGCAGCCTGACTTAGGGCTGGGCACATTCTAAATGCCCAGGAAGTCTAATGAATGAATAGGTAAGAAAAATGCAAAGAAGATACTTTTTAAATAAGAGTAAGCAATTTTTCTATTAAAAAAAAAATTCTCAGCAGTACACACAGTGGGGTCTAAGGATCAGCAATACCGCTGTCAGTTGAGATTTAGAAATGCAAATTCTCTCCATAGTGGTGAAGTGATTAAATTGGAATCCCTCAGTGCAGGGCCCACAGGAGTCTCTACTTTAGACGATTGTACGTATGCTAAAATTTGAGAACACTCTTTATAACATCAGAGACATCATGGAGTTCTGCAGTTTTGTAACGTTTATGCTTTGCAGAGCAGCCTGCCATCTGGCACCTCACCTGAGTGAGGCTCGCTGTTGGCCTTAACACAGGCAGGGGCAATATTATTAATCTCAGATTTTCCCAAGCAAATGTGAGAGCCGCAATCACTTGACAGTTCACAAAGCTGGTTGGTGGTGGTGGATTTCAGAGGAGAAGTTGCTTCTTACCTGCCATGGAAGTTTGCTTTCTGGATTCCATAAGGATGGTGGTCCTAGCTCATTTCCTGGGTCTGATTTTGTCCTTCCCTCAGAAGAATGGTATTCATGGCCACTCATCCCTTCTCCCACCCATGCTCCCTGCAGTGATCAGTGGCAGCCCTTTCAGTGACAGCTGGACTCCTTAAGAAGTATGATCAGCCACCACAGAGTAAATGAGTTTTAATTGGCTTGAGATGCAGACTGATAACTTAGGTACCTAGACAGTTCCACTAGAAATCTTGTACATCCTTATACTGAACACTAATATATAACTAAGTGATAAGAATAGACACCCTAAAATCATAATTTTCTTGTCTTTAAGTGGATTTGTGAATAATTTTTCCAGTGTTCTGTTACAACAGTATATTATTTTTCAAATGGGTGAAAGGCTTTTCTTCATCCTAGCTTTATTGAGATATAATTGGCAGATAGCATTGTGTAGGTTTAAGGTGTACAACATATTGATTTAATGCACTTAAATGTTGCACAGTGGTCACCACCATTGGCTAACACCTGCATCACTTCACATAATTGCAATTTCTTTTTTTGTGGTGATAACTTTCAAGATCAACTCTCTTAGCAACTTTCAAGTATATAATACAGTATTAACTATAACACTATGCTTTACCTTAGCTCCTCAGATCTTATTCATCTTATAACTTAAAGTTTATCCCCCTTGACCACTATCTCCCCTTGAACCACTCCGGTCTGTTCCTTTGACTTTGGCTTTTATAGTTTCTACATATGAGTGAACACATACAGTGTCTGTCTTTCTCTGACTTATTTTGCTTAGCCTAATACCCTCAAGGTCCACTTCATATTGTCGCAAATGACGGGTTGTCCTTTCTCCTGGCTGAATAATATTCCATTGTGTGTGTGTGTGTTTTATCTGTTCATTGATTGATGGGCACTTAGGCTGTTTCCGTATCTGGGCTGTTGTGAATAATGCTGCCTGAACATGGGAGTGCAGATATTTCTTTTGATAGTCTGTTTTCATTTCTTTGGGATATATATGCAGAAGTCAGATTGCTGGGTCATATGGCAGTTCTACTTTTAATTTTTTGAGGAACCTCCATACTATTTTTCACAGTGGTGCATCAGTTTACCTTCCCACCCAACAGTGCACAAGGGTTCCCTTTAATCCACATCCTCCCCCACACTTGTCATCTCTTTTTTAAGTTATTTTATTTTTATTTATTTATTTATTTTTTAATTAAAAATTTTTACTTTATTTACTTTACTGTATTGGTTTTGCCATACATTGACATGAATCCACCATGGGTGTATATGAGCTCCCAATCCTGAATCCCCCTCCCACACCCCACCCCATATCCTCTCTCTGGATCATCCCCGTGTACCAGCCCCAAGCATCCTGTATCCTGTATCGAACATAGGCTGGTGCTTTGTTCTTACCTGATAGTATACATGTTTCAATGCCATTCTCCCAAATCATCCCACCCTCTCCCTCTCCCACAGAGTCCAAAAGTCCTTTCTATACATCTGTGTCTCTTTTGCTGTCTCACATACAGGGTCATCATTGCCATCTTTCTAAATTCCATATATATGTGTCAGTATACTGTATTGGTGTTTTCCTTTCTGGCTTACTTCACTCTGTATAATAGGTTCCAGTTTCATCCATCTCATTAGAACGGATTTAGATGAATTCTTTTTGATGGCTGAGTAATACTCCATTGTGTACATGTACCACAGCTTTCTTATCCATTCATGTAATTGCTTTACAGTGTTAATTGCTACTGTACACCAAAGTGAGTCAGCTATTATAGGTATCCATTTGTCCCCATCCCCTTGAACCTCGTTCCTCCCACCATCCTGTCTCCTATCTTTTTGATGAGAGCCCTGGTGTGAGGTGATCTTGTAGGTTTGATTTGCATTTCCCTGGTTAGTGATGTAGAGCACCATTTTGTGTACCTTTTGGCCATTTGTATGTCTTCTTTGGAAATATGTCTTATTCAGTTTCTCTGCCCATTAATCGGATTGTGTTTTGTGTTACTGAATTGTGTGTTCTTTATATATTGGACATTAACCCTTTATCAGATATATGGTTTGCAAATATTTTCTCCCACTCATAGGTTGCTTTTCATTCTGTTGATGGCTTCCTTTGTTGGGCAGAACCTTTTAATTTGATGTTCTACTTGTTTATTTTGCTTTCGGTGTGAAATCCAAAGAGGTATTGCTGAGACTAATGTTGAGGCTATTATCCCTGTGTTTTCATGTAAGTTACATGGTTTCAATTCTAGGTTCAAATCTGTAATTCTTTTTGAGTTGATTTTTGTGCGCGTTGGTGTTAAGAGAGTGGTTCAGTTTCCTTCTCTTGCACGTGACTATTCAGTTTTCTCATCACCTTTTGTTGAGACTGTCCTGGCAAAGGCTTAAAGAATGATACTAACACTTTAATTCAGAGAAAGGGGGCCTGGGTTTATTTTCCAATTTCAGTCACTAATTTGCCACATATTAGAAGTTCATTTGAGGTTGTCTACTAAGAATTCAGAGACTGATCACGAGGGGCTGACTTGCCAAGTAGGGAAGTGACACAGAAAGGAAATTACTAGAGCCAGGACCCAGTTCTTTTCATTTTCAGTGTGTTCTGTTCTATATTGCTAATAGTTTTTTTCCCTATTCTTTTCATAGCCCAGATGGAGAATTAGTCAGCACTTCTTAAATAGTAACTTCTTCTTATGTGAAGATTGTTGTTAATGAGTGGTAAAACTAATTTTCATCTCTTAGAAGTATATATTAGATAACCTTGAAGATTAAATGGCATCTATGTCCTGTTTGAAATGAAAAATACTAGCTCAGCCAAGCTTATTATGAAAATGTGTATGTGATATCTCACAGGAGTGTAAATCTAAGACCACTTTGATATGTAATAATCGATGATCAGTTTCTTTTAATTTTTCATAGAACACCTAAGCTCAGAGGTTAGTATTTTCTTGTCTTTTAGAACATGGAGGTAGGGAAATAAATATTCTGTGGTTATTGCCTTTGTCCGTGGGAAATGCAGAACCTGATATTAAGGTCTCAGCAGATAAGTAGTAGAACAAGACTGATTTTTTACCTTGCGTGTGTGTCTTTGCTTCGTGACCAAGTAAGGCAGCTTCTTGGCTCCTAAAATGGGTTTTCCAGCCAAATGACTAATTCAGGGTTCCCTGGATGTTAAATTTAGATTCAGATAGTCGAAAATCACCTTAAATATTGAACATTTTTCATAGTTTGAGGATATAGCTTTATACCATAGACATTTCTTGCCATGTGCAACTGTGACTATTCTTTGACGTTTTCTTCTTAATCCTCTGCCTTTTTTCATAGTGGCATTCCAACATGAGATGCATAGGGACAGTTCTGGGTAGGAAGTTAGTAGGATACCTCAGAGAATAGGTAACATTTTGCTTGCCTCTGTAAGCAGGCTATTTTCAAAACCTGCCAGGTAATTGGAAGGATGTTTAAAGAACAAATGCTTGCTTCACCTGACTCTTCCCTTTTTTTTTTTTTTTTTTTAACACAAGATATATTTTATTACATTATTTTTCAAGTTAGCTCTGGATGCATATATCTTTCATCTTGTAACTACATTTCTTTTGGTTCTCGCATTCGGGTTGATAAGGCTGTCTTTTGAGAAGAGAATTTTGTGTGAAATGTTTTTTGTTGTGGGGTGCTAAAGCCAGGAGATTATGATATCTAATACATATTTCCTCATCACTTGTTATCTGCAATCGGGTCTCCATCTCTCTCATCTGCTAGAGCTCATTTTTTCATTCATTGATTCAACAAATATTTATTGCCTGTCATACGCTTACTCTTATGACAAATACTGGAATACAGTGATAAATCAGGCAGTTCTTAACCTCATTGAGTTTACGGTTTAGAGAGGAGGAGGTGAAAACTAAGGGAAAGACAGCTCCTCTAAGGGCTGTTTCAGCAATCCAGGGGAGAGAAAATAAAGCCTGTATGGGCAGAGCAACGGTGGCAATAGGCTGAAGCCATTCTAGAGACAGTGAAGAGGTAGAAATAAAAGAAGTTGGTTATTAATTGGCTTTGAGGAAGAGGGGGAGGGAAGGATGATTCGCTGGGATCAAGTGACTCCCATTCACTGACTTAGGTAAGTGGAAAAGCAGGTTTGGGGAGGAGAATGATGAGTTTTATTTAAGAAATGTTGGGTTTGAGGTTGACAGCTCAGGAGAGCCATCTGGATAGAAGATACGTTTGGGAGATTAGGGAGTGGATGTTTGAGGACACAGTGGTGAACGAGCTCACCTAGAGCGAGTGTGAGGATTGAGCAGCGTTGACAGCATTTAAGGAGCAGGCTGGGGAAGAGGTTCCTGATAAGGCACCCCCAGGGAGGCAGAAGCAGAGTGGAAGAGTGGGAGGAATGGAGCCTGTGATTTGCTGGGGGCAAGTGATAGCCTTGCTGGACCATTTGCTGGAAGTCAGTGTTTCAGGGAGGAGAGCATGGTCAGTAGAAGCAAGTGCTGCACCTTCCTGAATAAGGACTGAAGAGGGTCTTTCCTTTCTCCTCCTTTCCTTTCTCTCTCTCCCTTTTTCTTTATTTGTATAGTTGACTTGATGGCCGTTGAGTCTGAGTGAACTCCGGGAGTTGGTGACGGACAGGGAGGCCTGGCGTGCTGCGGTTCATGGGGTCGCACAGAGTCGGACACGACTGAGCGACTGAACTGAACTGATAGTTGACTTACAGTGTTGTGTTAGTCTCAGGGGTGCAGCAGAGTAATTCAATTATACGCGTATATCTATTCTTTAGATTCTTTTCCCTTACAGGTTATTACAAAGTGTAGTATACTGTTTACCCTGTGCTATAAAGTAGGTAATTGTTGGTTATCTGTTTTACATGGAGTAATGTACATATCTTATATTGAGCAAAATGAATGATTTGAGACCTCTGTGAGAATTAATAGCGTGGCAGAGGTAAAAACTGGTTGGCAGTGAGAAGGTAGAGGCATTATAGGCAGTTTCATTGACTCTTGGCAGCCTTGGTTTCCCTAATATTGTACGGTACTAATAACTCTTCGGTCTCTTTTCGTGAATTAGTTCCTTTTTTTTCCTAACACCATTTAAAAGAAACCCTGTCCCAAACTGAACACTTTGTTTCTGAGCTTTAGTTTTTTTGTTTATAACATGGGGACTACAGATGGCGCCTTCCTCATAGAGCTGGCCTGGGGATTACGCGCACGCTCCGATGAATTAGTTCCTTTTTTTTTCCTAACACCATTTAAAAGAAACCCTGTCCCAAACTGAACACTTTGTTTCTGAGCTTTCGTTTTTTTGTTTATAACATGGGGACTACAGATGGCACCTTCCTCATAGAGCTGGCCTGGGGATTACGTGCACGCTCCATGCAGTGCCTGGCCCGTTGTCATCGGTGTGGCGGTGTTGATGTAGTGGTCTCTGTCGTGGTCCTTATTGTTGCCATCGTTGTCATCGTCTCACTCCTGCCTCACTGTTTGGAGATCTTGTCCATCGTGAGAGCGTTCGCTGCGGGCACCATGTAGGAGTCAGCAGGGGGCTTCCTTGGTGGTTCAGATGGTAAAGAATCCCACACGCACGCAGGGACTGTGTTCTTACTCTGGCCCAGAAGGGCCATACATGTCACTGTTTTGTCAATTCTCTCAGTCCACTGTGATCATCTGCTTTTGTTTGGAGGGATTATACAGTCAAAGAGGAATGAAGGAATTGGCTCTTACTTATAATGTGAATTTGGGCTTCCCAGGTGTCGCTCGCGGTAAAGAATCTGCTTGCCAACGCAGGAGGTGCAAGAGACTCAGGATTGATCTCTGGGTTGGGAAGATCCCCTGGAGAAGGAAACTGGCAACCCCCTCCAGTATTCTTGCCTGAAAAATCCCATGGCCAGAGGAGCCTGGAGCCTGGCTCCATTCCTCCCACTCTTCCACTCTGCTTCCACCTCTCTGGGGGTGCCTTATCAGGAACCTCTTCCCCAGCCTGCTCTGGTGTTGCAGAAGAGTCAGACAGGACTGAGAGATTGAGCAATGTGAGTTAGGACTCTGAGTTATCAGCGACAGAACCTGCCTCTGACTAACGTAATTAAAGAAGGGTTCTGTTGGGATGGTGCTGGGTATCTTAGGCAATACAAGCAGGACTTCACTAAGCTGGGGGAAGAACAGAGATACCACTGGCCCATGGGGACATCTGGAGTATCACTTGTCTCTCCCTGTTTTCCTGCTCTAGGTGGTAACTGTTAAAGGTACAGAAAGCAGTTTACTGTTGCTCTGAGTTTGCTTTTCAGTATACTTCCACTTCGAGTTTTCTGTTTAATTCTCACAATTATAATGGGGAAATTCACCTGAGGAAATTTGTGTTTGAGGAGCCTGAGATTTGGAACAGTCTCATGATATGTTGATAATCCCATGGGTGTTCAGCAGAGAGCTGGTACCAAGTCTAGCTTTCTAATGCCAGTCCTGCATATAGGCATTTATACCACATTGCCATCTCAGGACTGAAATTTTCTTTCACCAACTGTGATGTTATATTGAATATTATTGCATACTATTTTGTGACTCTTAACGTGTGTGTGTGTGTTTTGTGACTCTTGACGTGTGTGTGTGTGTGTGTGTGTGTGTGTGTGTGTGTGTGTGTTCCTGTTCCTGTCTGAGGCCTTTTCTTATGAGTTTAAGGACTGTCTGGCAGTTGAATGACTCTGCCTGCTCTTGTGTCTTTTGGATCAGTGGCGAAAACCTTGAGCCTACCAGGATTTAAGCAGCTGAGCTAGCTGCAGTGTCCTGTTTTATTTTTTCTTTAGTTAATGTTTTGTGGGGTGGGGAGAGTGGAGTGGGGGATGACATTCATAGGGCTTTGTCTGGGGGTTATCCTGAGTGTGTCTGCCGCTAAAGGCAAACACTTGTTTTCTCAATCTAGTGCTGTGAAGGCAATCGGTGAGTGTATACGAATATTAGCAGCATATTTCCATTTATTTCTGGTAGCTTTAAATTGGACCAGAGCAGTGCAGTGTATGTCCTGTTCATGTGAGTGATGCCTGGTCTCTCTTTGCTGCATTGAGAGAGAGTCATCTTGCTTTTTCATTTTCTTTTTTAGGCGGGCATGCGCTGGTGAGGAATGGTGGGCCTTGGCAAAGTGTGGGACTGACTTGGATTCTTTGTTGTTATTGGCCATTCACTCCTCACCTTGATGCTGAGTTCAGCATCCATTGCTCCCCTGGAACTCTTCCTCCAAGGTCACCAGGACCTATGAGTTTTATGCTTCTGTCTTGCCCTCCACCGTGGCCTTGACTCTGTTGCTCTTCTCTTTTTGTCTCCTACAGTTTTCCTTTCTGTCTTCTTTTCTTCCTCCCTCCTTGCTTCCTAACCATCTTTTCACAGCTGCTATTTCAGGAAGTGTTGACGCTGGGTTTGGCTTGCTTTTCTTACTCTGCATATTATCCCTGAGTAATCTCATCCCCTCAAATATTTATCACTTTGTAAATTTCCAGTATCATCCTGTCTCCTGAGCTCCTGACTTGCATATGCAAGTACCAGTGCATAACACCTTAAACTTAACATCTTCAGATCTAAACCCAGAAGGAGTCCTGCAGTAATTTCTGTCTTCACTTTAATTCATCCTCATTCTCTTTCCCTACCCACCCCCACCCTTTTGCCCTCCCTACTCTCTCTCCGTCTTTCTATCAGAAAAGGTAACCATCGTCTTCAGAGTTGCTCAGCCCCAACAAAGGGATCCTGAACCCTCCTCCCTCTTTAATTATGGTACCACTGCCTCCATGAACTCTGTCCACTTTCTAACGTGACCCATCCTTCAGTCATGTGAGGCTCCTGGAACAGCTATTAATTAATACTTTGGTTTTTCAGATGGGGACACTTGGAGAAGTTGACAGATTTTCTCGTAATTACAGGGTTGGGAATTTTCAATGTTGGGGAAGAATATGCATCTTTTGCTTCTTTGCAGGTTATTTATATAAGAAAGGGGAAAAGGAAACAAAACAAGTGAACCAAAAGAGGAAAGCTAACGTCCTCCTGGTAGTGAGAGTCCACAGGAATCAGTATTAATAATACTTCACTTTTTGAGACATCAGATTCCTTTTTTCACTGTTGTGTATATTTTTGCTTCACCACAGGGGAGGGGTTGAGACCTCAGTGTCCTAATTCAGAGCCACAGCTGATGATTAAAAAAAAGATCTATTGAGATATAGTTCACATTCTACACAAATCACACCTTGAAACGTGGTTTTTAGTGTATTTACAGGGTGGAAAACCATCACCGCCATGTAGTTCCAGAACATTTTTGTCCCCTGCTGCAAAACAAACCCCATATGCTGTGGTGGGCAATTCCCACCTACCTAAGTAACCACTGACATATTTTCCGTCTGTAGACTTTGCCTATTCTGAGTATTTCATATAAATAGAATTGCACAATATGTAGTCTTCTGTGACTTTTTTCACTTAGCATAACGTTTTCAAGGTTCATGTTGTTGCATATATTAGTACTTCATCTCCTTTGATAGCTAAATTATATTCTGTTGTGTGAAGGTACCACTTCTTTTTGGTCCATTTGTCAGTTGATGGATATTTGGATTATTTCCACTTTTAAGATTTTACTATTATTGTTTTACTAATATTTTAATATTATGAATAATGCTGCAGTCAGCATTTGTGTACATGTTTTTGTACATGTGTGTTTTTTGTTTTTCTTGGGTACGTACCTAGCTTCCCTGGTGGCTCAGAGGTTAAAGCATCTGCCTCCAGTATGGGAGACCCGGGTTTGATCCCTGGGTCGGGAAGATCCCCTGGAGAAGGAAATGGTAACCCACTCCAGCATTCTTGCCTGGAGAATCCCATGGATGGAGAAGCCTGGTAGGCTACAGTCCACAGGGTCGCAAATAGTCGGACACGACTGAGCGACTTCACTTCACTTCACTTCATGGTAATTCTATGTTTAACCTTTTGAGGGACCACCAAACTGTTTTCCAAAGCAGTTGCAGCATTGTGCATTCTCACCAGCACTGTTTGAGAGTTCAGATTTTTCAACATCCTTTCCAATGCTTTTTTGCCTGTTTTTTTCAATTATAGCCATCCAGGTAGGTTGAATGGTATCTCCTGGTTTTGGTTTGCATTTCTCTGATGGCTAAGATGTTGAGCATCTTCTGTTTGCTTATTGTCCAGTCATATATCTTCTTTGGAGAACTGTGTTTAATATATTCAAATCCTTTGTCCAATTTAAAATTTGGTTGTCTTCTTGTTACTAGTTATAAGAAATCTTGAGATGTTTTAGATACAAATCCTTTATCAGGTAAATTATTTGCAAATATTTTTCTCCTGTTTTCTGAGTTACCGTTTCACTTTCTGGATGATATCACTTGCAGCATAAAAATTTTAAATTTTACTGTTTGAGCTGCAGGTTTTATTGGTATATTCAAGATTGTTCTGTGAGGAGGCAGAGAAAGGTTTTCCTGTCTTGGAAACTGGAGGATGTTTCAAAGTAGGCAGAGTGGCAGGTAGAATCTCTCCACTTCTGGCCGGGCTCTTCTTCTTTTCTTCCCCATGTTGCCTCACTTATGACTCTTGATGGTCACACTGCAACAGATCTATCTTGGTCTTGATCCTCCAGGTGCAGTGGCCCTGTCTCAGCATTTTAATCAGAGATTGCTATTTCCATAATGTTACGATGCCATGGATCTCATTTTACACCTCAATTCCCCCTTAGGTCTCTTTTGTAAGCAGAGCACTGCCCCTCATTGCTGAGTTGCTCTTGTCCTGAGTAGTAGCCAAGGTGCGTGCAGTCATGGAGTCTGGTGGCCCTGGGGTTAACTAGCAACCGCCCCTCCCTTTGGAGGAGCCGCCTCTCTTCCAGTGTGTTTTATCTCGGGTTTGCTAGGCCTGTACCTAGAACTTCATGCCATTGGGAAGTTGGGCACAAATTTGTCTCATGCTTTTCAATGTCATGAAGCAATATTTCATTTCATTTCAATCAGTATCATTTCAACAGAAACAGACTCAGTTTTGGAAAACAAATTTATGGTTACCAAAGGGGAAAGATGAGGGGGAGGGATAAATTAAGAGATTGGGATTAACGTATACCCAATACTATATATAAAATAATCAACAAGGACCTACTGTATAGCACAGGGAACTTTAGTCAGTATTCTGTAATAACCTGTATGGGAAAAGAATCCAATAAAGAATAGATAGTTGTTTATGTATAACTGAAGTTGACTCATTGGAAAAGACTCTGATGCTGGGAGGGATTGGGGGCAGGAGAAGGGGACAACAGAGGATGGGATGGCTGGATGGCATCACTGACTCGATGGATGTGAGTCTGAGTGAACTCTGGGAGTTGGTGATGGACAGGGAGGCCTGGCGTGCTGCGATTCATGGGGTCGCAAAGAGTCAGACACGACTGAGCAACTGAACTGAACTGACTGAAATCACTTTGCTATACACCTGAAACTAACAAAATATTGCAAATCACCTATGCTATGCTGTGTTGTACCAAGTTGTCTCAGTCGTGTCTGACTCTTTGTGACCCCATAAAAAATCATTTTGAAAATGTTGGGGTATAGCATAGTGTTACTAGATTTTAGTTTTGTCAAGTAAGGACATTTGGCAACGTAGCTGCTGTCATGGAAATAAGATTTTTCTTATCAGGAGAATACCAAAAGGATAAAATTAGATACATTTACTTTTGTAAAACGTCAGTGTCTGGTCTTACTTTTCTCTCTGCTACTGAAAAATGCATTGTGGTCTGTGGACTGACATTTGGGAACCACAGTTTTACACACTCAACATAAATCTTTATTTGAAAAGTAGAACCTTAGCTTAATCAGGTATATTCTCTGTATCATGCCAGATACCGTTCTTACCCAGATTATTTACACTGAAATTAACTATTTCAGTTGTTAAGTTGTATTGCTCTCTGCTGATATGTGAGTAGATGTCATAAAGTGGAGGTGAATATGAAGAATTATTTTAGGTAAATGTGAGTATAAGTGTGAATTGACCTTTACTAGATTTAAAAAAAATTCCTCATTCAAAGGTAAAGTGGGTCCTGTTTACAAATATGGTGTATAATTCTGAATTATATATGTATATTTCAGACTGAGAGGCCTACATAAATTTTTATTGATTCTGTCTTGTCTAAATTAAAATGTCAAAGAGATATTAGTGTTTTATCATAAGATGGTTACTGGCTGTCACGTTAGCACATTAATTATAGTAATTGGGCAGTAAAGAAGCCATAGGAATAGATAATATGCTATACGTTTTGATGAGATTGTAGTTATAGCCTCTTATTTATGGTAATAAAATCTTGTTAATCGACATCGCCAACAAGCTCTTTTGCTTTCCTTTTGTACTTTCCAGGTGGGTTCATAAGTCTTCTTAGGAACTATGAACCGAGAGCCACAGATTATACAATAAAAGTCACATTCCAAGATTGTCTGTACTCGTTCATGGTATACACATGAAATTCATTTAGCAGATATTTGCTGATCATTCTTCTGAGTGCTCCAGTGTATACAGTGATATACAAAGCAGTGTCTGCTCTAAAAGACTAGTAATGGGAAGGGAGGTGAAATGTCTGTATAGAAATAAATGTGACCCACATTGATTGAGTCACATATGTTAGCCGCATGTAATAAGTTCCTTAAAAGAGGGATATACTACTATTCAAGTCCAGAAAAGGAAAGAATGATTCCAAGCATAGGTGATCAGTGATGCTTTAAGGCTTGGAGATGGGGGAATTATTCTGCATCCATGATACAAGCTCTGAGCCATCTCTGAATATACATCTACGTTGTAAAAGTACAGTGAGAGGTAGTTGGCTGGATGCACTGACATGGAAATCAGCTTTTGTTCTAGGCTCAGCTGCCTTGCAACCTCATTTTGTGCCCTTGAGTATATAAAATTGATGTAATAATATGTGTCCAGCATCTCTCACTATGAAAAATGAGATAATGCGGAGGCCTTAAGCTGCTCCCTGTGGTGAAAGTCAGGTTGCTTGGCAGGGTTTTTTTTTTTTTTTTCAGGCAAATTAGGCCACACATTTGAATGGGAGTAAGCTCAGCTTTCCATGACTAAAAGGATTAGTGTCCTTACCAGAGTGCCCAATTTATTGCTAGAGAATAGCATATTCTGTGTAACATTTGAACTGTTGTCTGAAAGATTGCCTGAATTCCTTAGAAAAACTTCTTATATGAACATACAGTATAGTGATCACTGAATGATGTTAAAAAGGAAATAGCTGTGTATTAAGCTGCTACTACTGGTTTATGGCCTTTACAGTTCTCTTTAAAACTTTTACACCATGTCCATTTTTAAAAATTGAAGTATAATTGATTTATAACGTTAGTTTCAGATGTACAGCAGAGTGATTCAATTCTCTATATATTTATATATTATTTTCCATTACAGATTTGTCACAAGATATTAAATGTAGTTCCCTGTACTATACAATAAATTCTTAATATCTATTTTATTTATAGTAGTTTGTATCTCTTGATCCCGTACTACCAATTTATCCCACCCCCTCCCTTTCCCATTTGGTAACTATAAGTTTGTCTTCTGTATCTGTGATTCTTTTTCTGTTTTGTGTATAGATTCACTTGTATTATTTTTTAGATCTTACTTGTTAACTGATATTGTAAAATACTTGTATTTCTCGGTCAGATTTTACCATGTCCATTTTATAACAGAGGAAACTGGGGCCTACATAAAATTTCAGAGGTTACTCAGACAACTATTTGAAGTGCAGCCTGTTGAAATGCAATGTGCTGTTTAACACGGCCGTGTGCTACTTTAGTTTGATGTTTTTCTTGCAGCCCAGTGTCGATCAGTTGTGTGTGTGTGTGTGTGTGTGTGTAAATGTTTGTTTTTTTTCACTAGGCTACTTCTAGAACTGCTGGAGTTGCTGTTTGACAAGTTTAACGCTGTAGCCACTGCGCACTCTGTGGTCCTGGGATACCTTCAAGATGCTGTGCTGACTCCAGTGAGTCAGCAGGAAGATGTCAAATTGTATGACATGGCAGATGTGTGGGTGAAGATCCAAGATGTTCTGCAGGTAAGGCCCTTAGACAAAGGGTGCCATCTTGATTCAGAATCACAGGTAGGAACATAAAAAAACCAGCCACCTAAAATATTTCCTTACTCATAAGCAGAGTGAGAATGTCGTGTTTCTATTTAAAGGTGATGGTTGCTCTTGTTATGGAGTTCTGTCATCTTCAAAATACCTTTAAAACAGAGTTTTTTTGGCCAGACCTTAAAATTGGGACATTCTTAATATGTAGCAATCAGATATCTTATAGTATTTGACTTCCTGTTGTAATGTACATTACTTTGCTGGAATTAGTCATATGTTTATGTAATCAGTATGAAAATGTTCTTAAACACTGTTTTATAAACATACATGTAGCTTAATTTTATGACCATTTTTCGTACAGCCAGCTCTTGAATATGTTCAGATAAAAGATAGGTCAAGAGCTTATATTGAGAGATGAAGATAAACCTGTAAAGTATAAATGCATCACTTTGGTTTGTTGATGATCGGAGCAATGATATTAATGTTTGGTGTGATGCTGCAGAGGTGGTATTTAGAAATTTTATTATATTTTCTCTCCTTGCGCCAGGAAAATGTATTTGATTTGGCCAGATGAAAATGAGAAATACAATTAAGAGTTAGCTGAAACAAATTTGACATAGCTCAATAGAAGTGACTTGGTTAGACATCATCTACTAATAGGAAAAATAATAAGTATATACAGGGAATTGAAAAATGTGACTATGTAGAAATGAAATTATTTGCATAGCAAATAGGAGTCTTTGCAGGAAAAAATAAATCATGAATGTAAATTGTAGTCATTTTCAAGAGTATAGGCATGCTCTTGGTGGATTGATTGATTCCTGGTTATTCATTCATTAGACCGTTTTTTGGATGTAGTCTGCTTTATTGATGGTTCAGTAGAAAGCATATAGATTGCAACTATATTCCTTGAGTTTGTTTTGCTGCTATGTTGATTACCATGCAACCATAGTAGGTGCTTGCTGAATATTTGTGTATTGAATAAAATATCTTTATTTTTTGGAAACTGGTTATTAAATATTTTATGTCTTGGTTTGTTCATCTGTCATGGAAACATAAGCTTTTCAGGTTACATGCTTATTTTAAGGATAAGACAGTAGATTTTTTAAAATTAATTTTTATTGATGTATAGTTGCTAAGATAATAGATTTTTAAAACTGTTTCAAAAATTGTTAGAATTAAATTCATTTGGTTCTGTCCATGATGATGTTACCTCCTACCCAAAGTGACTTGAAACTGGATGGACTCAGGTAATCAGAATGGTTAATTGAGAGAAGAGAATACATGAGATCAGTTTCACCTTCATCCCAGCTTCTTCTCTGGGGATGCTTTCCAAACTGTGACATAGAAAAGTGAACAGACATTAGCAGACTCTAAGCAGATGAAGCAGACATCAGGTTTCAGGGATGTGGAGGCAGCTGCGGTTTGTGGATTAGGATACCAAAGGAGAGGGAATTGCAGAGTGAAGGAGCCCCAGAAATCTGAAAAGAGTGCTATTGAGCCTTTGGTCAGAGATGAAGTTTCATACACTCCAAGGCATGGCAAATAGCTATCATGGGACTGTGAGCTGAATGGAAATTGCACAAGTTGCCAATGCTGGGAAGCATTGGAGTTCAGACCAGCCAGTGTAAGGAGAACTTGGTGAACATCCTGTGCTTTCAGATGTCCCCAGAAAGGTTATGTTTTAGGACTTGGGCTATTATAGCCATATAGTAAGGGATACTATGCTTTCACATAATAAAGCTCCAAACCAGGTTTCTACAGTGATAGCCCTCCACTCTGAATTAACCTCCTGCCAGAATGAAACTGACTCCAAAGTAACATAATCCAGATTCTCAATAATGATTCACCACATTGTCCAGCATACAATTATTACACTTGCAAAAAAGCCAAAAAATATGACTCATCGCCAGAATTTTAAAAATGTGATGCAGGATACAGGATGCTTGGGGCTGGTACACGGGGATGATCCAGAGAGATGATATGGGGTGGGAGGTGGGAGGGGGATTCAGGATTGGGAGCTCGTATACACCCATGGTGGATTCATATCAGTGTATGGCAAAACCAATACAGGCTTCCCTGGTGGCTTAGAGGTTAAAGCGTCTGCCTTCAATGCAGGAGACCCGGGTTCGATCCCTGGGTCGGGAAGATCCCCTGGAGAAAGAAATGGCAATCCACTCCAGTATTCTTGCCTGGAAAATCCCATGGACAGAGAAGCCTAGCAGGTTACAGTCCATGGGGTCGAAAAGAGTTGGACACGACTGAGTGACTTCACCTCAAAGTAAAAATAAAATTAAAAAAAAAAAAAAATTAAAATATGGCAGGGGGGAAAAAAATGTGATTAAGATTAATATCTTTATAAAAAATATGCCAGATGTATTTAGCCACAGATTGCATGCTGTAGAAGAAAGAATCAGAAAACTTCAAGAAAAATCTGTCAAAACCAACCAAAACTAAAGTACAGGGAGAAATAGACTGAAGAGAACAGTGAACAAAGCCATAATGTCCTATGGGGCAGTATCATGGAATCCAACATTTGTGTGGCTGCAAGTACAGACAGTGGGGAGGGAGATTGGGGCAGTCAGTTATTGGAAGAAATAATAAATAATAATAAATTTGGGGTCACTACCCCAAATTTCTAAATTTGTTGAAAAACATAAACCCACAGATACAAGAAGCTCAACAAATCACAAGGAAGATTAACATAAAGAATACCATATTATCATCAGGTATCTGAAAAGCAAAGAAAAAATCTTCAAGGTAGCCAGAGGAAAAAAGGACACATTACCTGTAGGGAACCAGTGATAAAAATTTTTTTTTTCCACTAACTTCTCATTAGAAATGGTACAAGCCAGACAGAAATTGGTGTATATCATCTTGAAAGGTCGGGAAAATTTACCTCCGGTTTGATACCTAGTCCCATCCTTGACCTTCTGAATAAGAATCACTGTGGATAAGCACTGGATTTTGTGGGGTTGTTTCAGCTCCTAAGGTGATTCATTTGTTTGAGATCCTGTAATTGGGAACTGTTTCTTTGGGCCAGTGTTTCTCAAAGTATGTTTCTTGGACCAGCAGTATCTTTGTTACCTGGGAGCATGTTAAAAATGCAGATTTTTATTCCTACTTCATAGTTACTGAGTCAGAAAGTCTAGGGGTGCAGCCATACATTCTGTATTTTAATAATCCTTTCAGGTGACCTATATGCACGTCCAAGTTTGAGGACCTTTGTTTTAGGTGATACTGGCCCATTGTGGATTTTGACTGGCATGTAGTGAGATGACATTGGATTCATATGGTAGCATTGAAAGGGCTGGGTGTAGAGGCTGGAGACTAAAGCAAGGCTACTATTAGTATTTTGTATGCTAAAGGAGAGTCAGTGGGTTATATTATTTGAGATGTTGTCTTACAGTGGAGTAAACGACAGGCTTTCATGGAGCATGTTAGAGGAGTACAGTGAAGAGAGAAAGATTTGTAAACCTTTAGGAGTCTTTTGTAAACTCTAAGACCATGTAGTTGTCTTTTGCTGCTTTTTCGTGTGACAGATATTTTAGTGATGTTTTAGTGTTTAAGCTATTGGGGCCAACTATGCGCTCTCATCGTCTGTCGCCCCCTTCTGCTTTCGATCTTTCCCAGCATCAGGGTCTTTTCCAGTGAGTTGACTCTTCTCATCAGGTGGCCAAAGTATGAAGCTTAGGGCCAATTTAGTTTTCTTACATTTGTTGGTGGAATGCTCTTTAGGTTAAGATCATTCCTGGAAAACAGAGTGAAAACCATGGATATCTGCAGTTAAGCATGTACCTACATGAATGAAGGTGATGGGATCATACAAATGGTGTTTCAAGTGTTACAGAGTTTGAATTTCAGTGTTTCTTTGAATGGAAAGTGTTTCTTGCTGAAAAATTGAAGTGCTCTTTTGTGTATTAAATCTTGGAAAAGAAAACAATTTTTGATCATGTAGAGACTTTGGCAGCCTTTCTCCACTGGAACCTGGGCTGTCCCTGGCAGGCAGAATCCGTCGTGTAGTTGGAAGGCTCGTTTGTCTCAGCATGTTTGTGTCTGGAGACAGCTGAGTGTGGAGACAAGGCTGTAGCTATCACAGTAACAGGGTGTCAGCGTTTTCTCCTGGTGTCGGCTCTGTGACCACACACCGTTGAACTCCCTTTTCAATTTTACACTCTTTTTGAAACTGTGATAATAGGAATACATGTTTTTGTCCCTCTGAGCAGCAGCAGCACCTTCCAAAATGTCACCTGCTTGATGACATGCCTGTCATACCATTGACTGCACATTTTTAAGTGTATAAGACTGCGGTATACTAGAAATACAAAATACTCCATTTCTTGTGGGATTTAACAGAGGAAGTAAGAGGATCACTTTGAACAAACATATATTTCAGGTGTTTTGATTCAGGGAAAAAAAACAACAACTCGTTTTTTCCCTCATCTCTTTTCAAAACAAAACTGCTTGCTTTGTCATTGTTGGCTTACGTGTGTAGCCAAGCCCTGAATGTACCAGATAGTATTGTGCAGATGGAAGCGGGGGGTGGTAATTACACTGTCGAACCAGTGGCGGTGACACCACCAGACACTTCACTTTACAGTGCCCCGAAGCAGAGACAGAATGGAACATCATCTTACTTTCGTTAACTGCCACCAAAATGTTTACATAGTGATAAAACTACCCTCATGCAGAGAGAACTTGAAGTTTGCTGGCAGATATGAAAATCCACAAATCGTATTGGTACTGACCCATGACCTGGAGGGTTTTTCAAGGAGACAAATGCAATTTCTATTTTGAATCCACGTCTGGAACTAGGTTATTCTTAGATTTTTATTTCATTTGATATTTTGGTTAGCTGAGGATTCTATTCCCCTTAGAGGAAAACTAGGTTCCCCTCCCGCCCCCAGGTATTTTAGGCTGGAGAACTTGGGAGATTATTCTTGCAGAAATAGTTTCTCTTCATTTCGCAGCCTTTAAAGCTCTTTGATAGCCGCTATTTTGAGTGGCATATTAAAGACATGCTGTCAGCCAGGCCATTGAGTCTTCAGAAAGGTGCTAGGATGTTTGTTCTGTCTTGTCAATGGATAGTGTGCTGCCCGATGAATGGAATGCAGTTAACATGTGCAAGTTAAAGTAGAAATCTTCTTCTAAATTTAAGTCAGTTTCCATTGCCTAGGACTCTCTGTATGTTCATTACTGAAAGCAGGAAGTGCTGGGCAGCCAAGGAGATCCCTCTAGTTCCCAGTGCATTTATGGCAGTTGAACAAGTTCAAGGCTCCGCTACAGCACCAAAGAGTCATATGTAGAACTCAGCTTGCCCTGGCCTTCTTTTAAAATGTTTCAGTCCGTGATTTAAATGCCTACCTTGGCTTGGACTTTGACATGTTGATATTCAACTGGAAAACCAATGATATTTTTAGTTGACTCATTTAGTCGAAAAGATTTTAGTTCTTGAAAGTCAGGAACAAGACAAGGGTGCCCACTTTCACCGCTACTATTCAACATAGTTCTGGAAGTTTTGGCAACAGCAATCAGGGCAGAAAAAGAAATAAAAGGAATCCAAATTGGAAAAGAAGAAGTAAAACTCTCACTGTTTGCAGATGACATGATCCTCTACATAGAAAATCCTAAAGACTCCACCAGAAAATTATTAGAGCTAATCAATGAATATAGTGAAGTTGCAGGATATAAAAGCAACACACAGAAATCCCTGGCATTCCTATACACTAATAATGAGAAAGTAGAAAAAGAAATTAAGGAAACAATTCCATTCACCATTGCAATGAAAAGAATAAAATACTTAGGTATATATCTACCTAAAGAAACTAAGGACCTATATATGGAAAACTATAAAACACTGATGAAAGAAATCAAAGAGGACACTAATAGATGGAGAAATATACCATGCTCTTGGATTGGAAGAATCAATATAGTGAAAATGAGTATACTACCCAAAGCAATCTACAGATTCCATGCAATCCCTATCAAGCTACCAGCGGTATTTTTCACAGAACTAGAACAAATAATTTCCAGATTTGTATGGAAATACAAAAAACCTCGAATAGCCAAAGCAATCTTGAGAAAGAAGAATGGAACTGGAGGAATCAACTTGCCGGACTTCAGGCTCTACTACAAAGCCACAGTCATCAAGACAGTATGGTACTGGCACAAAGACAGAAATATAGATCAATGGAACAAAATAGAAAGCCCAGAGATAAATCCACACACCTATGGACACCTTATCTTCGACAAAGGAGGCAAGAATATACAATGGAGTAAAGACAATCTCTTTAACAAGTGGTGCTGGAAAAACTGGTCAACCACTTGTAGAAGAATGAAACTAGATCACTCTCTAACACCACTCACAAAAATAAACTCAAAATGGATTAAAGATCTAAATGTAAGACCAGAAACTATAAAACTCCTAGAGGAGAACATAGGCAAAACACTTTCCGACATAAATCACAGCAGGATCCTCTATGATCCACCTCCCAGAATACTGGAAATAAAAGCAAAAATAAACAAATGGGATCTAATTAAAATTAAAAGCTTCTGCACAACAAAGGAAACTATAAGCAAGGTAAAAAGACAGCCTTCTGAATGGGAGAAAACAATAGCAAATGAAGCAACTGACAAACAACTAATCTCAAAAATATACAAGCAACTCATGCAGCTCAATTCCAGAAAAATAAACGACCCAATCAAAAAATGGGCCAAAGAACTAAACAGACATTTCTCCAAAGAAGACATACGGATGGCTAACAAACACATGAAAAGATGCTCAACATCACTCATTATCAGAGAAATGCAAATCAAGACCACAATGAGGTACCATTTCACACCAGTCAGAATGGCTGCGATCCAAAAGTCTACAAGCAATAAATGCTGGAGAGGGTGTGGAGAAAAGGGAACCCTCTTACACTGCTGGTGGGAATGCAAACTAGTACAGCCACTATGGAGAACAGTGTGGAGATTCCTTAAAAAACTGCAAATAGAACTGCCTTATGACCCAGCAATCCCACTGCTGGGCATACACACCGAGGAAACCAGAATTGAAAGAGACACATGTACCCCAATGTTCATTGCAGCACTGTTTATAATAGCCAGGACATGGAAACAACCTAGATGTCCATCAGCAGATGAATGGATAAGAAAGCTGTGGTACATATACACAATGGAGTATTACTCAGCCATTAAAAAGAATTCATTTGAATCAGTTCTAATGAGATGGATGAAACTGGAACCTATTATACAGAGTGAAGTAAGCCAGAAAGAAAAACACCAATACAGTATACTGACACATATATATGGAATTTAGAAAGATGGCAATGATGACCCTGTATGCGAGACAGCAAAAGAGACACAGATGTATAGAACGGACTTTTGGACTCTGTGGGAGAGGGAGAGGGTGGGATGATTTGGGAGAATGGCATTGAAACATGTATACTATCATGTAAGAATGAAGCACCAGCCTATGTTCGATACAGGATACAGGATGCTTGGGGCTGGTACACAGGGATGATCCAGAGAGAGGATATGGGGTGGGATGTGGGAGGGGGATTCAGGATTGGGATCTCATATACACCCATGGTGGATTCATGTCAATGTATGGCAAAACCAATACGGTATTGTAAAGTAAAATAAAGTAAAAATAAAATTAAAAAAAAAAATTAGTGGGAATGAATATTTAAAGTGAAAGATTTATCTAAATGTTGACACAAAACTGTGTAAATATTTCAATAAACTTGGCTTCCCTGGTGAAAAAAATAAAGATTTTGGGTTGAGGAATATGTCTTATTAGGAATTTTACTAAGTGTATGTAAAGAAGTTTTATTTATACCTGTATATGTATACATGTTTTCAAATTGTGAAAATTAAGGATTTCAAGATTCAGTGGATATCAGTCACAGAATAGAGATTTGGCTTTTCCAATCCTAAAATGCCATGTATTTTGTTAAGTTCACTAAAATTGGTTTAAGCCCTTGCTTTACCACATAGGGTCAAAAAAATGATCTCATTTATGTTTTTTGCCAGTGGCTTCGGTTTAGATAACCTGAATGTTCTGAATATCTTAGTAGTTACAGCTATTAGTAGTCATTGAACCTTCCTCCCAATCAGAATGACCTGTGGATCCTACATCTACAAAGCCTCTTTTAATAGAATTCCAACTGATTCTAGTGCACAATCTGGTTAAGAGCTACGATGAGCAAGTAGTTATAGATGTGGTTATATTAAAACCAAGACTGTTAGGAGACAAGTTTTAAGGGCTGGGAGAAGTTTGTAAGAAGTAAGTTTAGTTTTATTTAGAAAGATGTGCCACTGTGGCATGTTTAGGAGGGAGTGTGTGTTCTATGAAGACAATAATGATAGCATGTTGAAGTTCCATAAAGACAGGAAAATGCTGTTTAATATCTACATACTTTAAAGGGGAAATGAAAACTAAATGACTGTACTGTAATTAATCTCCATTTAGAGATTTTTGGTCAACTTTACTTAGTAGCCCAAAGACAGCAAATAGAAGAAACAGATGTTTTGTTTCTTCTCTCCCCACCCCTATTTATTACTTATATAAGTTTTTCAGGTTTTTGTTGATGGAAGTTTGTTGTTGTTAACTAAGGGAAAAGAGGTTTTCTTTTTTAAGATGTATAGGTAAAAGAAGTTTATGAAATTAATTTTGCAGGGAGCTGGGACAAAAACATAACTAACAATAATACAGAGCTGTTTATGGTCCCGGGGAAAAATTGCAGAGAAGATCACAGAGGAAGAGGTCAGAATGGGTTAAAGTACTTGAGCTCATGGGTAAGGAGAGCTTTGGAACATCCAAACATGAGTAGGGTTGAATACGTAATACAATAGTATTATAGAGGGGCTAGGAAGAATGGAGGTTTTTTGGATCAGTTTTGGAAAGTGTTACCAAAAATAAGTTTGAATAATTTTTGACTGCCATAGAGATCTTTAAATAATAGAGACTGGGCAATTTGGACTTGCCTCTTTTGGCCATAGGCTGCCATTACAATTTTTTTTTTAATTTTTATTACGGAAAACATCAAACATGTTCAGAAATACAAAGAAATGTATAATGAACCCCCATGCACCCATTGCCACATTTTCAGTTTCCAATGCTACCAGTATATAATCCTGTTGTCTCATTTCTACCCCTGCCCATTTTCCTTTCTCTTATTTTAAAAAAGTCCTAGGGAGCATATTGTTTTATCTGTAGTCCAGTGTGAATCTCAGAAGGATAAGATCTCCTTTTAAAAACCATAATCATACCTAAAGGCATAATTTTCTTATTATCAGATATCCAGCCAGTGTTCATATTTCCCATTTCTCAAATGTCCTATTTGTAAGTTTTTTACAGTTTGTCTGAATCAGGAATCAAATAAGGTTTAAACACAACAGTGTGGTTATTAAGTTTCTTGAAACTCTTTTAATGCATAATTTCCTGTCCATCTCATTTTTACCTCTTGAAGTTTATTTATTGGCAAAGCCAGATCGTTTGTCCTGTAGAATTTCCTACATTCTGGCTTTTAGTGATTGCTTCCCCACGGTGTCCTTTGCTATTTATTGATGTTCCTAACTTAGGTCAAGAGGCTTCATCAGATTTAAATTGTTTTGAGGAGGGCATGATTACTTCATAGATGATGGTTGATGTTATACTTTTTCAATAGAAGAGTGAAATGGTGAAAGCAGTATTTTTAGGATGAGTTTTCTGGCAGCAGTGTTCACAGTGAATCACTGGAGAAGGAAATGGATGGAGAGATACCAATATGAAGGCAAGTTCAATCGATACAAGAAGGAGGGGCTAGACTAGGGCAGGGCCCATGAAGAGAAAGAACGCAGAGCTAAGAGAGAGCTTTCGAAAGAGTGAGTTTTCTGAGCGTTTTAACATTGACTCTAAGAAATGGAGAATCTCAAGTCAGGGTGAGGTTTTGAAACTGTGTGGTTGGGAATTAGGATCAGGAAGATAGCGCTTTGTGCTTGTTAAATGTGAGGCGTTAACAGAATATCCCCATAGACTTGTGTTTCAGGCAACTAGAGACGGGACCCTGGAGGCTAGGGGAGAGCTTAGGGTGGGAGATAGAAATTTAGGGACCATCTGTCTGCCTGTGGATAATAGCTGACTCTATACTAATGGACCAGCTCAGAAGCTCATGAGTGCGAGAGTGAAGCGAGGACTGTTTTCCTTCGGTGCATGTGTGCGTGCTCAGTCATGTCTGACTCTTGTGACTCCATGGACCATTGCCCGTCAGACTCCTCTGCTCATGGAATTTTCTAGGCAAGAATACTGGAGTGGGTTGCTCTTTCCTTCTCCAGGGGCTCTTCCCAACTCAGAGATCAAACATGTGTCTCCGCGTTGGCAGGCAAATTCTTTACCACTGCACCACCTGGGAAGCCCTACTTTCCTTTGGTAGTCCATCAGTTTCATCAGCTCTCCAATGTAGCTCCAACCAGCAAATGTTATAGTTCCTAGAGATTGAGGCTTCTAACAGTGATGCCACATTTTGCCTTTCTTTGCATCTGCATTTTTCCATTAAGTGTGGTTGATACGGTGGTAATTTTTGAGCAGGACCCAAATGCTATTCCAGTTAGAGGTGGTGGCTTTCAGATTCTGGCCATTCCTTAGGGGATGTGGACAGACACCTTGGAGAGGGAATAAAAGCCTATTTTAACAGATCTGCAAGTGACCCCCAGAGGAAGTGAACAAACAAAGCCAGCGGGACAAAAAGTCCACTGGGCCAGCCATTAGGAAGAGACCTTGGAGTTGGGGTAATTTGAGGTTTATTTCCCTCATAATCCCTGGACCAGGCTACACCGTGGCTATATCATGACTGAGAACTGGCATGTGAGGCTGGCATCAAGAGTTTCCTCATATGTTCCCTGGTTCTTCTCTCAGATCCACCAGAACTCCAGGGAATGTGGTTAATGGGAAGCCACAAAAAGTAAATAAAGTCATTAAAAGTCCTGCCTCACTTAAAGGAGCTTAAGAAGCTGTTACTCAGAGATCTCTCAAACTGCTTTATAGCATCTCATTCACACCTGTGTGTCGTGTACACTTTCGCTTAGTTATAGAAGGATGGACAGAATACAGTTAAGCTGCCAAATCTATACCTATAATATTCAGGTGCTGAAAAAACCTGAGCCCTTCACCGAAGAATTGTCTTCAGAATCATTTTAAGTTATTTTATCCTTAAGATTATAGCCAATTGTATAGCATTCAAAGGTGCAATTTTTTTTTTTTTAAGTATTTCTGGTCTTCCCAGAAGTCTTTGTTGGTGTTGTCAGAGTGGCGCAGTAGTTCGTGGCATGAATCTTGTTTGATGAGCTCCCTAAAAGTTTTGAAGGATTTTTAAAAAATAAACAGTGAATAATGATAGCAAAATGCAATACTTGGGATAGGATTCCATCTAAGGAGAACAAGGGCTGCCTCCAAGTGAACTGCAGCAGATGACGAAAGCACAGCATGGAATAGCCGGTTTCACGGGGGTGATAAATTTTGACAGCACATTAGTTATGTGTCAGCAGCGTGATATGGCAATGAAAAAGGCCAGCGCTATTTTGGGCTGTGCTGCACGAAACAGCGTCTCCTCCTGGAGCTGAGACTGATCATCTCCATCTCCCCAGTTTGGGGGAGATAGCATCTGGGTTGCTGCCTTGAGTGTCAGGCACGTGTGCACCAGAATGACAGACAAATGGGTGGAAATCCCAAGCCGAGCATCTGTAGTGATGAAGGACTTGAGATGAGGCACGCTTCAGTGCTTTTTGGAGAACTAGCATGTTCAGGAAGAAGCACGGAAGCCAACAGAGGTTAACCTTTTCGGAGATGGGATGACAATGAAGAAACAAGCGTCATTGTGTAGTTAGTCACTCAGGGAGTCGTGACTCTTCAATAGTTGGCATTGATATGATACAGAGCACTTTTCAGGGGTTGTTTAAGTGTTTTCACAGAGAGCAGATCATCAAAAAGGGCCCCAAAGTAAAATTAAGTACTTGTCTATAGTCAACCATGTTTTTAATACAAAGGAATACAAAATCATGATGGATAATGTAGGTCTGATGCTTTTGATTGGAAAATCGAATGCAGGTGTTGAACTTGGGAACAATGAGGGTGAGACCTTTACAGTGATTTTTAAAAATTCAAATGTGAAATGAACACAGTAGTATAGATGAGCAGGGCAGAAAGACAGACACACAGAATGTCAGCTGACATGCCAGGGTATTTCTACAGTGAGAACTGTTGGGCCATAGGATGGTCCCCTAGGAAAGTGGAGTTGAATATCATCGGCCATTTGATCCTGACAGAACTGAATGTGTATCAGTTGGGAAATAGACTGAACATCCCTGCAGCTCTTTTATTTCTTTCTTCTCTGATTCTGGGTCCTGGTTGATGATCTATTCACCTGCTGCGATCAGAAAGAAATACCACCTCTTGTTTTCCTCCACCCAGGCACATTTTCGATGCTCTGCTGATTGACATAAGCTAAAGTGGAGATTCATTGCCCTGAGGTTGACCCAGCAACAAAGTCACCCGATCTTAGAGAATTACTCCCTTGTGTTTGAGATGCAGGTCAATAGGGTCCCTCACTGGAGGCGGATACTTTTGATCAAGAGGGGTGCTGGGTATGGGGTCAGGATCTTCATTAGAGACACCTAATAACCCCGTAGGGTTGCCAGCTGGCCTCCCTGGGGTGCAGCGGACTAGAAGAGCTTCAGGAGTGAATACCAGTCCCATCCCACCTGCTCCTCCCAGGATTTTAGTTTAAGGAAAAAGGATATTCAGGTTAGGTGATCATAGACNTTTGTAATTGTGATGAACTTTGTAGATTTAAAAGTCACGTATTAATAGCAGAGGACTCATAAAGCTTTGTGACGACGAAGACTTGAAAGACTGCTGCGTTCCCAGGAGAACAGTTCATCCTCTCCTTCACTGGATGGCAGTGAAATCATCCCTGGGGTTTCACTTGACCAGGCAGAAGAGCTCCAGGTTCCACATAAGGGGCATGAAATAATGTTGGCAAGAGAAACTGTTAATAATTGAGACGATCACCGGCTTGTTAGTACTGGGTTGGTCAAAAAGATCATTAGCGTTTTTTCTGTAGGGTGTTATGGAAAAATCTGAACAAACTTTTTGATCAACCCCATAGATAACAGTGCTTGCTTATCAGCATCATTTTCACTATGAGTATGACAGTACTTTTTAGGGGCTTCCCTGGTGGCTTAGATAGTAAAGAATCTGCCTGCAATGCTGGAGACCCAGGTTCGATTACTGGGTGGGGAAGATCCCCTGGAGGAGAAAATGGCAACCCACTTCAGTATTGCCTGGAGAATCCCACAGACAGAGGAGCCTGGCAGGCTACAGTCCATGGGGTCTCAAAAAGAGTTGGACACGACTGAGTGACTGACACAGGCACTGAGGATACTTTTGGAAGAACGGTGACAAATTTGCTAGTTAAGTCAAAATGATCCCCAAACTGCCCTTAGTTCTTTGGGGGAAAAAAAAGATTTTATGGTTTGATTTTTCATTTCAATTGTCTTATCCACATTAAGTAAGTTCTCGTTCATATCTTGCTGTAAGTGAACCACACTTGCTGTAAACTGAATCCACTTCTTTCAGTGATATGTTTTGTGTGTAATTGCCTTCTTTGAGTGCTGAGTCTTTCTTTAGAATCATTAGAGCTGCTATTATGGAATTCTTCTGAGTAAATGCTAGTTAATAAGAGCATGCATTTTGCTGAGGGGCAGCTGCCAGGGAGCGGCATGGGGGTGTGGTTTGTGAGATGGTCTGTGGTCCTCCAGGGGATGAGGTGCTGTAGAAATGTAAGGCTTTTATTTTAACTCCTGGGCCACTATACAGAAAAAAAGCCCTGCTAACATTATTGATGATACTTTGGCATACCAAAGAATTAAACAAAAAAAGTCATCTTAATTTTCAGCTCCATTAGAGATGCAAGAGTCACAAAAGATGTTTGCCAAGTGGGAAGGGACTAAATTGGTAGGCAAAAAAAAATTTAATTTCAAGCTTCAAGAGAAGGTTACAAACCTAGCATTAAAAAAGATCCAACCAAAGGTGACAGTGCCCTTTTTAAAGACCAGCAAAGTTACAAGAGGGGGGAAAATGGTCAAAAGGAACTACAAGAATATGAAATTAAAATTGCCATAATTGAGTCAGTTTATGGTAGTAAATTACTTCTGAGAGCCTCAATTTGGAGGTGCCCAGCTAGTTTATGGTAATTAGTATAATTTTGCCATGGTCACCACGTCTTTATATGTTGTTGCTGGTCGAAGAGTGGTACTTTTGCTATCTTTTTTTTTTTTAAGCTGGTAGCAATTGGAGATGATGAAAATCCATTTACTTGGGGAAGGGTAAAGGTGAAATTCCTAAAATGAAACAAGGATGTTTAAATTGGTCACTTGGAAGGAAATTTCCATTTTTAATAAAAAAATACTCTCATAGTTTTCTTCTACCTACATATAAACACCATTCCAGTATATATGATGAGCTGTTGTTTGTTTTCTGGGATCATTAATCAGAGGAATAGAGAGATGAAAAAGTGTATGCTATGAAGAGCTGTGCTCTTTTCTTTAAAATAAAAACTTGGAGGCAGGCAGAAAAGCTTGGGAAAACACTCATCTTTATATTTATTTGCTCTTGGTTTTATATCTACTGCAACTCCTTTCATCCATGGCCAACTCAGAGCTGATAGGGTAGGAGCAGTTCACAGCATTAAAGGAGCAAGTGAATAGGACCTCAGAATTGTGGTTGTGAATGCAGTTAGATTATTTTATTTAGACCCTATGTGACTCTGGAGCCAGTGAGTTTTACTGCTTAAGTAAAAAAAAAAAATTATATGTTATACACACAGTATTTAGAAAGGAAAAAGCCATCTGTTCATTCTGCCTACATTTCTGTGGGGAGTTAATCTGACATGAATCACTTGGGATTTGTACAGAATAAAACTATGCTAACATTTTATGAAAAAGGCTGTTGGTTGTGGCAAGAGGAACCCAAACTTTCTCTTTAGGGATTATTTAGGTCCCAGCTCAGTGGATGTTCCCCCCCACCCCCTTCTTTATTGCATATGTACTTGCACACTATTATGGTTTTTATTGTAAGTCAATTCTGACTCCCTCTGGAGTCTTAAGAAAATTTCTTAGAGTAGACAGTAGCATCAGAAATGACTTTAGACTAATAGTTCAAAGGGTGGTCCCCAGACCAGCCTCAGGAGCATCCTGTGGGAGCTGGTTAGAAGTGTGAGTTGTAGGACTCTATCCCAGCCTTACTGCTTGAGAAACTCTGGGGGAATGGGGCTCTGCAGTCAGTGTTTAACAAACCCTCCTGGTTATCCCGATGAGCAGGAGAACCATGGAATTAGACACTAGACTGTCATAAGGAAATACTAGTGTTACTTCGGGAAATTTCAGCGCTACATATACTAATGATATGACCTGAGCCAAGCCTTAAATACGTGATTTCCTTCAACCCTCACAACCCTTCAGAGAGCTTGAGGTTCTTATTCCCAGGCTCAGATGAGGACACTGTGCCTAAGCTGATCACTAGTAAGTGACAGAGTCAAGCTTTGCATCCTGGTCTGATTCCAACATTTGTCTTTATTACTACTGAATAGGAAGACTCAAACAGAATGATTTTTAAGTGACTGTTTTGTGACTTTTTAGTAACTTAAGTATATCATCATTAGGAAGGTACCTAAGAGCTCCTGTGGCAAGTTGGGTGCCATGGGCAAATTAGAAGATAAACCTGAAACTCAGTTCTTGCCACATCTCTTCATTCTTCCTCAGTCATTTAATCTTGATTCCTTAGATGGTTATCACTGCCTATGAAGAGCGTCACCTCTTTCACAGAACCAGGCTTCCGCTTTAAACTGGAAAAACTGGCAGAGTGCAGTGACTTTTTCAAGGTCTTCATCTCTGCTTTCAGCGGAAGAGCAATAGTTTGCTTCTATTCATAATGATGTTGAGACGGCAATTGCTACCATCCTTTTTCTAAGAGCAAAGAAGTATAAGCTAACCAAGATGCTGTAGTTCCCTTTCACCTACATTTTATTTAGGAGTTCCTTTGGCAAACCTAAAATACTTCTTTGACTTACAACTTGCTGTTTATCACAACAATCACGGTTCTATCCATATCAAGCCTTAATTCTGGATCTATCACAAAGAGAGTCGATCGATTATCTTACCTCTCTCTCTCTTTTTTAACCCCCCCTGCCTATCACCTAAAGTTGCAGTCTCTTTAGCTGAATTATTAGCATATGGGCATCGAGGACAACTTCTTTGTTTTTTGTCTACAAACTGTTTCATAGCAGGCACTCAGAAATTTCATACAGGATTAATAGTTCGATCCTGCCTTATCTTGCTATCTTTTCCTAATATTTTCAAGCCTATCCTGTAGGTACTATGTCACACATCTTTCAGTATTCGTAATTCATCCTNCAAGGACAACTTCTTTGTTTTTTGTCTACAAACTGTTTCATAGCAGGCACTCAGAAATTTCATACAGGATTAATAGTTCGATCCTGCCTTATCTTGCTATCTTTTCCTAATATTTTCAAGCCTATCCTGTAGGTACTATGTCACACATCTTTCAGTATTCGTAATTCATCCTCTGTTACCTCTAATCATTTGTATTAACACTTACCATTCCTTTAGAATAGATACACCATTCTTTTCCCTCTGAACTACTTTCTCTATTAATAATGAAAATGTAAAAATTATAGCTGACATTTGCTGAGCATTTGCCACGTTTAGTACTTTGTACACATTATCCCATTTAATCCTCACATTGATAATGCCATTATTATGCTTTCTCTTGAGTTGACAAAAGTAAGATTTAAAGAGGCTAAGTGACTTGCCTCAGCTATTAAGTGGTGACGCTGAGATGTCAACTCAGATTTGTCTATTCCCAGTTAGACACTTAGCCACCATGATATATTGTCTCCATTGTTTTCAAAATTTATATAAACATTTGTGACTTTGTCTCCTTTCCTTTATTATGGTATCTTACCGTGTGTTAGGCATGTTGTAATCTGGGGGTTAAAGAAAAAAAAAAAGATAAGTAGAGGTTATTAGGCAGACCTTCCAGGCCAGAACTCCCACACATAAAGTCTTGGGAATCTTCTACAAGATGGACCTAAGTAGCATAAGGACATAGGGCTATAACCTTCTGGGTTAAGTCTTATTTCACATTGCTCCAACTATCTCCTCACTTTAGTTCATACTTAAGCTTGAGTGCCACTGGACTCAGTTGAGTCCAGTATAGATGTAAGGATAGGGGTGTGTTCATGATCCTGTTAGGAAATAGGGTTATATCAGCATTTCCCTAGGATGGTTACAGACAATTCCTTTCATTCCTGGGTCTTAGTGTCTTTGTACATGTGCATGTGGATCTTTTATTTTAGACTCACCTTCTGCGTTTGCTTTATTCACATATATGCTTCAGTCAGTGTGTGGACTAAAACATAATGGGGCCAGATTGTCATTTTATTAACGTTTCCTTTCCAGATATCCCCCCCCTCCCAATCCTTTCTTTCTTGAAGTCAAGAGGACAAAGGAAGCTAAAAGCGAAACAAGGAAGTTGAGTCTTGTCGTCATAGTCCACCTTCTCCGCTGAAGTCCTACAGACCAAAGAGAGCTGGATTCCCTGTAGTTCTTTCCGTGTGAGCCTAACTTAGTGACTTCACCTCCAATTTCTCTAAATGGAATTATTTGCATGTATTTCAGAGGATGACCTGTGGCTTAATTAGTATCTCTAAGCTGATTAGAGAACGTAAAGCAGTATGGAAGTGCTTATTATTTTTAAATTACATTTATAAAGGTTAAAATATTGATACCTCAACCATCATTATCATCATCATTTAGAATTTGTATGCCATTTACATTTCCAGAGTGCTTTATTCTTGTAATTAGCTGGTCCTCCTGGTATTTCTATAAATTATGTTGGTATTATCCTCTGAAATGTTGACATTTTTAGTTTATAGTTTTTATTTCAGCTGAACTACACCTTGTTAAAAGGGTAAAAGTGATTAATAGCTTTTAAATCACTGAAGGTAAACATTCTTAAATATCCTTGTAGCTAACTACGTGCCTGGGGATGACTGAGATGGCTTCCACCTACCAGTATTTGAGAATGAATTTATTTCTGTTGTACAGATTATTTATCTTAGGTTTTTCTTTTTTAATTTTCTTTTATCTTGTCTACCTGTTTATTTTGTATTTTTTATAAATAGAAGAAGATATGGACGGGAGTCTGAGTGAACTCCGGGAGATGGTGATGAACAGGGAAGCCTGGCGTGCTGCGATTCATGGGGTCGCAAAGAGTCGGACACGACTGAGCGACTGAACTGATATATGTCATAAGTCTGTATTTTTCTACATATTTTTATGAACTAAGCATACCCCTGTTGTCAACACTCAGGTCAAGAAATAACACATGTGAGGGACTCGGAAGCCCTCTCATCACTTGTTCATTAGAGGGCAAGATCCTGTCTTATAGACTAGAGACATAAAGATCAGGATAGTTGAAATGTGGGGCACATTGAGTTTTGATGCTGAGATGTTGCTTCAGTTAATGAAACTCATCGTTATACGTACCAGACATTTTATGTCACCAGTTTAAATTAGCCCCTAGTGGCGTAGGCAGAATAAGCTCTTTGACGTCCCAGGAGTGAAGTTGGCCCCTTTTAGAAAGGCTTTACATGGAGGTGGGGTTAGGGCCAAGCTGCTTCTCGGGATAGAGAGCTTGGTTGAATGTTGAGTTATTTACTCTTGGGGGTACAGTAAGGTTGAGTGAAGAGATGGACGAAGGAGGAGGGGACAGTGGCATGCATTCCAAGAAGGGAAAAGAGAAATAACCTTGCATGCGGCATTTCTGGTTATGGGGAGTCACTATCCCACTTTGTTTGTAGTAGGTGGTTCTTATAAGGGGATAGTCACCATTCAAGTTTGAGAGGGGAGTAGGGGTCAGATTTTTGAGGATCTTGAATTGTCAGCTCAGGATTCATAGTAAACGAACACTTAATATCATTTGTTAGGCATAATACTCGGTGCTTTTTAGTGTACACTCAGGACAGTCGGTCCTGTGGGGGCAGGGATTGGTGGCTCTAAAGACATACAGGCGGCCTGGAATAAAATGGGGAGACTGGAGGCAGAAGAGTTAGAAGAGCAGGGTTACTCAGACATGACATGACGGGACCTTGGATTAGGCTTAGTTCTGAAAATTTTAAGTCCAGCTACTTGAAGGTCTTGGACCTAGAGAATAGAGACTTCAGATTTTCTTGATGATTTTACATATTATCTAATAGAAGAGTTTAATGAGTATTTACTTGGCTGCTGCTGCTGCTGATTCTGCTAAGTCGCTTCAGTCGTGTCCGACTCTGTGCGACCCCATAGACGGCAGCCCCCTAGGCTCCTCTGTCTCTAGGATTCTCCAGGCAAGAACACTGGAGTGGGTTGCCATGTCCTTCTCCAATGCTTGGTTAGATACTTCCCAATCACCTACTATAGATCCATCTCTACTAAATTTGATGGCTTGTTCACTCTGCCCCTCTGCTCATTTGGCATTAGTTAAATTTGGGCAGCCATTTAATAAATTGTTTCTAATCAGTCCTGGGTGTTCTTTGGAAGGAATGATGCTAAAGCTGAAACTCCAGTACTTTGGCCACCTTATGCGAAGAGTTGACTCATTTGAAAAGACTCTGATGCTGGGAGGGACTGGGGGCAGGAGGAGAAGGGGATGACAGAGGATGGGATGGCTGGATGGCATCACTGACTCAATGGACGTTAGTTTGAGTGAACTCTGGGAGTTGGTGATGGACAGGGAGGCCTGGTGTGCTGCGATTCATGGGGTTGCAAAGAGTCGGACATGACTGAGCAACTGAACTGAATATTTGTATATAACCTATCATTTAGGAGTCTCAGTACTGACTGAAGATTGTGGTTTTACAGTGTTATCTTCATTTTTCTTAGGATTTTTTTTTTTTTTTTACAGCAGCATGCCAGTGTCAGAGCATTGAGTCTAGTTTATAATTTATCTCATCATTTAGCAACCAAAGCCAGATCTCTTTGAGGAATTACATCTGACCACTTTTTCCTAGTTTTAGTGCTTGCTGGCCATAACAACTATCCAAGGTTTGTCACAAGCCTTTCTTCCCTTCCATCACCCCTCCAGGAGGTCTTGTTCCTGTCTCATGTTGACATGATGAGTTAATAAAATTAGGTAGTGAGAGGATGAATATAGAGATAGGTGGGATATGCTGCTTGGTAGATGAGTGGGAATTCTGGAAAATGTGTTGAGTGCTAGGGAAATAAGGAAGGAAAGAAGAACAAGTGCAGGAAGTAAATATACATGAAAATATGAAAAGTATAAGACTCCGCAGTGGTGACTCGAGCTGTGTATAGCCATAGGCTCATGGTTGAAGTCAAGTTCTGAGACTCTTCCCCAAGTTGTGCAGGAAGCAATACAAGTTATAAAAAGGACTTTGAAGATCTTTTAACCAACTGGAAGAGTTGCCATGACTTTTCATATCATTTATATGCATAGTATATAATGAGAAATGCTGGGCTGGATGAAGCATAAGCTGGAATCAAGATTGCTGGGAGAAATATCAATAACCTCAGATATGCAGATGACACCACCCTTATGGCAGAAACCGAAGAAGAACTAAAGAGCCTCTTGATGAAAGTGAAAGAGGAGAGTGAAAAAGTTGGCTTAAAACTCAACATTCAGAAAACTAAGATCATGGCATCCAGTCCCATCACTTCATGGCAAATAGATGGAGAAACAGTGGAAACAGTGACAGACTTTATTTTTTTGGGCTCTAAAATCACTGCAGATGGTGACTGCAGCCATGAAATTAAAAGACGCTTATTCCTTGGAAGAGAAGTTATGACTAACCTAGACAGCATGTTAAAAAGTAGAGATTACTTTTTACTTTTAAAAACTAGACATTACTTTGCCAAGAAAGGTCTGTCTAGTCAAGGGTATGGTTTTTCCTGTAGTCATATATGGATGTGAGAGTTGGACTATAAAGAAAGCTGAGTGCCGAAGAATTGATGCTTTTGAACTGTGGTGTTGGAGAAGACTCTTGAGAGTCCCTTGGACTGCAAGGAGATTCAACCAGTCCACCCTAAAGGAAATCAGTCCTGAATGTTCGTTGAAAGGACTGATGCTGAAGCTGAAACTTCAATACTTTGGCCACCTGATGCAAAGAACTGACTCACTGAAAACGACCCTGATGCTGGGAAAGATTGAAGGCAGGAAGAGAAGCGGACAACAGAGGATGAGATAGATGGTTGGATGGCATCACCGACTCAATGGACATGAGTTTTAGTAAACTCTGGGAATTGGTGATGGACAGGAAGACCTGGCGTGCTGCAGTCCATGGGGTCACAAAGAGTCAAACATGCCTGAGCAACTGAACTGAACTTCATATCACAGCGGAATGCGCCTAAGAATCCTGGTTACCACTGCTGTTTGTATACAATATCATTCCTTGATGTGAGGGTGTTTGTTTATCAGGCAGTCTGAAGAGATGGAACTCTTTCTAGTAGCTTTTATATTAATATTGATCCAAACATGGAGAAGTATCTCTTTTCTTCTCTGTCCATCCAGTCAATTTTTGAAACTCTCAGTGATTTTAGCTGTCCTAAAATTTGGTCTGTCATAGATGGACAGGGCTTTGTGTTCTTTAAGAACTAGAGAATAAATCTTTTGATATTGAGTCCGAACATAAATCCACAGAGTCTTATGATTTCAATACCTTTAGACCATGAAATTTTTGCACCGTGTCTTATGTCCCTGGATATGTTGGAGTGGTCTCCTAGTTTATAGTCTATGGGAACTAAAATAGAATTTATATCCTATTGTTGAGTGAAAATTATATAAATTTTAATTATGTTGAATTGTTTCATGGTGCTTTTCAGGTCTACTGTATCCTTCTACTTTTCTATATATTCTTTCACTTAATTTTTGAGAGTTTGATCCAAACCAAAAATCTTAATTTATCTACTTAAAAAGTAATTACAATATATAATGTACCTCTATGGAACTTTCTTCTGTATTTTCCAAGTGTCCTGTAAATGTGGTATCATACTTTCATAATTAAAAAAACAATTACAGGATAAATCATCAGTTTGATTCTTTTTCATTGAAGATTTTTAAAAATAACAATATTAAATAGAAGATTTTTAAAATAACTAGATATTAAATAGTGTGCACAGTGATTTTTGCATGACTTTTTAGTCTAAATTTTTGATGTGAGTTTAGCTTCTTCAACCTTTTAATCTATTCCTGAATGTATTATTTTTTAATAGTTGTGGTGTTTATTTTGGAGTGGGAATGTTAATTACCCCTTTTAAGGCAAATTGCTATCCAAAACACATTAACCGTGCCTCCACTAAGAACTGTGGTAACATATTTTCACCTGACACAAGGGGGTGGGCAGAAAATTAGCTAATGAAATAGTTGTTCCAGACTAGTATATAATTAAGTACTTTGCAAAACCCTTTGGGAAACTAGAAAACTGGAGATGAGTTATAAGTATGTAAATTATCTATTGTTCTAAATATATGTGTAGTAGAAATGATTTTTTTCTCTGGAAAGTATTTAAAACAAGAACAAATCATAATTATATTAGTTCTGCCTAAATATTCTGGCCTACTGAATGCAGAAGATCCTAGAGTTACTTTTTGACTCTGTGTTGCTGCTGCTGCTAAGTCGCTTCAGTCGTGTCTGACTCTGTGCGACCCCATAGACAGCAGCCCTCCAGGCTCCCCAGTCCCTGGGATTCTCCAGGCAGGAACACTGGAGTGGGTTGCCATTTCCTTCTCCAACATGGAGAAGTGAAGTGAAGTCGCATGGAAGTGAAGTCGCTCAGTGGTGTCCAACTCTTCAAAACCCCATGGACTGTAGCCTACCAGGCTCCTCTGTCCATGGGATTTTCCAGGCAAGAGTACTGGAGTGGGTTGCCATTTCCTTCTCCAATGACTCTGTGCTAATTGCCATTAAGTACCAGTGTGGGCTGCTTTGTAAGCTGCAGATTTTGAAGGCTGTTGTTGAGTTATTCTTTCAGGTATGAAGGGAGCAAGGCTGATGGTTCATTTTAGCCTTTAGGGAAATGAGTTATAGATAAGTCCCCTAATTGAGTGCTTCTCAAGCTTTCATACATATAAATCACCTGTTGCTTTTCTTTAAATACAGACTTCTAATGCAGGAGTTCTGGGGTGCATGTGTGTGTGCTCAGTGGTGTCCGACTCATTGTGACTCAATGGACCATCGCCCACCAAGCTCTTGGGTCCATAGGATTTTCGAGGCAGGAATACTGGAGCGGGTTGCCTTTTCCTTCTCCAGGGGATCTTCTTGAACCAGGGATTGAACCCTCATCTCCTGGGGCTTCTGCATTGCAGGCAAATTCTTTACCAGTGAGCCACTGGGGAAGCCCCAGTTCTGGGTTGCTGCTGCTACTGCTGCTAAGTCGCTTCAGTCATGTCCGACTCTGTGCGACCCCACAGATGGCAGCTCATTGGGCTCCCCCGTCCCTGGGATTCTCCAGGCAAGAACACTGGAGTAGGTTGCCATTTCCTTCTCCAATGCATGAAAGTGAAAAGGGAAAGTGAAGTCGCTCAGTCGTGTCTGACTCAGCGACCCCATGGACTGCAGCCCACCAGGCTCCTCCGTCCATGGGATGCCATTGCCTTCTCCGAGTTCTGGGTTGGGGCTGCATAATTTGTATTTCTAACATGCTATCAAGTGAGGGCAGTGCTGTGTGGACCACACTGTTTTTGAGTAGCAAGACACTAATATCTCTTAAAGGGAGAAATCTTTTTTTTTTTTTTAATTATTTATTTGGCTGTGTTGGGTCTTAGTTTGCAGCATGTGTGATCTCAGACTCTCTAGTTGTGAAAAGTGGACTTAGTTGCTCCATGGCATGTGGGATCTTAGTTCCTGGACCAAGGATCGAACCTGTGCCCCTGCAATGCAAGGTGGATTTTTACCCACTGGACTACTCGGGAAGCCCTGGAGAGAATTCATTTTATTCATGGGAGACACATACATGTCCTCGTGTAACATTTCTCATTTTGAGAGATTGGAAGCTTTTGGAGTCTGTAAAGAACTGTGGTCACTCACTACTCTTGTCTCTTCAGTGTCTTCTTCCCCTAATTCTGTGATCCCACCACATTTGTGGAAGGACTGCTGGCTGAGCATCACATGTGACCCAGAATTCAAGTTCTGAGCTTCTCTGTGGGTGGTGAGTGTTGGTAGAAATTAATATGGCCTGTGATAGTGTTTGGCCATTATGATGATGCCAACATTGAGTCCTGTGTCTTTGCTTAACTCACTGCTGGGTGCCAAGCCAGCTGTGTTCTCCACCATAGTGGCTTCTGAATATTATCATTCTAGATGCTCCACATCTTTTAAAAATGTCCTACATGAATCACTACAGTTGAACAATTCCACACCTTCACATCTATAAATCCCTCTAATTTCTCTCCCTCTGCAAGACTATGGTTTTATTTGGGCCACCATTTATTACCCCAGGTCGCTGTGCTGTTCTGTTAACTCTTCTTCTAACTCTGTCCTGATTTACTCTTGACACTGTGTTCTTCATGGCCCCACTGTGAAGGTTAAGTCCAGACTTCTTGCCATGGCGTTCAGGGCCTTCCTCGAGTCTGACCATGGATGCTGTTACATCTTACTTTTGTTCTTTGATGGGGTCCCAGTCCTTTCTGCCTCCAGACCTTTGCCCTTAACTTACCCTCTGCCTAAGATAGTTTTTCTCAGCTTTCCTTCCCTGGCTAACTCTGATTTATCTTTCATTTCTCAATTTTGATGTCAACATTTCTGGGTCTTCCAAGGAAATATTAGGTATCTCTGTTGTTGGCTTCCTGAAAGCGCTGTGTACTTTCCTATGCACAGCTGTACTTTTTTTTTTTTTCCTGGTAAATACACATCATGTAAAATATGTCTTAACCATTTTAAGTGTATAATTCAGTGGTAAAATGTTGTGAAACAGTTACCACCATCTATCTTGATAACCCTTGTAAAACTGAAATTCTGTACATATTAAACAATAGCTCCACATCCCCCCTTCCCCTCAGCTCTTGAAAACCGCCATTCTTCTGTCTCTGATGCTGAATGCTCTAAGTATCTCATTTAAGTGAAATCAAACAGTACTTGTGATTGGTTTATTTCACTTAGCATCCTGTGCTCAAGGTCCATCCATGTTGTAGCATATGTCAAAATTACCTACCTTTTTTAAATGAAAAAGAAACTTAATTGGAGGCTAATTTCTTTACAGTGTTGTATTGGTTTCTGCCGTACAACATGAATCAGCCATAAATGTACATATATCCACTCCTTCTTGAGCCACCTTCCCACCCCACCTCTCTGGGTCGTCACAGAGCACCAGGCTGAAAACTCGCAGTGCTGTGCAGCACCTTCCCACTGGCTGTATGTTTCATACATGGTGCTGCACATATTTCAACGCTGTGCTCTCAGTTCTTCCCACCCTTTTCTTCCTGCATTGTCTCCACAAGCCCGTTGTCCGCATATGCGTTGCCATTCTTGCCCTGCAAATAGGTTCATCAATGCTGTATTATTCCATTATTTGTATATACTTCATCTTGCTTATCCATTCATCTCTCAGTGGACACTTGGATTGCTTCCGTGTTTTAGCTGTTGCGAATAATGCTGCTGTGAACATGAGTGTATAGGTATCTCCTTAAGACCTTGCTTTGAATTCTTTTGAGTGTATACTCAGAAACTGAATTGCTGGCTCATGCAGTAATACTGTTTGTAATTTTTCAGTATAGTGGCTGTACCGTTTTATATTCCCCTCAACCGTGTGTAAGAGTTCCAATTCCTCTGATCTTTGCCAACACTTATGTTCTCTGTGTGTGTTGTCATAGTAGCTATCCTAACAAGTGTGAGGTGGTATCTTGGTGTAATTTTGATTTCCATTTCCCGAATGACCAGTGACATTGGGCATCTTTTCATGTGCATATCTTTTTTTGCAGAAATGTCTATTCAAGTCCTTTACCCATTTTTGAATTAGGTTGTTTGTTTTATCATAGAGCTTTAGGAGTTCTTTATATATTCTGGATATTAATTCCTTATCTAATAGATGATTTGCAAATCATCTATAGAGATCGATGATTTCTCCCATTCTCTGGGTTGCTTGTTTACGCCTTTGTCTTTTTGCACACATACTTATCCAGATTCTCACGAAGTCCAGTTCGCCCTTTGATTCTTCTGCTGCCTGTGCTTTTGGTGTCATGTCCAAGGAATTTTTAAAACCAAAATTGTAAAACTTTTGCCCTGTGTTTTATGGTTTTAGGTTTTATACATTTAGGTCTTCAGTCTCTTAAAGTAATTTTTGTGTATGGTGTTGGGTAAGGGTCTAACTTCATTTTTTTGCTTGTGGATATCCAGTCTTCCCAGTATCTTTTGTTGAAAAGACTCACAGCTGTATTCTTAGTGTCGGGCAAGTAGAAATATTTGTTGAATAAAACTGAGTGAAAAAGTTAAAAGTTAGATATTGTATCTTTATTTTGTCTAATGTAGAATTTACAATACTTTTGAGTCTATGGAAATGTTCTGTTTATAAACATCATACAATGTTGATTTGGTAGTAAAGTTTTAATGATGTATGTAGAACAAATGTTGATAAAACAAAATTTATAATTTTATGTTAGTATATAGGCAGTGACCCAAAAGATATGCAGTAATAATCATAAGACTAATAACAGATATGTGAGAAGGTATAGAGAGGTTGTGGAAAATGGAAAAAGTAAAAAATTGTTTTCCCCTTTTTGTGGTTTCTTTATTCACATCATGGTCAAATAATATAAGTATTGCTAACAAATGTTCATGTTACAATCTCCTGTTTTCTGAATGTGACTTTTTTTGCCTTTTGGGACAAATGTACCACCCTAAAGTAGTTATAATATTATAATTTAGAGCTAGCAAAAGAGAAACTGTATCCATCAATCCATCCATCTACCCACCTATCCATCCACCTCCACTTTGCAAATATTTGTGTGCCTACTCTGGAAAAGGCACTGTGTTAGATGGTGGAGTTGTAAGCAAAATACCTATTATCTTAAAGATAAAATATGTCCAGTAATTAGAAAAACATCTCAAACATGAGTCTGCTTTGGTGTTCTCAGTATAGTTAATACCTGCATAGTGATTTGCTGCTTGAAAAGCTCTTTCATGTGCTGTATCTTTTATTCCTATATCACAGATGAAGAAATGGAAGCTGAGAGTAATTACACAAAGTCATACGCCTTCCCAGGGGAGAAGGTAAACTTGGGCCTAGGATAGATTCCCTTTCCCATGCTGATTTCTTGCATGAATGATCTGTACTGCCTCCATGGGCAGTACTGTGTGAGGACCTCACAGAACCCTAAGACGTTTTTGAGATCATCGTTTGAAAAATATTTTATTTTTTGTATTTATAGCACGTGTTCCAATGCTTAGTGATATTTGAGTGTTGTGGACCAGCGTAACTAAATTTATGTCCATTACGTCACCTATTGGATCTCTCTTTTAAACATTAAGAACATGGTTTTACCCTTATTTTCTGGGATTGTATTTTTAATTTAGGGGTAAAAAGAGGGTGTGTATTTTTTGAAATTCCTTTTGATTCTTTTTGCCTCCTATAATTTCATTGTTATACTGATAAAATACAAAGGATGAAGTTCTTATAGCTAGAAAGAACTTTAGAGAAGGAAATTTATTATTGGAATTCTAGCATATAAGTTACAGAGAAGGCAATGGCACCCCACTCCAGTACTCTTGCCTGGAAAATCCCATGGATGGAGGAGCCTGGAAAGCTGCGGTCCATGGGGTTGCTGAGGGTCGGACATGACTTCCCAGTCATGCAACTTCACTTTCACTTTTCACTTTCATGCATTGGAGAAGGCAATGGTAACCCACTCCAGTGTTCTTGCCTGGAGAATCCCAGGGACTGAGGAGCCTGGTGGGCTGCCGTCTATGGGGTCACACAGAGTTGGACATGACTGAAGCGACTTAACTTAGCATATAAATTAAATATAGTTTTCATAGTTCACTTCAAATTAGTTTTGTATCTGTTTGTACAGAAAGTCTTCATTTAGGCAATGGTCATTTATTAGTTGAAGGTATCATTTGATAGAAATGAATGTATCTGTGCCCTCAAGTTCTGGTAAAGAATCTGCCTGCAATGTGGGAAATTGTGCTTTGCAATCCTGGGTTCAGTTCCTGGGTTGGGAAGATCCCCTGGAGAGGGGAATGGTGACCCACTCCAGTATTCTTGCTTGGAGTATTTCATGGACAGAGGAGCCTGGCGGGCTACAGTGCATGGGGTTGCAAAGAGTTGGACACGACTGAGCGACTGACGCTTTCACCTTCACTTTCTTTCATGGTTTGTTATATGTCATATGCTATAAGAACATAAAGTGGTATTATCATCTTCAGCTTGGACAGCGAGTGAGAGGAACAGTCTATTGTTACCAGTATGTGTGTACCAGAGAGTGTGCAATGAGCCTCAAGTTCTTTATCAGGATGGCTACTCTTGCCCTCATTCTGGGATTATTTACTCTTGGATTTGAAAGACTGTCAGATTTTAGTTAGGTTCCTCTAAGCCTCTTCTTGACTAGGCCTTGACCTTGGGGATCTGTGTTCCTCTTTACTGAGTTCAGTTTTAGCAATAATCCTCAGTGAGTTTAATAGGATATTTGATCACTGTTAATAATTGATTTCTAAATGTATACTTGGTTTCATTTAATGTGTTTTTGTCTTCTCAGTAATTATGCAATTATGATGTAGGTGGTGGTGGTGTAGGTGTTGGTGGCGATGCGGTAGGTATTGGTGGTGGCACAGTGGGGGCATTCCTTACATAAGGTTTCTTTTGTTCTAAGCTATGTGATGATCTCATTTTCCCTATAATGTTCTGTCTCATTTTACTGCCTGGTGCTGAGTGGCAAGAATTGGGCTTGAACCTAAATCAGTCTGGCACCAAAGTCCACCAGAATGTGCTTCCCACATTCTTTTCATTCTACCAGGTGTAAATTCTATACATTTTCACAGAACTGTGACACTAGCCGTGGGTTCTCTGTCTGTGGGGTGAGGAGGAGGTGGTCAAACAGGTATCAATGATTCTTCTCACTTACCTTCGCATATTTTAATATTCAGTGCTTCGTATAGAAGACCAGAAGCCCTTTCTGAAGCACCATACGTAGCCTGTGTTGGGACCGTCTTGTATAGACAGTTTTCTCTGGCTGGAGCTATCTTGAATGGCTGCATGAAAACAGAAGTATAATCGAAATCAGATAAACTTCCCAGTAGGTTAGTACATAGATAAATCATCATCCTTCTTACTCACAGGCTGTGCCTCTGCATTGCTCATCAGGGATTGTATGATCAACTAGAAAACGTATAAATGTTTATCTGAAATACCGTTACTGGAATGCTCGAGCCTTATTGCCAGTTCATTGAGGTTTGGTTTTTCTGCTACAGAGCTACCATTTTGATGACCTAAAAATGCCAGAATTTTAGCAGTCTTCGGTTTCCTTTCACCAAATTAATTTCCCATGTAGAACCTGCCTGCCGCACACGGGACGGGAAACACGTGTCATGTGTGTGTTCAGCGCCTTGCTCACCCCGTCTTCCCGAACCACTCCTATGGGAGTGTCACCAGTTCCGAGAGGCAGAAGGTGCTGGAGGCTTCATTTCTTTGTTTGTCTTCAAAATGTTTCCAGAAATGGCCAGAGGAGTTGACTGGCTTTGGCTTTTCTGAGCCATTACTGCCTTTCAAGAGCACTAGCTCAGTGTGTGGGGTGCGACTTCCTTCCACCCTCATCCTGACCCCTTGTTCCACTTCTTTTACTGTGGAACATACCTATTACCAACTAGCCTGTTCAGCCTTATTCATTTGGCAGCTGTGGTCATTCAATTAATTCCTTCTTTCTGTTCTCTATGTTTTAATTACCCCAGGGATCTGGTATTCTGAAGAATGTTACTTTTGGCCAGCTTGATGAGTGCTGGAAATTCTTGGCTCTTCATAGCTCTGGGTTAGTTAGCTTTGCAGGGTTGGGGAAGGAAATTCAAGGAAAGAACTAGAAAGTTATTGGACCTTACTTGCTGGGAAACCTGATGTCAGTTAACATTTTAAAAGAATTTTGCATTTTCCTGTTCTCTATCATTTTTAATTAGTCTATCTGAGCGATATTCTTAAGAGAACATTCAGAATTATTTGCTGTGTTTTACAACTACAGACATTAGAGGCTCAGCATATGAAATTGCAGGGAGTCTCTTTTTGGGGCTAAGAAATGAAATGCTATTTTATCTGGGCCTGCGTGCTTATCACCTTCTCATTTCTCCCTTACCTCTAGACAGCTCATCCTGCTGAGCCAATATGCAGTGAGCATGCTTTTGAAATGGTTTTATGTCCATGAGCAGTACACAGCCTGCGGGAATCTTCATAATGTATTTGGCGTGTGTTTCAAGGTAGTCCAAAATCTTTGTATCAGGACTTATATCTTACAGGGTATCAGAGGAGGCAAGGAAGGCATTGTATTAGAGAAAAAACCCTTATATTAGGGAAACTAGAGTTTTACATAGCTTTGTCTGAAATACATTAAGAGTGATGAATGTATGTCTGTACGTGTGTGAATTTCTTCTTTGCATGTGGCTCTCTACATGTTTCACATTGTGCATATGTGGGTATCTGTCACTGTCTTGTTTTGTATTTTGTTTTTGTATAAGTACATCAAAAGTCCCCAAAAGATGGTAGTAAAATTTATTGTTTGAAACCGACATTAGCATGTATAGACCTACACCATTTGAGTCAAGCTAGGTCAACATCTCACGTCTTATTTTACTAAAGTTTAAGACTAGTACTACATTGAAAGGGGCTGTGATCTTAAGAGGCTGAAGTTACAAATACTGGCTGTCTTTGGGTCAGTTAACCATGTTTTATTTTTTGGGGTGTTGATGGAATACCAGTTGAGCTGTTTCAAATCCTGAATGATGATGCTGTGAAAGTGCTGCACTCAATATGCCAGCAAATTTGAAAAACTCAGTGGTGGCCACAGGACTGGAAAAGGTCAGTTTTCATTCCAATTCCAAAGAGAGGCAATGCCAAAGAATGCTCAAACTACCGCACAATTGCACTCATCTCACATGCTAGTAAAGTAATGCTCAAAATTCTCCAAGCCAGGCTTCAGCAATACATGAACCATGAACTTCCTGATGTTCAAGCTGGTTTTAGAAAAGGCAGAGGAACCAGAGATCAAATTGCCAACATCCGCTGGATCATGGAAAAAGCAAGAGAGTTCCAGAAAAACATCTGCTTCTGCTTTATTGACTATGCCAAAGCCTTTGACTGTGTGGATCACAATAAACTGTGGAAAATTCTGAAAGAGATGGGAATACCAGACCACCTGACCTGCCTCTTGAGAAATCTGTATNTTTCTGCTTTATTGACTATGCCAAAGCCTTTGACTGTGTGGATCACAATAAGCTGTGGAAAATTCCTCAAGAGATGGGACTACCAGACCACCTGACCTGCCTCTTGAAAAATCTATATGGAGGTCAGGAAGCAACAGTTAGAACTGGACATGGAGCAACAGACTGGTTCCAAATAGGAAAAGGAGTACGTCAAGGATGTATATTGTCACTCTGCTTATTTAACTTATATGCAGAGTACATCATGAGAAATGCTGGGCTGGAAGACACACAATGGAATCAAGATTGCTGGGAGAAATATCAATAACCTCAGATATGCAGATGACACCACCCTTATGGCAGAAAGTGAAGAGGAATTCAAAAGTCTCTTGAGGAAAGTGAAAGAGGAGGGCGAAAAAGTTGGCTAAAGGCTCAACATTCAGAAAACTAAGATCATGGCATCTGGTCCCATCGCTTCATAGGAAATAGATGGGGATACAGTGGAAACAGTGTCAGACTTTATTTTGGGGGGCTCCAAAATCACTGCAGATAGTGACTGCAGCCGTGAAATTAAAAGACCCTTATTCCTTGGAAGAAAAGTTATAACCAACCTAGATAGCATATTGAAAAGCAGAGACATTACTTTGCCAACAAAGGTCCATCTAGTCAATGCTATGGTTTTTCCAGTGGTCATGTATGGATGTGAGAGTTGGACTGTGAAGAAAGCTGAGCACCGAAGAATTGATGCTTTTGAACTGTAGTGTTGGAGAAGACTCTTGAGAGTCCCTTGGACTGCAAGGAGATCCAACCAGTCCATTTTCAAGGAGATCAGTCCAGGGTGTTCTTTGGAAGGAATGATGCTAAAGCTGAAACTCCAGTACTTTGGCCACCTCATGAGAAGAGCTGACTCATTGGAAAAGACTTTGATGCTGGGAGGGATTGGGGGCAGCAGAAGAAGGGGACGACAGAGGATGAGATGGCTGGATGGCATCACCGACTTGATGGACGTGAGTTGGAGTGAACTCTGGGAGTTGGTGATGGACAGAGAGGCCTGGTGTGCTGCAATTCATGGGGTCGCAAAGAGTCGGTCACGACTGAGCGACTGAACTGAACTGAATTGAGACCTGGTAAATCCAAACACAGTTTGTACTCTGCAACCTTTCAAATGCCCTTTGCTGTTGTACCTACAAGCACTACAGTTGTAGGTACTTCCTCCCCTCTAGGTCAGCATGCCTGCCACTTAAAACATATCAAAGTACTGTCATCTGTCATTCATTATTCACTTACTGTGTGCTGAGCACCCCACTAGACCTTTTTCACAAATCATTTCCCTTGATGCTACTAACAACCCTCTGAGGCAAGTACTAATTGGTAAACCCCATTTACTATGGCCAGATCAGTAGTTGGGACAGCAGGGGGCTATATCTACTAGAACCCAGATGCATCTGACTCTACAGCCTACACCTCACCCACATCAAGCACTCAGGGCTGTGCAGAGTCCCTGACCTGAAGCAGCCAAGTCTATGGTGACCTGAGTCCCATGGGGGCTTTCACAGCTAACACATCCTGCAATGTGAAAGGGGATCTTCCAATTTCCAGAAGGGCAGGCAGGAGGTGCCCCATCCCCTCCCAAGAGGCAGAGGTAGTGTGGAGGCAGGGTTAAGCTTTTTAGGTTATAAATCAGAAAATCTGAGTCCTAGACTTGGTTCTCCCATCAATTCCCTGTGTGACCCTGGGAAAGTCACTGAACCTCTCGGATCCTGTTTCCTCTTTGCTAAAATGAAAATAGCAACTATGGCGGCATTTACTATTTATTATGGGCAAGGGGCTTAAGGTTTACCACTGAAGCCTCAGAACAATCTTCTGAGGTAATTATTATCCTCAGCTTTTCTGATATGAGAAAAAGACGCAGAGGTCAAGAACCTTGCCTACCCATATATATATATATATATCTCCATCCAAAGTAAAGGAAATCACTATCTTGAAAAGGTATCTGTGCCCCCATATTCTCTGCAGCATTATTCAAAACTGCTGAGTGATGGAAACAACCTAAGTGCCCATTAAAGGATGAATGGATAAGGAAAATGTGATGTATACACACACAAACACACACACAGTGGAATACTATTCAGCTGTTCAAAAAGGGAAGGAAATCCTACCATTAGTGACAGTACCAGTAGACCTTGAGGGCATTATGCTAAGTGAAATAAGTCACAGACAAATACTGGGGTGATCCCGATTACACAGAGACTCTAAAAGAGCTGATCTCATAGAAACAAGAGTAGGACGGCTGTTGCCAAGGGGTGGGGGATGCGGGAAATGAGGAGATGCTGGTCAAAGGGTATAAGCTTCTAGTTACAAGACATAATTGAGTTCTGGGGATCAAATACACAGAATGGGGGCCATATGTAATACTGCTGTATTGCAGGCTTGAAAGCCGCTAAGATAGTAGATTCCACCCCCCCACCCC
>SJYT01040086.1:170931-183797 GCA_006410635.1 Cephalophus harveyi
CTCCCAAGGCGGCACCGCCCAGGGTGAGCCAGGCCCCGCCTTGCTGGCCCAGACGCCAACTCCATGCAGATCTGATCTCAAGACCTCCACCTGGACACCGCCATCTTCCCCCGCGCCAGACGAGAGTAGATCTTTCAAGTGTTGACCACACACAAAGAAAACTACCATAATTCTGTGAGGTGATGGAGATGTTAACTGACCTCACTGTGCTTATCATTTCATAATATATATGCGTATCAGGTCATCAAGCTGTGCATCTTAAAATCACACAACGCCACACATCGTTTTTATCCTAGTCAATTTAAAGGAAAAACATCTAAAACGAAAAACTGGCCCACAAATTATGCAGGTGACAAAGGCTGAGTTGGAGCAAGGACCCGAAGACAGATCAGAGTAGGAGGACCCAGCTGGGCTGGGAACAGCGCAGTGTCACTCACCACCTTCATAATCTGTCACACCTGGTATCTCTGCTACTTTGTTGCTGCTTAGTCGCTAAATGGTGTGTGGCTCTTTGCGACCCCGTGGACTGTAGCCCGCCAGGCTCCTCTGTCCATGGGATTTTACAGACAAGATTACTGGTGTGGGTTGCCATTTCCTACTCTGGGAGCCTCTTTCTGACCCAGGGATCGAACTCATGTCTTTTGCATTAGCAGGCAGATTCTTTACCACTGAGCCACCAGAGAAGCCCTATCTCTGGTACTAGTACTTAGTTTGATTTAAAACTCCTTATCTTTTAGCAATAAATACCTTCATTTTAAATGGGAACCTTACACGGCCACTTAAATGGAAAACCAGAATCATCTGTCATCAAGAGAAAGTAATCTTTCCTCCACAAAGTGCGATTATAATTAAAAAAAAAAAAAAATGTGAATGGAGTCTAGCCTGACACAGATGCCTGTTGAAAGTTCTGAGCTTGGGGCCTGCCATCTTTTTCAAAAAGACGAAAACCAGAAGCTAGCCGGTGCTTGAGACCTTTGCAACGATCCTAGAAAGCGACGCTGAGCCCCGCTGCTTGGAATCCGAGGGGAAGTGGGGTGAACTCAGGTCGGCCATCACTCACGACCGTGCCCCGTACCTGCGGCCACGGGGCTCGTCCCACCTGGGCCGCCAAGACACGTAGGTAGCGGCCGACAAGGTCGCCCTCCGCAGGACCCCGACGCGCGAGCGAGCCCAGGCGACCCCGCCAGGGTCACACAGGGAACTGATGGGAGAACCAAGTCTAGGACTCAGTCTAGGCCCCGCGCCCGGTCCCGGCGGAGGGGCGACCCTCCCTACCCGGGCCCACTCACAGAGGCAGATGACCACGGCGACGCCGGGACTGCGCGAGGTAGGGCGACTCAGGTCCCTCCCTCTCCCCACCGCCACCCCCGCTCGGCGCCTGAGCCGTCGGACCAGCCTCCTGGAGCCACTTCCGGCCTCTCTAGGATGCTCGGAGGTCTCGGCATCTCTATGGTGTGCAGGTTTCTCCCGCCATCACCTGTGCGACGGTGTGGAGTTCACTTCACGCATCTCCCCGACGTGCCCAAACCATGTGTTCCAGTTTCGCGGGAGCCCTTTCAGGGCACATCGGCTATAACCACCTCCAATTTAGACTTCCGTTTCCGTCTTTGTGTACCTCCAACGTTGAGCAGGACTTCCCTGTAGCTCAAACGGTAAAGAATCTGCCTGCGATGCAGAAGACCGGGATTCGATCCCTGGATTGGGAAGTTCCTATGGCGCAGGGAATGGGAATCCACTCCAGTACTCTTGCCTGGAGAATTCCATGGACAGAGAAGACTGGCGGGCTACAGTCCGTGGGATCGCAAGGAGTCGGACATGACTGAGTGACTAACGCACACTCAATGTTGAGCATTGGCAGTGCTTGATAAATAGGAGGTGCTCAGCCCAGTTACTGCTTCGATGGATGAATGGATGTGTGGGTGTGTGGATGGATATATGGATGTATGGATGTATGGGTGTGTGGACGGGAGGATGGGTGGGTGATGGATGAATGAGGCTCTCTAGGCTCCTGAGTATTCACTTGCCATGTATCTTTTAAAATCTGTCTCTGAGTTTCCATATTTATGTATATTTTCCTGTGTCCTCAGTTTTCCCTATTTTTACAGTTCCACTTCTGATCAATGAGCGAGCAATGATGCGAAGACTAACTTTTGTTGCTGGCATATTGAGTGCAGCACTTTAACAGTATCATCTTTTAGGATTTGAAACAGCTCATCTGGAATTCCATCACTTCCACTAGCTTTGTTCCTAGTGATGCTTCCTAAGGCCCACTGGACTTTGCACTTGAAGCACAAGCTGGAATTAAGATTGCTGGAAGAAGTATAAAAAACCTCAGATACTCAGATGACACCACCCTTATGGCACCAAGTGAAGAGGAACTGAAGAGCCTCTTTTTTTTTTATCTTTTTTAAAAATATAAATTTATTTATTTTAATTGAGGGTTAATTACTTTACAATATTGTATTGGTTTTGCCATACATCAGCATGAATCCGCCACAGGTATACACGTGTTCCCCATCCTGAACCCCCCTCCCTCCTCCCTCCTTGTACCATCCTGCTGGGTCATCCCAGTGCACCAGCCCCAAGCATCCAGTATCATGCATCGAACCTGGACTGGTGATTCATTTCATATATGATATTATACATGTTTCAATGCCATTCTCCCAAATCATCCCACCCTCTCCCTTTCCCACAGAGTTGAAAAGATTGTTCTATACATCTGTGTCTCTTTTGCTGTCTCGCATACAGGGTTATCATTGCCATCTTTCTAAATTCCATATATATGTGTTAGTATACTGTATTGGTGTTTTTCTTTCTGGCTTACTTCACTCTGTATAATAGGTTCCAGTTTCATCCATCTCATTAGAACTGATTCAAATGAATTCTTTTTAATGGCTGAGTAATACTCCATTGTGTATATGTACCACAGCTTTCTTATCCATTCATCTGCTGATGGACATCTAGGTTGTTTCCATGTCCTGGCTATTATAAACAGTGCTGCAATGAACATTGGGGTACATGTGTCTCTTTCAATTCTGGTTTCCTCGGTGTGTATGCCCAGCAGTGGGATTGCTGGGTCATAAGGCAGTTCTATTTGCAGTTTTTTAAGGAATCTCCACACTGTTCTCCATAGTGGCTGTACTAGTTTGCATTCCCACCAGCAGTGTAAGAGGGTTCCCTTTTCTCCACACCCTCTCCAGCATTTATTGCTTGTAGACTTTTGGATCGCAGCCATTCTGACTGGTGTGAAATGGTACCTCATTGTGGTCTTGATTTGCATTTCTCTGATAATGAGTGATGTTGAGCATCTTTTCATGTGTTTGTTAGCCATCCGTATGTCTTCTTTGGAGAAATGTCTGTTTAGTTCTTTGGCCCATTTTTTGATTGGGTCATTTATTTTTCTGGAGTTGAGCTGCATAAGTTGCTTGTATATTTTTGAGATTAGTTGTTTGTCAGTTGCTTCATTTGCTATTGTTTTCTCCCATTCAGAAGGCTGTCTTTTTACCTTGCTTATAGTTTCCTTTGTTGTGCAGAAGCTTTTAATTTTAATTAGATCCCATTTGTTTATTTTTGCTTTTATTTCCAGTATTCTGGGAGGTGGATCATAGAGGATCCTGCTGTGATTTATGTCGGAAAGTGTTTTGCCTATGTTCTCCTCTAGGAGTTTTATAGTTTCTGGTCTTACGTTTAGATCTTTAATCCATTTTGAGTTTATTTTTGTGTGTGGTGTTAGAGAGTGATCTAGTTTCATTCTTCTACAAGTGGTTGATCAGTTTTCCCAGCACCACTTGTTAAAGAGATTGTCTTTACTCCATTGTATATTCTTGCCTCCTTTGTCGAAGATAAGGTGTCCATAGGTGTGTGGATTTATCTCTGGGCTTTCTATTTTGTTCCATTGATCTATATTTCTGTCTTTGTGCCAGTACCATACTGTCTTGATGACTGTGGCTTTGTAGTAGAGCTTGAAGTCAGGCAGGTTGATTCCTCCAGTTCCATTCTTCTTTCTCAAGATTGCTTTGGCTATTCGAGGTTTTTTGTATTTCCATACAAATCTTGAAATTATTTGTTCTAGTTCTGTGAAAAATACCGCTGGTAGCTTGATAGGGATTGCATTGAATCTATAGATTGCTTTGGGTAGTATACTCATTTTCACTATATTGATTCTTCCGATCCATGAACACGGTATATTTCTCCATCTATTAGTGTCCTCTTTGATTTCTTTCATCAGTGTTTTATAGTTTTCCATATATAGGTCTTTAGTTTCTTTAGGTAGATATATTCCTAAGTATTTTATTCTTTTCGTTGCAATGGTGAATGGAATTGTTTCCTTAATTTCTTTTTCTACTTTCTCATTATTAGTGTATAGGAATGCAAGGGATTTCTGTGTGTTGATTTTATATCCTGCAACTTTACTATATTCATTGATTAGCTCTAGTAATTTTCTGGTGGAGTCTTTAGGATTTTCTATGTAGAGGATCATGTCATCTGCAAACAGTGAGAGTTTTACTTCTTCTTTTCCAATTTGGATTCCTTTTATTTCTTTTTCTGCCCTGATTGCTGTGGCCAAAACTTCCAGAACTATGTTGAATAGTAGCGGTGAAAGTGGGCACCCTTGTCTTGTTCCTGACTTTAGGGGAAATGCTTTCAGTTTTTCACCATTGAGGATAATGTTTGCTGTGGGTTTGTCATATATAGCTTTTATTATGTTGAGGTATGTTCCTTCTATTCCTACTTTCTGGAGAGTTTTTATCATAAATGGATGTTGAATTTTGTCAAAGGCCTTCTCTGCATCTATTGAGATAATCATATGGCTTTTATTTTTCAATTTGTTAATGTGGTGAATTACATTGATTGATTTGCGGATATTGAAGAATCCTTGCATCCCTGGGATAAAGCCCACTTGGTCATGGTGTATGATCTTTTTAATGTGTTGTTGGATTCTGATTGCTAGAATTTTGTTAAGGATTTTTGCATCTATGTTCATCAGTGATATTGGCCTGTAGTTTTCTTTTTTTGTGGCATCTTTGTCAGGTTTTGGTATTAGGGTGATGGTGGCCTCATAGAATGAGTTTGGAAGTTTACCTTCCTCTGCAATTTTCTGGAAGAGTTTGAGTAGGATAGGTGTTAGCTCTTCTCTAAATTTTTGGTAGAATTCAGCTGTGAAGCCGTCTGGACCTGGGCTTTTGTTTGCTGGAAGATTTCTGATTACAGTTTCAATTTCCGTGCTTGTGATGGGTCTGTTAAGATTTTCTATTTCTTCATGGTTTAGTTTTGGAAAGTTGTACTTTTCTAAGAATTTGTCCGTTTCTTCCATGTTGTCCATTTTATTCACATATAATTGCTGATAGTAGTCTCATGATCCTTTGTATTTCTGTGTTGTCTGTTGTGATCTCTCCATTTTCATTTCTAATTTTATTGATTTGATTTTTCTCCCTTTGTTTCTTGATGAGTCTGGCTAATGGTTTCTCAATTTTATTTATCTTTTCAAAGAACCAGCTTTTGGCTTTGTTGATTTTTGCTGTGGTCTCTTTTGTTTCTTTTGCATTTATTTCTGCCCTAATTTTTAAGATTTCTTTCCTTCTACTAACCCTGGGGTTCTTCATTTCTTCCTTTTCTAGTTGCTTTAGGTGTAGAGTTAGGTTATTTATTTGACTTTTTTCTTGTTTCTTGAGGTATGCCTGTATTGCTATGAACTTTCCCCTTAGCACTGCTTCTATAGTGTCCCACAGGTTTTGAGTTGTTGTGTTTTCATTTTCAATCGTTTCTATGCATATTTTTATTTCTTTTTTGATTTCTTCTGTGACTTGTTGGTTATTCAGCAGCGTGTTGTTCAGCCTCCATATATTGGCATTTTAAATAGTTTTTCTCCTGTAATTGAGATCTAATCTTACTGCATTGTGGTCAGAAAAGATGCTTGGAATGATTTCAATTTTTTTGAATTTACCAAGGCTAGATTTATGGCACAGGATGTGATCTATCCTGGTGAAGAGCCTCCTGAAAGTGAAAGAGGAGAGTGAAAAAGTTGGCCTGAAACTCAGCATTCAAAAAACTAAGATCATGGCATCCAGTCCCATCACTTCATGACAAATAGATGGGGAAACAATGGAAACAGTGACAGACTTTATTTTCTTGGGCTCCAGAGTCACTGCAGTGGTGACTGCAGCCATGAAATTAAAAGAATTTCTCCTTGGAAGAAAAGCTATGACCAACCTAGATAGCACATTAAAAAGCAGAGACATTACTTTGCTGACAAAGGTCCGTCTAGTCAAAGCTATGATTTTTCCAGTTGTCATGTATGGATGTGAGACTTGAACTGTAAAGAAAGCTGAGCGTCGAAGAGTCAATGCTTTTGAACTGTGGTTTTGGAGAAGACTCTTTAGAGTCCCTTGGACTGCAAGGAGATCCAGCCAGTCAATCCTAAAGAAATCAGTCCTGAATGTTCATTAGAAGGACTGATGCTGAAGCTGAAACTCCAATATTTTGGCCACCTGATACAAAGAACTGATTCCTTGGAAAAGACCCTGATGCTGGGAAAGATTGAAGGTGGGAAGAGAAGGGGACAACAGAGGATGAGATGGTTGGATGACATCACTGACTCAATGGACATAAGTTTGAGCAAGCTCCCGGAGTTGGTGATGGACAGGGAGGTCTTTCGTGCTGCAGTCCATGGGGTTACAAAGAGTTGGACATGACTGAGTGACTGAACTGAACCTTTGTTGCTGAAGTAACCAAAGACTTTAAAGCCATATAGAAAGGAACGTTGACATCTGTATTCAAAGGGGTCCTGGGGAGGCCCATCTTTTTCTCCTCATCACAAGTCTGGTTCCATGGAAACCTGCAGCCTCTGTGTACAAACACACACACACAGACACACGTGACTTGACCCCTGGCTGAAGAAGACTTCATTTTGATGGGTCAAAGGATAGGAGTTTTGACTTCATACACTGCTATTGCCACATGCAGACTCCAATAAGTTCATATGACATAAGTCATTTACTGCTAAATTTTCACTGAGAACACAAAGTCACAAAGAAAACCTCAAGCCCGGGGATATAAACATTAATGAAAGCCATAGGAAGAAAGCCGAGTCCCCAGCATTGGCCTCTTGAATCGTTCCTCTCTGATCCTATCTATCTTGTCCTCCAGTGTGATCCAGCCATAAGTCTTAGGAGACTGAGATATGGTTGTAGCAAGTAATCTTAAGGAACAGCTTTTCTCTGCCTTCCTAGCTTGCATAAAGATTAGAGGAGTAAAAGAGGAAGGCTAGTGAGGTGACCGGCAATATGTTCTTGGGACCAGTAGCCAAGGAAGAAAATATCCCTCTGAGGATGCAGTATGTAAGACGGACATCCTTTGGGGAAATTCATCTCTAAGAGATGCCCCGGTTTACTGCCTATTGATAGCCTATAAGAAGAAATGTGGCAAATTTAAATGTTAATATCATCGTGCCACCAAGGACTCTTTTAAAATCTAAGCACTTATGTTTTAAGGGAAAATCATAAACTTTACAATTGCTTTCTTAGTTTCTACTCACTGCAATTTAGTGAGTTGATTTTATAAAGGTCTGAACAAGCTATGGTTTTTCCTGTGGTCATGTATGGATGTGAGAGTTGGACTGTGAAGAAGGCTGAGCACCAAAGAACTGATGCTTTTGAACTGTGGTGTTGGAGAAGACTCTTGAGAATCCCTTGGACTGCAGGGAGATCCAACCAGTCCATTCTGAAGGAGATCAACCCTGGGGTTTCTTTGGAAGGAATGATGCTAAAGCTGAAACTCCAGTCCTTTGGCCACCTCATGCTAAGAGTTGACTCATTGGAAAAGACTCTGATGCTGGGAGGGATTGGGGGCAGGAGGAGAAGGGGACGACCGAGGATGAGATTGCTGGATAGAATCACTGACTCGATGGACGTGAGTCTGAGTGAACTCTGAGAGATGGTAATGAACAGGGAGGCCTGGCGTGCTGCGATTCATGGGGTCGCAAAGAGTCGGACACGACTGAGCGACTGAACTGAACTGAACAAGAATTTTAAGATAGAAATGACCAGGAAAAAAATTGACCTCAGTATTAATTTACATGTCAATCCTTAAAATAATTTTTTTTCCCCTAATAATATATCCAGAAAGTGGATACATTTCAGAAAAACCAGTTTAAAGTTATCATTCTTCACAAATGTCCAATAATTTATGCTATTAGCTCATCAGATTCACAGAAATTGTAACCATTAAGAGTCTTTCAAATAGTAGAGAATTTTGGTGTCATTGTTTAGTAACTAAGTCGTGTCTGACTCTTTTGTGACCCCATGGACTGTAGCCCGCCAGGTTCCTCTGCCCTTGGTATTCTGCAGGTAAGAATACTGGAGCGGGTTGCCATTTCCTTCTCCAGGGGATCTTCCTGACCCAGGGATCAAATCCGCATCTCCTGCATCTCCTGCATTTGCAGGCAGATCTTTACCACTGAGCCACCAGGGAAGCCCAGTAGAGAATAGCTCTAGCAAATATAAGTGAAAAAAATAGCAACTTATAGAATCTCAGGAAGAGTTCAATAATTTTTGTATGTATGATAAGCAGTGGTAGCTTCTATAATAGATAAATCCTGAAATCTCAGTGGTTTAATGCAATAAAATTTTCTTTTTTATTCTCATTATAGTTCAGTTAGTCTGCAGGGGAGAGTGGCTCTCCTGCACACAATCACCAGGGACCCAGCCTTCTTTCATTGGTTATGTTTTTTCATTTGCATTCAACATGTGTCCGCCAAGGTCATTGTAGAAAGGGAAGCAAGAGCTTGGCTTTCCCCAGCACCCCTGTTTAAAGTAGGTCCCCTGCAACCCTTGAAATTCTCCAATCACTTCAAAGCACTTAGCTTGTCTGAAATTATCTTGTACAGTACTATCATGAATGCTCTGTGAGGCCAGAGACCTGCTTTATCGAACTACTATATCTCTACTGCTTGTTAGAGTATCTGGCATAGAGAGACTTTTGAAAAGAACTGCTGAATGAATGAGCAAGTGAGTGAATGTCCCAACCCTGGTTGTCTGTTCAAAACCAAATTTGTGGATGAGACCTTCTTTTGACCCTGGTTGGGTCAGAAATCACTTCTAATGTAGTAGAGGTGGCAAGGGGGTACAAGCTATGAGGATACAGCTATGGCAAGTGGGTATAAGAGCAATGATTAATAGCCCACCACTAAAATCCAGGGCAGTTTCTAGAAGAGGAAAATCACTGTGAGCCTGGAAGTTACCCGCTACCTTGTTACCCCAAAGTGTGAAGGCAGCCACATCAACATCACTTGGGAGCTTATTCAAAATGCAGATCTTGGATCCCACTCCAAACACAGCAAGAATCTGCAAAGGTCTTGTGAAATTTGGAAGTCCCCAGGGAATTCCTATGAACAATAAAGACTGAGAGACGCTGCCCTAAAAGATTTTTATCACTACGACTCTCCGATGTGGGTAAGAGATTCCTGACAGTAGTCTCTTGCTACACATGGAACCCAGGTAAGATTTAGTGACTTACCCAAGGTCACAGAATTAGTAATTGGCAGAGCTGGGGTTAAAAGGCAAGGCTTCAGGCTCCAAATCCCACTCCACTCCACGTTTATTCCACCATGCTGCTCTATCTCCTGGATAAACCTATTTCCTTCCACTAATGAGAAAGATTCAAAAGGGAGAAATAAATGGGAAAAAACATAGTTACATTTAAATGCTGGTTAATTGTTTCAAGAATTGATTTGTTTTAGAAAAGGAAACACATTTATTGCTTACAGTGCATTCAATACACCTTTTCCCCCATTACATATTAAAGAACTCTCCAAGTAACAAAATGGATGTTTATATTTCATTTATTCACCAATTAGGCATCTTAACATTCTTTTACAAGCATTTGTAGCACTTGTTCAGAAATTACCAATATCCTATTTGGGTCAATGGTTTTTCTTTTTCCTTCTTGGATTAAGTTGTTGACATAGCACTGATTAAAACTACATGTTATTTTGAGTATCTTGGCTAAGGGCTCTCTGCTCAGGGCTCAGGCATTTGAAGCTTTCTTATTAGAACACAAAAGACCCCCAGAGATAGTGAAGCTTGCCTTTGCCACTTTTGTTCTTTACTGTTTTCAGAGATTGAAGAATGTAGATACCAACCATGTTAATCAGGTTGCAAATCATAGAAATCTATCCTAGCATGGGCAAATCAAAGGTATAAAGGATTGGCTGCTGTAGTTGGAAGCTCAAAAGTTGGATCTAGCTTCAGAGTCTTAAACATCATCAGAGTTCCATCTCCCCATCTCTCAGCTCCCCTTGCTCCCATTTGACCAGTTCTTTTCCTGTGGCTTATTTAACTTACATGAAGAGTACATCATGCTAAATGCCAGGCTGGATGAGTCACAAGTTAGAATCAAGATTGCCAGGAGAAATACCAGCAACCTCATATAGGCAGATGATACCACCCTTATGGCAAATTGAAGAGGAACTAAAGAGCCTCTTGACGAAGGTGAAAGAGGAGAGTGAGAAAGCTGGCTTAAAACTCAACTTTTAAAAATTAAGATCATGGCATCTGGTCCCATCACTTCATGGCAAACAGAAGGGGGAAAAGTGGAAGTGGTGACAGATTTTCTTTTCTTGGGCTCCAAAATCACTGTGGACAGTGATGGCAACCATGAAATTAAAAGACACTTGCTCCTTGGAAGGAAAGCTATGACAAACCAAGACAGTGTATTAAAAAGCAGAGACATCACTTTGGTGACAAAGGTCCGTATAGTCAAAGCTATGGTTTTTCCAGTAGTCATGTACGGATGTGAGAGTTGGACCATAAAGAAGGCTGAGCACCACAGAATTGATCCTTTTGAACTGTGGTGTTGGAGAAGACTCTTGAGAGCCCCTTGGACTATAGGGGGATCAAACCAGTCAACCCTAAAGGAAATCAGTCCTGAATATTCATTGGAAGGACTGATGCTGAAGCTGAAGCTCCAGTATTTTGGTCACCTGATGTGAAGAACTGAGTCACTGAAAAAGACCCTGATGCTGGGAAAGATTGAAGGAAGGAGGAGAAGAGGACAATAGAAGATGAGATGGTTGGATGGTATCACTGACTCAATGGACATGACTTTGAGCAAGCTCTGGGAGTGGGTGATGGACAGGGAAGCCTAGTGTGCTGCAGTCCATGGGGTTGCAAAGAGTCAGATGTGACTTAATGACTGAACAACAATAAGAACTATGAATGAGATACCCAATCTGTGCAAACCAGCATTGTCGACTTGCTTCTTAGGGCCACAGAAAAAGGATTATTATGGCAATACCAAGTAGGAAAGACAGCTGCATCTCCCCTCCCCTCCAGAAGGACAGGCTCTAGGCTCACGGGCTTCAGCAGTTGCAGCTCATGGGTCCTAGAGTGTGTGGGCTTCAGTAGTTATGGAGCTTGGGCTTAGTTGTTCCTGGTGTGTGGAATCTTCCTGGACCAGGAATGAAACCTGTGTCCTCTACTTTGGGAGGCAGATTCTTAACCATTTGCACCACCAGAGAAGTCCTAGACCTGCTCCTTTTGAATTCCCTTTAGGAAGTAAAGCACAAACCCCATCAATATTTCCTTATTCCATGTGGGGAGTCCTCTTAGGAGCGGGTGACATATCTCAGAATAGACTTTGCTAGGAATTCCGGTGATTGGATTGTGGGAGAACCACCGTGTTCTAGCTTGAGTTTCCGCAGAAGCAGATCTTGAGGCAAGAATTCAAGTGCAAGTAGTTCATTTGGAAATGAACTACCAATGAACTACTAATCCCAGGAGCTACCAGTAGGCATTTTGAGGGGGGGGTGGTGATAAAATGTAACAGTTGCAACTTCTGTGAACACTGAAAACCACTGCTGTGTGTACTTTAAATGGGTGAGCTGTATAATCTGTGAATTATATCTCAATACAACCGTTGCTCAACTACAATAAATGCCATTTCGTCATTTCAACATTGAGTGAAAGAGGACCAGATGTCCTTTCACCCTGGACATGCCCACAAAAATGTGCCATGGGTGGCAAAATCAATACAGGGAAAGGTTTAGGAGCCACCACCTTAGAAAAATAAAAATGATTCTCTTCCTCCACCAACTGGATAGAGTTTTTCCCCGGGGCACTCCTCTCCCTGCCCTCTTTCTCAGGGCAAGGAGAAAAAAGTACAAACTGGAGGGAAAGAGGTTTGAATAATAAGAGGTTTTCAATTAGCTGCATTGAAAACTGAGAGTTGACTTGTATTAATTTTCATGATCAAATTACTTCATTTTGTCTCTCTTCTAACTGCAAGGGTAATTTTATGCCAGGATTATTTCAGTCATTCTAATTATGCTTGCATCAATATTTAGTGGGTGTTTACCTAACCCACAGCACACCCAAATGTTCTCTTCCCTCAGAGACCGCGGCAGCACGATGTAATATGAATAGGTGGTGCACAGGACCGAGATTAAGTTCCTTTTATTTCTCCATCTTTGTTTGTAAGGAACATTCAGGTGGCATTTCTTGAAAAGCAATGTATATGCTATTCAGATGCATCTATAAAACCAAAGACAATATACTCATTTTCACTATATTGATTCTTCTGATCCATGAACATGGTATATTTCTCCATCTATTAGTGTCCTCTTTGATTTCTTTCATCAGTGTTTTATAGTTTTCCATATATAGGTCTTTAGTTTCTTTAGGTAGATATATTCCTAAGTATTTTATTCTTTTCATTGCAATGGTGAATGGAATTGTTTCCTTAATTTCTTTTTCTACTTTCTCGTTATTAGTGTATAGGAATGCAAGGGATTTCTGTATGTTGATTTTATATCCTGCAACTTTACTATATTCGTTGATTAGCTCTAGTAATTTTCTGGTGGAGTCTTTAGG
>SJYT01040086.1:193373-222947 GCA_006410635.1 Cephalophus harveyi
GGAGAAATATCAATAACCTCAGATATGCAGATGACACCACCCTTATGGCAGAAAGTGAAGAGGAGCTAAAAAGCCTCTTGATGAAAGTGAAAGAGGAGAGTGAAAAAGTTGGCTTAAAGCTCAACATTCAGAAAACTAAGATCATGGCATCTGGTCCCATCACTTCATGGGAAATAGGTGAGGAAACAGTGGAAAGAGTGTCAGACTTTATTTTTTGGGGTTCCAAAATCACTGCAGATGGTGATTGCAGCCATGAAATTAAAAAACGCTTACTTCTTGGAAGAAAAGTTATGACCAACCTAGATAGTATATTCAAAAACAGAGACATTACTTTGCTGACTAAGGTCCGTCTAGTCAAGGCTATGGTTTTTCCTGTGGTCATGTATGGATGTGAGAGTTGGACTGTGAAGAAGGCTGAGCGCCAAAGAATTGATGCTTTTGAACTGTGGTGTTGGAGAAGACCCTTGAGAGTCCCTTGGACTGCAAGGAGATCCAACCAGTCCATTCTGAAGGAGATCAGCCCTGGGATTTCTTTGGAAGGACTGATGCTAAAGCTGAAACTCCAGTACTTTGGCCACCTCACGCAAAGAGTTGACTCATTGGAAAAGACTCTGATGCTGGGAGGGATTGGGAGCAGGAGGAGAAGGAGACGACAGAGGATGAGATGGCTGGATGGCATCACTGACTCGATGGACGTGAATCTGAGTGAACTCCAGGAGTTGGTGATGGACAGGAAGGCCTGGCGTGCTGTGATTCATGGGGTCGCAAAGAGTCAGACACGAGTGAGCGACTGAACTGAACTGAATTTTGCCAAGGAAATCAAAACAGAAACAATGACCAAGGGGCTTCTCTGGTGGTCCAGTGGCTAAGACTCCATGCTTCCAGGGCAGGGGCCCAGGTTCAATCCCTGGTCAGAGAACTAGATCCCACATACTAAGAGTTTGTATGCTGCAACTAAGACCCAGCACAGCCAAAAATACAAAAGCTTTTTTAAAAGAAAGGAGATTAAATATATTAAAAAAAAAAACCAAACTGTGATATCCTATCACCATTGTTTCATACACGAATAGATATTTAAATGACAAAAAGAGAGGAAGGGTATACTCTCCACTGATAATCCTTTAAATGAAATATTCAGTCTTAAGAAAGTTCAGTACATTGTCCTTGCTGATGAGCATCATCTTGTCGTGGATCAGTGAAAAGCAGTTGCTATCTCTAGACCATGCTCAAGAATTGCTTGGAGAGGCCTGTTGCATCGCTGCTTGATGGGGCTGTTTCTCTGGCCTGGCTAACCAACACTGAAGGGGATGCACGGCCTCTCTTCTGCTTGGGAGAATGAAAGTGAAAGTGACATCACTCAGTTGTGTCTGACTCTTTTCAACCCCATGAACTGTAGCCTACCACACTCCTCCGTCCATGGGATTTTCCAAGCAAGAGGACTGGAGTGGCTTGCCATTTCCTTCTCCAGAGAATCTTCCTGACCCAGGAATTGAACTCAGGTCTCCCACATTGCAGGCAGACACTTTACCGTCTGAGCCACCAGGGAAGACTGCTTGTGGGAAGGAGCTGGGAAAACATTCAGCCTGGTGAGAGTGGGGCATTCATGTCATTACCCCCTCTATTCAGGGTAGAATTCTCACACTCTAGTCCTTTCTAAGAGTGAGGAAGGGAAGTGGAGGCAGGAGATAGAGACTAATATCAAGACATTTAAGGGTAGATTAAGAAGAGAGAGGAGTATTTAGAGACAGGAAAATTTTGGACTTGATTACTTAATGTATTAATCAGAAGTGGAGCTATGTAGATGAAGAACCCTTGTCAATCTCCAAGTAGATAAATCTAAATGGATTTATGGATCTTTCAGGCTGTTCCTTTACTAATATTATTGTTCTGATACACAATGTATGGGAGGAAAGGACAATGGATTCATGAGTACATCTTACTCCTTTACTCACACTGAGTCCCTCAAGGACAAGGAGAGGTCTGTATTTCCAATTATTGGTGCTGGATGGACATTTAGTAAGTAATCGATGAAACATGAAATAGACAAACACCAATTATTACATCAACCTGTTATTATTTGACTTTAGTACCTCACGCCACCCCATACACCCTCGTTGCTTTAACTCTTCAATTTACAGTCATACGTGGTTCCTAAAAGCAGAGTTGGCTGTAGTTCCCATGGATAGAAATGCCATTGAAAAGGTAAAGAAAATGAAGGTCAGGATGATCTTCTTACTCAGGAATAAGGTTGAGATTCCTGAAGTCAACCATTGAAGTTAGCCATTGTTGAATGAGCACTTTGGACCTGACATTGTACAAAACACTTAACCTGTACATGACATTGTACAGGAGGTGGTGACCAAAACCATCTCAGAGAAAAGGAAATGCAAGAAGGTAAAATGGTTGTCTCAGCTTTACACATAGCTGAGAAAAGAAGAGAAGCAAAAGGCAAAGAAGAAAGGGAAAGATATACCTAAATGAATGCAGAGTTCCAGAGAACAGCAAGGAGAGATAAGAAAGCCTTCTTAAAGCACTGAGCTCATACAATCCCTCTAAGAACACAATGAAGGAGATATTATTAATATCATCTCCAGTTTACAGTCTGCAGAGCTCAAGGAGATGCTGAGCAGCTGGGCTTGAGAGTTGTAATGGAACAAGGATGGAACTCACGCCAGCCTTCCACACACACAAAGCAGGCACACAGACATACACTCACACACACACAGAAACACGGCCACCCCCATATGTACACATATACACTCCCACAGATACCCACACACCCATACACCTACACAGTCATATACATTCACACCTACATACATATACATATATGCACATACACATATATACACCCCCTTCCAACACACACAGCAAGAACCCTGGTCATATACCAAATTCTGACGCTCACTGTATGTGTGTGTGGGCGTGTGTGTGTGTGTGTGTGTGTGTGCTCAACTGTTCAGTCATGTCTGACTCTTTGCGACCCCATGGACTGTCGCCTGCCAGGCTCCTCTGTTCATGGAATTTTCCAGGCAAGAGTACTGGAGTGGGTTGCCATTTCCTCCTCCAGGGGATCTTCCCTAGGAGATCTTCCCTATCCAGGGATCAAACCCAGGTCTCTTGCATTTCCCGCAGTAGCAGGCAGATTCTTTACCAACTGCACCACCTGAGAAGCGCCCCTTAGCTGTATGATTCTAGCAAAAAATGTTATCCCCTTTCTGTTCCTTGGGTTCCTCACAGCAAGTTTAGATTAAATCAATGATCATCTGGTCACAGGTCCAGGAGCCCTCGGGTCCTGCCTTGGGGCTGCTTCACGGGTGATGGAAAAGCCCAGCAGGAAGGTTGCCCGTGCCTCACCCGGGCTTCAGCCAGGACGGCTAAACTTGCTTTCGTTTCACTGGTTGCTGTTCCACTCAATTTTTTATTAGCACAAAAGTACCGGAAGCAAGCAGAGTCGAGTCGTGGGGAGAGGACCAGCCTGAGAAAATGCTACAGACCAGGCAGGGCCAAGGGGTTTCACCGAGTAGGGGTGGAAGCTCTGTGGGCCTTGCGCCGCCTCCTAGTGGCCACCTCCCACCCTGCAGCCTACAGCCGAGGTCTGTCCTAGGCGGGAGCCTTGCCTTCCTGGTGCTACAGGCGACTGTGGGACAGGGTGTTGAACAGCGCAGCCTGCTGACTACAATCGGGCCCTTCCTGTCCTGTGAAGGGAAGGCTCTGAGCTCCCATGCAGTAGTCTGAAGGGAATCTCTGGGGTCCAAGGGAACCCAATTGCCTATAGGAGCCAGACCTCCCTGAACCTACTGGTGGCAAGAAATGCTTTATGAGAAATGGAACACCTCCCAAATCCTCAGGAATAACGTTGAGTTCTGATGACTCATTAGGACTCCAGCCTTACGAGAGAGAAAGAAGGTCTCAGGAAGCCAGACTTGGAAATATCCACGTTATATATCTGTGTGAACAAAAAGCCAAAATTACCGTCAGGTGGCAGAGGAATATTGAAATCTTTTTCTAACTGAGATTACAAACCCGCTTGGCAGGAGGAGAACTACCTCGTGATCTGCTTAAACATACTTATGTAACTTAGAGGGTGCGTGCGTGTGTGTGTGTGTGTGTGCGTGTGTGTATCTGGCCTTTCCTTTTTTTGATGTTTGTTGTTTATTGCCCCTTGCTGTGGTCAGTACTAAGAGTCAAGAAGGGGATGGGCCCCCAAACAAAAACAGAGATAAATACAGTGGCATTGTGACTTCCCTGGTAGTCCAGTGGTTAAGGATCCACCTTCCAATGCAGGGGACGCGGTTCAATCCCTGGTTGGGGAACTAAGATCCCATACGCTGTGGAGCAAGTAAACCCAAGGGCCTCAACTAGAAAATCCCAATTACCACAACTACTGAGGCTGGGAACTACAATGAAGACTTGGTGCAGCCAAAATTTTTAACAATTGGGATGCTATTTCCTACCCACAGAACCCATAACTTATTCCCTATGTCTCTTAAGCATGAAATTCTATTGTCTCAAGAGCAAGACCTTTTCCATTCTTACACTTCACATTTTGGTTCCCAAGTGGCCATTCATCACTGCCAGTTGGTGACAACTTTTTCATGTTTTTTTTTGGGGGGGGTGACACCTGAAAGAGGAGGGCAAGATAGAAAGTTTCTTCAAAAGCTAAAATCAATCAGTATGAGACCACATTTTATTCTGAGACTATGCCCATCTTTTCAGTGTTAAAATGTCTTTTCTTGTGTAGACTGTTGGTAGTTGATTTCTTAATGCATTTTCACTTGGCAAAACTAACTATTGATGACTCCATGTGTATCTCTTGCATCTTAAAAAATAGTTTACTGGTCTATGAAGCAAAAAATTTGGAAACTACTAATTTAGGCAATTTTATTATTAAGTTGCAGTCCAATTATTTAGTTATAGTTCTAGGAAAATTATCAGCCAGAATCACAGTGAAGATTTTCTAAGAAAATTACACAGCAGCCTAGAAACTAAAAATATCAAGTGTTGCTAAACCTAAAGATAGGATACCTTCCTCTATGAAGCTAAGGCCCAGATTTGGATTTCACCTACAAGCAACCTTGGTGCACTGGGCATTCTGTTGCTGTTGTTCAGTTGCTAAGTCGTGTCTGACTCTTTGCGAGCCCATGGACTGTCCATGGGACTCTCCAGGCAAGAATACTGGAGTGGGCAGCCATTCCCTCCTCCAGGGGATCTTCCTGACTGAAGGATTGAACCCGGGTCTCCTGCACTGCAAGCGGATTCTTTACCATCTGAGCCACCAGATCACTTACGTGTGAATGTAAAATATGACGCAAATGAACCTATCTATGAAACAGAAACAGACTCACGACAGAGCGGACGGACCTGTGGCTGCCAAGGCGGAGGGTGAAGGAGGATGGATGGGAAGCTAAGGTTTGCAGATGGAAGCTGTTCTCTATGGACTGGATCAACAACAGGGTCCTCCTGTATAGCACAGAGAACTATATTCAATATTCCATGAAAAACCATAATAGAAAAGCATATGAAAAGAATATAAAAAGAATATATATGTATAACTGAATCACTGTGCTATATAGTAGAAATTAATACAACACTGTAAATCAACTATACTTCAGTTAAAAAATAATGATCTGACTTACATACATCATGAAATGATCATCCTGGTAAGTTTAGTGGATGTCCATCATCTTGTATAGGTCAAAATTAAAGAAATAGAAAAAAAATTTTTTTTATGTGTGATGAAAACTCTTAGGACTTACTCCCTTAACAATCTTCATGTATAACATACAGTAGTGTTAATTTTTGATATATCTATCATGTTGTACTGCTGCTGCTGCTGCTAAGTCGCGTTAGTTGTGTTCGACTCTGCGACCCCACGGACTGCAGCCTACCAGGCTCCTCCGTCCATGAGATCTTCCAGGCAAGAGTACTGGAGTGGGTTGCCATTGCCTTCTCCTAATACTAATTTATCTTATAACTGAGAGTTTTTACCTTTTGACTGCTTTCCTTCAATTTGTCCTCCCCACCCCTACCCAAATCTGATCTCTTCTTCTATAAGTTTCTTTGTCTTTGAAGTAGAATTGACCCATAACATTATGTTAGCTCCTGTTACAGAACTTCTTGATTTGGTATTTCTATACATTTCAAAAAGATCACCACAATAAGTCTAGTTACAATATGTCACCACACAAAGAATCACATAGTTATTGACTCAAACTGTACATTTCACACCTGTGACTCATTTATTTTGCAACTAAAAGTTTGTACTTAATCTCCTCCACCTATTTCTTTCCTCCCCTCCCCCCCTCCCCTCTGGCAAATGCCTATTTTTTCTGTATATCTGTGACTCTGTTTCTGTTTTGTTAGGTGTATTCATTTGTTTGGGTTTTTATTTTATTTTTTTACATTCCACATATAAGTGAAATCTTACAGTATTTGTCCTTCTCTGACATTTCAGTGAGCATAATACTACCTAGGTCCATCCATGTTGCTGCAAATAGAAAGGTTTTGTTCTTTTTTTTATAGCCAAGTCGTATTCCATTGTGTTTATGTGTGTGTGCATGGGTATGTGTATATATGTGTGCTTATGTATATCATCTTCTTTATCCACTAATTTATGGGCACTTGCATTGATTCCATATCTTGCTGTTGCTGTTGCTGCTGCTGCTGCTGCTAAGTTGCTTCAGTCATGTCCAACCCTGTGCGACCCCATAGATTTGGCAATTGTAAATAATTCTGCAGTGAACATTGCTGTCTATCTGTATGCTCAGTCACTCAGTCTTGTCCAACTCTTTGTGATCCTATGAGCTGCAGCCTGCTAGACTCCTCTCTTTACGGGATTTTCCTGGGAAGAATCCTGGAGTAGGTTGCCATTTCCTTCTCTGGAGGATCTTCTTGACCCAAGGATCAAACCTGCATCTCCTGGGTCTCCTGCATTGCAGGCACATTCTTTACCACTGAGCCACTGGGGAAGCTATGTATATATATTTATAACTGTTAAATCTTCTTCTTGGATCGATCCCTTAATTATTATGCAATGGCTTTTTTTGTCTCTTGTTGCAGTTTTGTTTTAGAGTTATTTTATCTGATATAAGTATTGCTACTCCAGCTTTTCTTTCATTTCCATTTACATGAAATATCTTTTTCCATTCCCTCATTTTCAGTTTGTATGTGTCTTTGGATTTGAAGTGAGTCTCTTATAGGCAGCACATATATGGCTCTTGTTTTTGTATCCATTCAGCCACTCTATGTCTTTTAATTGAAGTATTTAGTTCATTTACATTTAAAATCATTGTTGATAGGTATGTACTTATTGCCATTTTGTTGTTTTGGGGTTGTTTTTGTAGTTCTTTTTTGTTCCTTTCTTCTTCGGTTCTCGTCCCTTATTACTTGATGACTATTTTTAGTATTATATTTGGAGTCCTTTCTTTTTTCTGTGTGCGTATGTATCATAAAATTTTGGTTTATGGTTACTGTGAGGTATGTATGTGTGTGTATATATATGTATGCAAATACACATATGTGTGTGTATATATATATATTTAAAGTTGCTGATCTCCTAAGTTTAAATACATTTCAACAACCTTGCCTTTTTACCACTTCCCCCACATGTTTACTGTTTCTGACATAGCATATAACATCTTTTTGTTTTGTCTATTAATTAATTAATTAATTAATTACTCTGAGAAATGCTTCAGGGTTCTGAAAGCCCTGCACTCCCAGTTTTCCTTTTTCTCTAAAAAGGGAAAGAAAATGCCTTCTGAAAACCACAGACCAGAGCAGGGAATTAGATTCTCATCATGGGTTTTATTAAAAAATGATTTGGGTAATCTTAGAAGAGGAATCCACAGTTCTCAGGAATTAACATGGTTGACCAGTAAATAAATATGTCAGATTAAAAGGACTCTGCTGACTGGTGGAATGAATAAACATGTTGACTTTGGATTTCAGCAAAGGATTTGACAAGGTCACTTTTGATATCACTGTTGGCAAGATAAAGACATGTCAGATGATTAATATCAACCTGAGAAAATGATTTCCAGTGGTACATCTCTGATAGCTATGTTGTAATTAGCTATTTAATGGTCTGTTTCCCTGACTAGACTTTAAACTCTATGAGAGCGTGAACCAAGTCATTTTTTTTCCCCCCACTGTTGTATTCGCAGTACCTAGAACAGCATCTGGCACATAGTATGAACTCTATAAATATGTGATGAATGAATTAATGTTTTATTAAATGTCTTACTTTAATACTTGGATAAAGCTATGGGAGATACATGTAGACATGTTCCCCATGACATGTTGCTGGGAGGCTAGCACAGTGGACCTGTTTTTAACAGGATTTCTACTTTTATATAAATAACATATCGTACAAGGACAGGGAGAGGTGAGTCTTACCAGATAGTATAAAAAGAGAATCAGGAACTTTGCTTTCAGGAACAGCAGACAAAGTAATTAGGATCAGCACTTTTGCTGACAACTTATCCAATAGACCTAGATAAAACAGAAAATATATCTCCCCAAAGGCATAAAAATGCTGAAAGAAAACAACTGCCAACAAGAAATTCTATACCCAGTGAAAATATTCTTCAAAAAATGAAGACATTTTTAGAAAAACAAAAATTGAGAGATTTCTTCACTGGCCTCCACACTAAAGGAAATACCAAAGAAAAATTACCTTGGGATTAAGCGTGAAGATATGAGAAAGAATGAGAAGTCACAAAAGGTAACAACTTTGTGGGAAAATTAGCTGAACATTTGACTTATAAGACAAATATAGTAGTATCATATGTGATTTGACATATCTAGGTAATAAAAATTAATGACAACATTAGCATTCAAGTCAGGAAGGGTGGAACGGTGTTACGGTGCTCAAATGCCGAGTCATGTTGACTTTCATAAGTGTCATAGGTGAAGGTGAAGGTGAAGGTGAAGTCGCTCAGTCGTGTCCGACTCTTTGCGACCCCGTGGACTGTAACCTACTATAAGCAACTATTAAAAGAATCATAAAAAGTGTGTAACCGTCAAGGACTTTGGTCTGGTGGCCAAGACTTCATGCTCCCAAAGCAGGAGGCTTGAGTTCAGTCCCTGGTCAGTGAACTAGATCCCACATGCCACAGCTAAGGGTGTGCGTGCTGCATCAAGTTGGATAATACAACTAAGACCTGGTGTGATCAAAGAAATAAATCTATTTTTTGAAAGTATGTAACTGTGAATGTAATGGGGGGAGGGGAGGGTGGAAGATGGGCTGAAAAATAATTAATTCAGAAGAAGTCAAAAAGTAGAAGAAAAGTAGAAGAAAAAGTCAAAAAGTCAAAATTATCAAAATAATTAATTCAAAAGAAGTCAAAAAGTAGAAGAAAAAATAAATAGAAGGGACCAATAGAAGGTAAACAGCAAAATAATGGGTTTAAACTAAATATATCAACACTCACATTTAACAAAATGAAGTAAACTGTTTGATTAAGAGACAAAGATTATTATGGAGTTCTGTACTTCCACCCATTCTTCCCTGTATCTTCCATTACCGCGGGGCATCTGTTACAGCTAATGAGCCAATACCGATACATTATTATTGACTAAAGTCTGTACTTTTTACCTGACGTCCTTGTCCTGTTTCTGTTCCAGGACCCCATCCGAGATCCCGCGTTACATTTACTTGTCATGTCTCCTTAGGCCCCTCTAGGCTGTGACCGTTTCTCAGCAGTTTCTTGTTTTTGATGACTTTGATGGCTTTGAAGAGGGTTGGCCAGGTGTTTTGCAGAATGTTCTGCAAGGATGATTGTGCCCTTTTCATTACGTGACTTATCCCCAGTCAGTTGATGTCAATCAGCTGGCTGAGATGGAGTTTCTTCGTGTTTCTCCGTGGCAGGCTCCTGTCTTAGTTTCCAGGCTGTGCATTTTGGAAGGAAGTCACTATGTGCAGCCCACACTTCTTAGTGTGAGTTCTGTTCCACCTCCTTGAGTGGGGGTATCAATGTAAATTAATTGGAAATTTTCTGCATAAGAGATTTGTCTTTTCTCCATTTATTTATACTTATTTAATCATTTATCTGTATCAGCATGGACTCATGGATATTTACTTAGATTTATATTTTGGACACCAAAATAATTTTAAAAAGACAAAAGAGCTGGAAAAATTGGAATTTTACTTGATAGCAAACACAATGGGAGTAAGCCACAATACACTACTTCCAGAAGAGCAAATGAGTCTTTGGACATATAACTAAAGATATCACTTCAGGGATAGGGGAGGTGATCATCTTGCTCTATTCTGTGCTGTTTGCACTGTACTGAAAATATGGTGACTTCTTCTGGGCCTAACCTTTCAGAGAAGAAGTAAGTTCTTGAGTTCCATTCTAGGAAAGGCCAGGCTGCTAAGGATCCTTGAAACCATATACAATAAATTTAGATCTGATCTATTTAAAATGAATGATTTCAACATTTTCACCCCACAATAGTTCAGTGGAATAAAAAAAGACTCCACCCAGCACCACCATCAGCTTGTCTTTTCCCCCCTTCCAAATGTGAACTAGAGAACAGATGTATAATATTTGCACAATTACAGCTAAACACTTAAAATGTTAGTTATCACCCAAAAGCTTGAAAAACATGACAACCCTTGTGCTACTCCACGACCACCCTGATGTCCATGGGATGACCCATTATGACAGTACTGCCATCTCCATATCTCGACATTTGGGTCATGGTGATATCAACACAAGGTCGTTCTCTACTGAATGAATTATGTTGTCATCATGCTGTTACATTTATTATAACAACATTTCTTCAGTTATTGCAACAACATGATTTTTTAAATGTTTGAACTCTTGAAGTTACGACTGCTTCAGGCACTAAGTACCAGATAGATTATATTCTACTATACATAAGGGGCAATTGAGAGAACTGAGGACCATCCACTTGGAGAAAGTAAGACATGACAGTAGTCTTCAAATATCTGAATGAAATAGGGACTACTAAGTTGGCTTGTGTGACACTAAGTGAAAAAGGATGGACAAGTGACATGATAAAATTCAGTCTAGCGGAGATCTTCCTAATGCTCTGAATGTTCTGAACTGGAAAGGCAGCTACAGAAGCTTTTCAGGGCCTGTTATGAGAGGCACAGTGGCAATAGACACGATGACCACTTGGTGGGGGTGTTACAGAGAGAATCCATGTTTTACTTCTTCAAATTTCCCTTTTAAACTCAAGAGCCATCGGTTCTAAGAAAATATACATTCCAGGTTCTCAGCATCTCCCCCTTTCCCTGGGTTGAGAAATGTGGTAAGATGTCTTGTCTTCAGAATGTTAGTCACTCACTTGTGTCCAACTCTTTGTGACTGCATGGATGGTAGCCCATCAGATTCCTCTGTCCATGGTATTTTCCAGGCAAGAATACTGGAGTGGGTTGCCATGTTCCCAACTCAGGGATCGAACCCAGGTCTTACGCATTGCAGGCAGATTCTTTACCATCTGGGCCAGAAGGCACCATCAAAAAGGGACCTCCACTAACAAACCTATCTATGAAACAGGAAACAGACTTAGGACAAGGAGAGCAGACTTGTGGTGGCCAAGAGGGAGAGTGTTAGGGGAGGGTGGAGTGGGATGCTGGAGTCAGTATAAGGGTGTCCCTGGGTGGCTCAGATGGTAAAGAATCTGCCTGCAATACAGGAGACGTGGGTTTGATCCCTGGTTCGGGAAGATCCCCTGGAGTCGGAAATGGCTACCCACGCCAGTACTCTTGCCTGGAGCATTCCATGGACAGAGGAGCCTGGTGGGCTACAGTCCATGGGGTTGCAAAGAGTCAGACACCATTGAGCAACTCACACTTTCACTTTCACTTTCTATTATCTATAGGATGGATAAACCACAAGAGTACAGAGAACTATATTCAATAACCTATGATAAGCCATAATGGAAAATAAAATTAAAATAGGAATGTGTATAGGACTTCCCTGGTGGTCCAGTGGTTAAGACTCCGCCTGCCAGTGCTGGGGACATGGGTTGAATCCCTGGTCTAGGATGATCCCACGTGGCACATGGCAACTAAGCCTGCCCGCCGCAACTACTGAGCTGATGCATGTGCCGCCCGTGCTCTGCGGCAAGAGAAGCCACTGCGGTGAGAAGCCTGCGCACCACAGCGAAGAGGAGCCTCCACTCGCCGCAGTTGGAGAAAGCCCTCGCCCAGCAACGAAGACCCAGCACAGTCAAAATAATAATAATAATAAACAATCAACAATAAGATAAAACAGTATGTGTCTATATGTATAACTGGATCACTTGGCTGTGCAGCAGAAAGTAACACAACATTGTACATCGACAACATTCCACAAAAATAAAAAAATAAAGCTCGTATTCTTAGCATAGCATACGCCCTTCGCCCACATCCCAGTGTCTTTTGCTTTCTCCTTGGGGGCCCCAGTGTCGTGCAGCTGGGAAGCCACACGGGCCACCACCAGAGAAGATTCGGTCTGTCTCTGGTGGATGAGTGCTGTCAGAAGACCCACAGGGGCGTCAGGTCCCAGCCCGAGGGGCCAGAAAAAGCGCAGAGGGCCCTGGCCCAGAGCTGCATCCTCACCTAGAATCCATCTGACATCGGAGCTAGCTTGACTGAATCCTCCTGGCTGAGGAGGCCACAAGGACAATGAGGTACCAGCTCCGGGGCTGGCTTTGTGGACAGCTGACAGGAAGAAATGGGGTATATGGAGTGAGGGCGATCTCGGGGCTCACCAAGCAGGATTTCAGATCCTTCTCCCTCAGCTCCCTGACCCGAAGCCGACAACTTCTGATGTCCTTGTGGCTGGGAGGGCAGACAAGAAGGGTCATTGCCCCAAGTGAGACCCCCATAATGGCTTTCTTGTCACCCCTCATGGTTCCACAGCACAATAAGTTTCACACCCAGTCTCCCCTCATTTTTTTTGTTTTAAGATTTTTTGATGTAGATCATTTTTTTTAAAGTCTTTGTTGAATTTGTTACAATAGTGCTTCTGTTTTATATTTTGGTTTTTTGGCCGCGAGGCACATGGGATATTACCTCCCTGACCAAGGATTGAACCTGCATTCATTGCATTGGAAGGTGACGGTCCAGAAGGTGATTAACCACTGGACCACCAGGGAAGTCGAAGAACTATCCCTCCTTGGGTCTTGAGACAGCACCAAGGCCAGGTGGCTTGGCCTCATCTCCCTTTACAGCTGAGCTGGCTGAGCCCAGTGGTTCATCTCAGGCTCATCAGAGGCCAGAAGACAACTTCCCCGACTCCTATCCAAAGCTCTACCTACCTGATGGCTGCTGGGTACACTTCCTCCAAAGTCTTGCCTCCGCCCCATCATTCATCACTGGAGTCCTCTCCCCTGACCTCAGGCTTCTCCGGTGGGTCAGTGGTAGAGAATCCACCTGCCAGCACAGGAGATGTGGCTTCAATCCCTGGGTTGGGAAATCCCCTGGAGGAGGAAATGGCAACCCATTCCAGTACTCTTGCCTGGAGAATCCCATGCACAGAGGAGCCTGGCTGGCTACAGTCCATGGGATCACATGGACATGACTTAGCAACTAAACAGCAGCAACACAATCCCCCACCTCCTCCCCACCCTCAGCACGTGCTAACTTCAGCCGGGGTTTGTGAGAAATCTACACGCCACTAGGCGCTCTTTTCTCCTCTGGTTCTTTCTCTCCTGTTGAAGAAACGCAAATTGCCAGCACTGATGAGGCTCGTTCTGGTGTGCCAGGCAGGATGTGCTTAGCACTTTACCTTAGTGTTTTTATGATTTTACAGCTGACGAGATGAGGGTTTAGGGAAAAAGAATCACCCACCCAAGACAACCTAGCTATTACGCTGCAGAGCTGAGATTGGGTTTGAATAGAGCCAATCCGACCTCAGACTGAGGACTTTTCTTGTTTCTCCAGAGATGACAACAGTCAGCTTTATCAGAGTTCTGGGTCCCTCCCAGTCAGGTGCCCAGTGCACGCGAGCCTGTAAACCCAAGTGGGGAGGTGACCTCTTGGGGTTATCAGCATTGTCAATGCTCCCAAGTGCTGCCTTTTGAGAAAATTGAGTCATGGCTGTGGATCTTGACCCACTGTTCTTAAGTAGCCTATCCACTTCCAGCCTCAATTTTCTCCACTGTAAAATGTGCTTAGTAACATCCACCTTGAACTATTTTATGCTTCAAATGAGGCTAAAATAGAGAAGAGCTAGTACATAATATACTAATTGTCTTTAATTTTTTTCTCTTAGGACAGGAGAGTGGTTAAAGCATAAAACTCTGAAATGAGACTGCTCGTTTCCACTTCTGTGTGATCTTGGGCAAGTTGCTTAAGTTCTGTGTGCCTCAGTATCCTCACCCGTAAAGTCACTGCAGTGATAGAAGCTACTTCAGGGAGATACTGTGTTCAGACAGACTGTGCATAGTGACTGTTGAGCGCTACTGCCTGGGGCAGAGTTTCGCAGAAAATAGGGTCTCAGCTGAACACGGCTCCTGGCACAAATAGGTATCTATCGGCCATTACTCATATTTTTATTATAGCGTTATCTCTCCCTGGCTTGCCTTTCCTCCAGTGAGACCAAAGCACGTCTCATCTGCCGAGACTCTCTTCCTCTACTTCTGCATTCTCTTTCCATCCAACCCTTCAGCCTGGCTCCAGTGGGAGATGGCAGGAATGCTGCAGATGTGGACGAAATCAATGAACTGTTTCCCTTCCAGAGTTGATCTTCCAGAGTGGTTGCCTGGATTTACACATACACATACACACCCACACACCGCCCCCCACCCCACACACACCCCTGGGTCAGAAAAGAGGCTTGACCCACACATCACAGGCACTGAAAGGAGAAGAGATCTCCTGCGAGCTAGAGGTTTCGTTATTCACTGTTCAGACAGTTTGAATTCTGTCAATTATTACCCAACTAGTTATCTCTCCAGAGGTGATTAAAAAAATGATGATGTGTGTGTTTGTTGTGGGTGAGTACACATCTGTGTCATGTGTGCAGTGGGCGTGGGGGGGGAGTAATCAAATAGTCAGTGCTCTAGTATTTATATTAAACTGCAGATTGATTTAAATTACCCACCAGGAAATATGTGGCTGTATGAGTATGCTTAGTTCATACTCATTCAAAGTGAGCTGGGGCTGTTTTCTCCCCCTCCCTTTTTGCCTCCCTGTTCATATAACCCAGGCTGCCTCCAGACTGCCTTTGCCCACTTGACTCACTGGCCGTGAGCACGGAAAGGTGCAGAGGCGCCAAGAATGGGCACTTTCTTCTCTGAGCCAGGGTGGCTCTGCCTGATTGTCACCGCAGTGCTGGGAGGAACAATTCTTTGCAAACTCAAGACGAGCCCAGGGCAGGTGGGGAGAAATGTGGTCTGCCTGGCGGGCCTCTGGGGAGGCGCTTGCCTGATCAGCCTGTCCCTCTTCTGGGGTTTGGTCCTCTTCTCCCTGTCATATTTCGTCATGTATACTTACTTTTCTGGCCAAGAGTTGTTACCTGTGGATCAAAAGTCGGTGCTGATAACAGGTAAGTGGACAGCCCTGCTCAGGGCCGGAACTGGCCCTTGCTTTGCCTTTTGCAGGACTTTTTTTCAGATTAGGTTTAAAAAGAAAATATTTGGCATGGAGTAAATGCAAGCACATCCCCAGTGTCTTTCACTACAGCGATTTGATCTGTTTTCTTTAGAAGGTGCCTTTGATGAGGCTGGTGGTAAGAGGAACTTGAAAGGGAACATGTATCTAAGTCACGATTTTGTTAATTTCCCAGGATATGTGCAAATAGCCAAGGCGGTTCGTTTCATCGTAGCCAGGAAAGCCCTATAGGTTTCTTTTTTTTTTAAAAGCTAAAACCAAATTTTGTTCTGAGATTAATGTTTAGCTGTGTTTTAGACTTTGCTTCTTATTCCTGAGATGCACAAAAAAGCTGTCAAATTGAGGTTATCCTTGTAGTTTGCTTCATTATTTAAATATCAAAGAGACTCACCTGGGCTGGAAAAAGTTGTGGTTTTCCCCAACTGCTGTCAAGAACCTTGTGTCTCATCCGAACCTTTGTTTTCAGATCTGTCTTGGGACTGCTAGTGTTTCTTATTTGGATCAATTTGGCAAGGTGTCCAGAAGGCGACTGGCTGCCGGTTGGCCGAGGTGCTAGCTTTTTTCCCTTCTCCTGTATTGCTTTTTCCCCCTGCTGCAAGTGTGAGGCCAAATTAAATTCCTAGGTGTTGTAAAACTGGTTTGTTTGGTTGTGAAGTTTGAGCTTGGCTAGGACTTTAATTAGGGTTGACTAGTGTTATCCTCACCCAGCAAGTCCAGCTACGGTGAGGACAGCGGCTGCAGAAGCATTTGCTGGGAGGGAGGTCATTACCCCACTCTCCACCCCTAGATTATGACCCTCGGAGTGGAGTAAAGGCAAACAGGCAGTGTGAATGGAACCAAATCAGCCGATTTCCCAAGTTGCCAAGAAAGGGACTAGAAAGCCACTCGTCTATCTTGCTCTTGACTTTTAACTCAATCATGAAATTCTCTCTTAAAATGAGACACAAGTAGGCACTTGTTGGAGTTCTGAAGTGCTGCAGAAAACAAGCTTCTGCAATGAAAAAGAAAAATCACCAAAACAGTTCAAAGGTAAAAAATTCAGTTGATCCATGGAATGTTTATCTATGTTAATCTCTGGTATTACCTGGAATCACGCATCTGGAGGACTTGGCTGGGTTTTCCACTGTTTCACTCAAATGTTCTAGGGCTGGCTGGGTGAAAAGCTGTAAGAACAGTATAAATTTTTCTGTTCAGTCTATAGTAGCAAGTCCCCACAGTCTTCAGAGTAATTCCAGTTTTAATTTATTTTTTGTAATTTTCTACTTGCATGAAAAGAGACAGAACAATGAAGCATGTTTGAAAAAAATAATCATGATGCTGTTGTTGACACTAATGGCCATGATTTCCCGGAGGTCCAAATATTCCTGGGAAATGGATTTCAAGAAGCAGCACTTGTAAGACTAATAGATAAGAATACTAAAGCTTAGGCTAAACAGAGGCAGACTTCAAGGTAACTGAGAAAGCAGGAATTGTCTTTTGCTTGTTTGTCTTGTCAGTGTTCTTTATCCTATGGTTTTGAAGACAGGCATGCAGAAACGCACCAAATACACACCCAGCTCAGCTCACATCAGCCATTGAAATGTCCTGACTTGTGTTCAGTGGCATGGAAAATGATTGATTCAATTAGGCAACTCAAACCCAGTGACTAATCCCTCAATGAAATGCTTAGCAATTAGAAGGCTTAGGCTTAAGAAAGGAAGGACATACCTTAAGGCTGACTGAATTGTGCCTTTCAAGTCACTTTCATGAGGAATGCCATAGAGTCCATATAATTCTAGAGAAGCTCTCAAGACCTTTGTACCAAATAGGGAAATTTTAAATGAATTTAGTTAGTTAGACCCTTGTTGTTGTTCAGTTGCCCGGTCGTGTTCAGTTCTTAATAACTCCGTGGATGGCAGCACACCAGGCCTCCCTGTCCCTCACCATCTCCCAAAGTTTGCCCAAGTTCATGTCCATTGCATCAGCGATGCCATCCAGCCATCTCATCCTCAGATGCCCTTTTCTCCTTCTTTCCTCAATCTTTACCAGCATCAGGAACTTTTCCAATGAGTCAGTTGTTTGCATCAGATGGCCAAAATACTGGAGTTTCATCTTCAGCATCAGTCCTTCCAATGAGTATTCCGGGTTGATTTCTCTTAAGATTGATGGGTTTGATCTCCTTGCTGTCCAACAGATTCTCAGGAGTCTTCTCCAGAACGATAGTTCAAAGGCATCGATTCTTTGGGGCTCTGTCTTCTTTATGGTCCAGCTCTCACAACCATACCCACTGGGAAGACCATAGCCTTGAGTAATGGCAGAGTAATGTCTCTGCTTTTCAACATACTGTCTAGATTTGTCATAGCTTTCCTGCCAAGCAGTAAATGTCTTCTGATTCCATGGCTGCAGTCACCATCCACAGTTATTTTAAAGTCCAAGAAGAGGAAGTCTGCCACTACTTCCAACTTTTCTCCCTCAATGTGCCATGAAGTAATGGGGCCAGATGCCATGATCTTAGGATTTTCAATATTTAGTTTTAAGCTAGCTCTTTCATTCTCCTCCTTCATCCTCATTAAGAGGCTCTTTAGTTCCTCTTCAGTTCAGTTAAGTTCAGTAGCTCAGTCGTTTCTGACTATTTGCAATCCCATGGACTGCAGGGCACTAGGCCTCCCTGTCCATCACCAACTTCTGAAGTTTATTCAAATTCATGTCCATTGAGTCAGTGATGCCATCCAACTATCTCATCCTCTGTCATCCCCTTCTTCTCCTGCCTTCCATTCTTCCCAGCATTATGGGTCTTTTCAAATGAGTTAGCACTTTGCATGAGGTGGCCAAAGTATTGAAGTCAGCTTCAATAACAGTCCTTCAATGAACATTCAGGACTGATCTCCTTTAGGTCGGACTGGTTGGATCTCCTTGCAGTCCAAGGGACTCTCAAGATCCTTCTCCAACACCACAGTTCAAAAGCATCAATTCTTCAGTGCTCAGCTTTCTTCACAGTCCAACTCTCACATCCATACATGACTGTTGGAAAAACCAGAGACATGACTAGACGGACCTCAGTTGGCAAAATAATGTCTCTGCTTTGTAATATGCTGTCTAGGTTGTTATAACTTTTCTTCCAAGGAGTAAGTGTCTTTTAATTTCAAGGCTGCAGTCACCATCTGCATTGATTTTGGAGCCCTCCAAAATAAAGTCAGCCACTGTGTCCACTGTTTCTCCATCTATTTGCCATGAAGTGATGGGACCAGATGCCATGATCTTAGTTTTCTGAACATTGAGCTTCAAGCCAACTTCTTCACTCTCCTCTTTCACTTCCATCAAGAGGCTCTTTAGTTCTTCCTCGTTTTCTGCCATAAGGGTGGTGTCATCCGCATATCTGAGGTTATTGATATTTCTCCCGGCAATCTTGATTCCAGCTTGTGCTTCATCCAGCCCAGCGTTTCTCATGATGTACTCTGCATATAAGTTAAATAATCAGGGTGACAATATACACCCTTGACATACTCCTTTCCCAATTTGGAACTATTCTGTTATTCCATGTCCAGTTCTAACTGTTGCTTCCTGACCTGCATACAGATTTCTCAAGAGGCAGGTCAGGTGGTCTGGTATTCCCATCTCTTGAGGAATTTTCCACAGTTTATTGTGATCCACACAGTCAAAGGCTTTGGCATAGTCAATAAAGCGGAAATAGATGTTTTTCTGGAACTCTCTTGCTTTTTCAGTGATCCAGCGGATGTTGGCAATTTGATCTCTGGTTCCTCTGTCTTTTCTAAAACCAGCTTGAACATCTGGACATTCCTGGTTCAAGTATTCTTGAAGCCTGGCTTGGAGAATTTTGAGCATTACTTTGCTAGTGTGTGAGATGAGTGTAATGGTGTGGTAGTTTGAGCATTCTTTGGCATTGCCTTTCCTTGGGATTGGAATGAAAACTGAGCTTTTCCAGTCCTGTGGCCACTGCTGGGTTTTCCAAATTTGCTGGCATATTGACTACAACATTTCCACAGCATCATCTTTCAGGATTTGAAAGAGCTCAACTGGAATTCCATCACCTTCACTAGCTTTGTTCGTAGTGATGCTTTCTAAGGCCCACTTGATTTCGCATTCCAGGATGTCTGGCTCTAGGTGAGTGATCACACCATCTGGGTCATGAAGATCTTTTTTTGTACAGTTCTTCTATGTATTCTTGCCGCCTCTTCTTAATATCTTCTGCTTCTGTTAGGTCCATACCATTTCTGTCCTTTATCAAGCCCATCTTTGCATGAAATGTTCCCTTGGTATCTCTAATTTCTTGAAGAGATCTCTAGTCTTTCCCATTCTGTTGTTTTCCTCTATTTCTTTGCAGTGATCATTGAGGAAGGCTTTCTTATCTCTCCTTGCTATTCTTTGGAACTCTGTATTCAAATGCTTATATCTTTCCTTTTCTCCTTTGCTTTTGGCTTCTCTTCTTTTGACAGCCATTTGAAAGGCCTCCTCAGACAGGCATTTTGCTTTTTTGCATTTCTGTTTTGGGGGATGGTCTTGATCCCTGTCTCCTGTACAATGTCATGAACCTCCGTCCATAGTTCATCAGGCACTCTATCAGATCTAGTCCCTTAAATCTATTTCTCACTTCCACTGTATAATCTTTAGGGATTTGATTTAGGTCATACCTGAATGGTCTAGTGGTTTTCCCTACTTTCTTCAATTTCAGTCTGAATTTGGCGATAAGGAGTTCATGATCTGAGCCACAGTCAGCTCCCAGTCTTGTTTTTGCTGACTTTATAGAGCTTCTCCATCTTTGGCTACAAAGAATATAATCTATCTGATTTTGGTGTTGACCATCTGGTGATGTCCAAGTGTAGAGTCTTCTCTTGTGTTGTTGCAAGAAGGTGTTTGCTATGACCAGTGTGTTCTCTTGGTAAAACTCTATTAGCCTTTGCCCTGCTTCATTCCGTGCTCCAAGGTCAAATTTGCCTGTTACTCCAGGTGTTTCTTGACTTCCTACTTTTGCATTCCAGTCCCCTATAATGAAAAGGACATCTTTGGGTATTGGTTCTAAAAGGTCTTGTAGGTCTTGATAGAGCCATTCAGCTTCAGCTTCTTCAGCATTACTGGTTGGGGCATAGGCTTGGATTACTGTGATATTGAATGGTTTGCCTTGGAAACAAACAGAGATCATTCTGTCATTTTTGAGATTGCATCCATGTACTGCATTTTGGACTCTTTTGTTGACCAAGATGGTTACTCCATTTCTTCTAAGGGATTCCTGCCCACAGTAGTAGATATAATGGTCATTTGAGTTAAATTCCAGTCCATTTTAGTTTGCTGATTCCTAGAATGTCGACATTCACTCTCATCATCTCCTGTTTGACCACTTCCAATTTGCCTTGATTCATGGACCTGACATTCCAGGTTCCTATGCAATATTCCTCTTTACAGCATTGGACCTTGCTTCTGTGTTGTTTTTGTTTTGGCGCCATCTGTTAATTCTTTCTAGAGTTATTTCTCCACCAATCTCCAGTAGCATATTGGGCACCTACCAACCTGGGGAGTTCATCTTTTGGTGTCCTATCTTTTTGCCTTTTCATACTCTTCATGGGGTTCTCAAGGCAAGAATACTGAAGTGATTTGCCATTCCCTTCTCCAGTGGGCCATATTTTGTCAGAACTCTCCACCATGACCCGTCCACCTTGGGTGGCCCTACATGCATGGCTCATAGTTTCATTGAGTTAGACAAGGCTGTGGTCCATGTGATCAGATTGGTTAATTTTCTGTGATGGTGGTTTTCAGTCGGTCTGCCCTCTGATGGAGAAGGATAAGAGGCTTATGAAAGCTTCCTGATGGGATAGACTGGCTGAGGGGGACACTGGGTCTTGTTCTGATGGGCGGGGCCATGCCCAGTAAATCTTTAATCCAATTTTCTGTTGATGGGTGGAAGTGTGTTCCCTCCCTGCTATTTACCTGGGGCTCAGCAATCAATTTACCCTTGTGGGCTTAACCTGGGGCTTCCCTTGTGGTTCAGACGGTAAAGCGTCTGCCTACAATGCGGGAGACCCGGGTTCGAACCCTGGGTCAGGAATTTCCCCTGGAGAAGGAAATGGCAACCCACTCCAATATTCTTGCCTGGAAAATCCCATGGACAGAGAAGCCTGATAGGCTACAGTCCATGGGGTCACAAAGAGTTGGACACGACTGAGCAACTTCACTTCACTTCAGCTATCAATAGGAAAAGGAATATTCAAGGCTGTGTATTGTCACCCTGCTTATTTAACTTATATGCAGACCACATCATGAGAAACGCTGGGCTGGAAGAAGCACAAGCTGGAATTAAGATTGCTGGGAGAAATATCAACAACCTCAGATATGCAGATGACACCACCCTTATGGCAGAAAGTGAAGAGGAACTCAAAAGCCTCTTGATGAAAGTGAAAGAAGAGAGTGAAAAAGTTGGCTTAAAGCTCAACATTCAGAAAACCAAGATCATGGCATCTGGTCCCATCACTTCATGGGAAATAGATGGGGAAACAGTGGAAACAGTGTCAGACTTTATTTTGGGGGGCTCCAAAATCACTGCAGATGGTGATTGCATGAAATTAAAAGACACTTACTCCTTGGAAGGAAAGTTATGACCAACCTAGTTAGTATATTGAAAAGTAGAGACATTACTTTGCCAACAAAGGTCAGTCTGGTCAAGGTTTAGGTTTTTCCAGTGGTCATGGATGGATGTGAGAGTTGGACTGTGAAGAAAGCTGAGCACTGAAGAATTGATGTTTTTGAACTGTGGTGTCGGAGAAGACTCTTGAGAGTCCCTTGGACTGCAAGGAGATCCAGCCAGTCCATCCTAAAGGAGACCAGTCCTGGGTGTTCATTGGAAAGACTGGTGCTGAGGCTGAAACTCCAAAACTTTGGCCACCTCATGCGAAGAGTTGGTTCATTGGAAAAGACCCTGATGCTGGGAGGGATTTGAGGCAGGAGGAGAAGGGGACGACAGAGAATGACATGGCTGGACGGCATCACCAACTCGATGCACATGAGTTTGGGTGAACTCCGAGAGTTGGTGATGGACAGGGAGGCCTGGCGTGCTGTGAATCATGGGGTCTCAAGGAGTCGGACATGACTGAGTGACTGATGTGAACTGAACTGAAACTTTGGTCGCGATAATGAAGACAATGGCAACCTCCCTCAAAAGATCCCAGGCATGCAGTGCTACACTCAGAGCTCCCAACCCTGCAGCAGGCCACCGCCAACCCACGCCTCTGTCGGAGACTCCCGGACACCCACAGGCAAGTCTCCTGTGGGGTCACTGTTCCTTTCTCCTTAGTCCTGCTGTGCAAGGTTCTGTTGTGCCCTCCCAGAATCACAGTCTTGTGTAAGTTCTGGCAGCTCTATAGTGGGGTTAACAGCAACCTCTTCCAAGAGGAATTATGCCACACCCACACCCAGAGCTCCTGTCCCTCTGGCAGACCACTGCTGACCCATACTTCCACAGGAGATGCTCAAACACAGTTCTGTCTCAGTCTCTGTGTGGTCCCTGAGTCCTGGTGCACACAAGCTTCATTTGAGCCCTCTGAGCGTCTCTGGTGGGAACGGGGTTTGATTCAAAACGCAAATTCACCCCTCCTACTGACTTGCTGGGGCTTCTCCTTTGCCCTTGGACGTGGGATATCTCCTCACAGACGCTCCAGTGCCTACCGTCTTACTGGGGTTTTTCTGACCTTGGACATGGGGTATCTGCACATGGCTGCTCCAGTGCAGCCGCCACTCACATTTAGGACTTCTTCTAAATGTGCTTTCCCCATTAGAGTGGTATCATCCTCATAAATGAAGTTGTTGATGTTTGTCCCGCTGATGTTGCTTCCAGCTTGTAACTCATCCAGCCCAGCATTTCTCCTGATGTGCTCAGCATATAGATTAAACAAACAGGGTGACAGCCGATAGCCCTGTCACATCCCTTTCTCAGTCTTGAACCAATCAGTTGTTCCATGCAGGGTTCTAACTGTTTCTTCTTGACCCACATATAGGTTTCTCAGGAGACAGGTAAGATGGTCTGGTATTCCCATCTCTTTAAGAGTTTGCACAGTTTATTATGATCCACACAGTCGAAGGCTTTGAAACAGAGGTGATGTTTTTCTGGAATTCCCTAGCTTTCTCTATGATCCAGTGAATGTTGGCAATTTGATCTCTGGTTCCTTTTCCTTTTCTAAACCCAGCTTGGACATCTCGAAGTTCTTGGTTTGCATAATGCTGAAGCCTAGTATGCAAGAATTTAAACATGACCTTATTTCACGTGAGATGAATGCAATTGTCCAGTGGTTAGAACATTCTTTAAGTACCACCCTTCTTAGGAATTGGGATGAGAATTGACCTTTTCCAGTCCTGTGGCCACTGCTGAGTCTTTCAGATTTGCAGACATACTGACTGCAACACCTGGATGGCATCATCCTTTAGGGTCTTGAATAGTTTCACTGGAATTCTGTCACATCCACTAGCTTTATTAACAGCAGTGCTTCCTAAGGCCCACTTGACTTCACTCTCCAGAAAGTCTGGCTGTGGGTGACTGACTGCACCATCATAGTAATCCAGTTCATAGCTCCTTAAAGAATAAATCATCATGACTTGGAACAGCTTTTGCTTCAGGTTGGCTTATACTGTAAATCAGTACACATTTTAGGGATGGGGGTACATAGAGAAATGGGCAGTGTACCTCAAAACCGTAAATATTATTCTTTTACCTGATAATTCAAGATTTGGACGTTTCTCTTAAAGAAAGAATCTGAAATGTGAGAAAAAGTGTAGATGCAAACCAAACTGGTACATTTACAAAGTTATTTAAAATTGTGACATATCAAAAGCAATCAAAATGGTGACCACATTGTAAAATTAGAAAGCAACAAATGTCATTAAAAAGAAGAGAAAATGAAATGGTGACAAATGATGGTATCGTCTCTGGACGTAAAACGAGAATTTGAAAAATTCATGTAAAATGACCTGACAACTGTGCTAGAACATGGAAACTGAACTAAGGGAAAGCACCCAGGGGATCCTGGTGTTTGGCTAAGACTATATCCATGTCACACGAACATGAAAAGCACTAGAAGGAAATAGTATGTGAATGGTTGGATCAGAGTACTTAGGTTTGTTTTTCCCTCAGAATTTGTCTTACATGTAGTTATATTACTTATATAACCGTGGACTTTAAAAATATTCATAATTTAAAAGTTGAGAATCATGTTTTATTTGGTGGAAATTTTTAGGGCCTCGAGCCAAGCCTCTCAAGCTGTTACTTGAGACAGCATCTCAAGTAATCCTGAGAAAATTGCTCGGAGGAGGCGAGGAGAGGGGCCAAGATTATCCAGAACTTTTGGAACAAAGGGCAGGTAGTCTGAACATCAGAAGGTTATTGTTAATTAAAGAAGATCAAATATTCTAAGTTAAGGAATGTGGGGCTTTTCTCTGTATGGGACGGATGAGGGCTCACTAAGACCATTCCTTTCATAGGTGCCTCGGCTACCTGGGGCCAGCGACCCGTGTTTTCACATCCTGGGCTTCCTTTCCTCGGGGCTCACTGCAGGGAGGGGCTGCAGTCTGGTGGTTGCTAGGTGACAGATATTCTTTTCCCTCCTGAGTGCCCTTAGGGTTCACCACCTTACTTTGAAGGGTTGCAATCCTTGATGACTGTGATATTCTTGTTTATGGTTATAGCAGGAAATATTCCATTTCTCATAACAAAACCATTTAACAAAGAGATTATATTAAAAGGATAAAGTCCACTGTTCAGTTCATTTCAGTTCAGTTGCTCAGTCTTGTCCGACTCTTTGCGACCGCATGAATCGCAGCACTCCAGGCCTCCCTGTCCATCACCAACTCCCGGAGTTCACTCAGACTTGCGTCCATCGAGTCAGTGATGCCATCCAGCCATCTCATCCTCGGTCGTCCCCTTCTTCTCCTACCCCCAATCCCTCCCAGCATCAAAGTCTTTTCCAATGAGTCAACTCTTCGCATGAGGTGGCCAAAGTACTGGAGTTTCAGCTTTAGCATCATTCCTTCCAAAGAAATCCCAGGGCTGATCTCCTTCATAATGGACTGGTTGGATCTCCTTGCAGTCCAAGGGGCTCTCAAGAGTCTTCTCCAACACCACAGTGTCTACTTAATTATGGACCCAGGTGTAGGACAATTACAAGTTCAAAAAACCTTTTTCCTTGATCCCCTATTTCACTTTGTTAAGATAAAGAGCTTTTGTCTCTGATACATATAATTATAGCACATAGGGCATTCAGGGCCCCAAAGGCTTATGGCAGTCAGTCAATTTTTTTAAAGGGCTGTGAGATTAGTGAAGAGCCCAGCCACCCTGCAACAGCATGTCAAGCACCATAGAGGCAAAAGACGCGACAGGCTTGGGTTGGAAACTGGCATGCACATTGCCTCAGGGTAGGTTCTCTAGGGGCAGGGATCGAGGCAAAGATTTGTGTGAAAGGAATTTATTGGAAAGGTTTCTAGGTTAAGGGTGATAGGTCGTGGAGTAGGGAAGATGAATAGGGAAGGGGAGGAGGGCAAGCCCCGATTCAGCAACAAGGAAAGTGCATTTGGCTCCTGTCTTAGTTCAATAGCCTGGGGCAGATCAGGAGGCCTGGGTGTCACAGGCGAGAGCTGTCCCCATTGGGGGCCAGGGGATACCCTCATACCTGTTAATCATTAGTTAAGGGCTGTCACCCCCACCCCCTTTGGCAAGAGGAGGAGAGGCTTAAACTCCAGCTGGCTCTCCCTCTGTGTGTGTGCTTAGTCGCTCAGTCGTGTCTGCGACCCCTTGGACTGGAGCCCGCCAGGCTCCTCTGTCCGTGGGGATTCTGCAGGCAAGAATACTGGTGTGGGTTGCCATGCCCTCCTCCAAGGGGATCTTCCCAACTCAGGGACTAAACCCGGGTCTCCTGTATTGCAGATGGATTCTTTACTGTCTGAGCCACCAGGGAAGCCCTCTGGCTTTCCATGGCCACTGCCTAAAAGGACCCCAGCATTCTGGGCAGCCGGTAGACAAGGTCACAGGTTCTGCTCGCTGGGAGTGAAGTGTGCTATGGATGAGAGCCCCTCCAGATGGTCAGTGCACATATACACTGCCGTGTGCAAAATAGAGAGCTGGGGGGAAGCTGCTGTGTAGCACGGAGGGCTCAGCTCAGTGCTTTGTGATGACCTAGAGGACTGGAAAGGGGCTTCCCGGGGTGGGGCTCAAATGGTGAAGACTCTGCCTGTAATGAGGGAGACCTGGGTTTGATCCCTGGATTGGGAAGACCCCCTGGAGGAAGGAAATAGAGGGGTGGGATTGGGGTGAGGTGGAAGAGAGGCCAAAGAGGGAGGGGGTATATGTGTGTGCTTGTGTGCTAAGTGCTTCTGTCGTGTCCGAGTCTTTGTGATCCCTATGGACTGGGATCTTCCTCATCCAAGGACTGAACCCATGTCTCCTGCACTGGCAGGCGGGTTCTTTACCATTAGCGCCACCTGGGAAGCCCCGGATATATTTATGCATATAGATCCCCTGGAGGAGGGAAAGGCAACCCACTCCAGTATTCTTGCTTGGAGAATTCCATGGACAAAGGAGCCTGGAGGGCTACAGTCTATGAGGTCACCAAGAGTGGTATATGACTTAACATGCATGCATAGTTAGTTAATTTACATCATTGTACAGCAGAAATTAACACAATACTATAAAGCAATTATACTCCAATTAAAACAATTAAAAAAAATCGTCAATGATCTGGGGCAGCCTGATATCTGCTAGATACCTCTTACTAGCGGTGTGATCTTTCAAAGTACCTGGTTTTAGGCTTTAAACTGTTTTCTCCTCTGTAAACTGGAAATGATACACACACACACACACACACACACACACACACACACACACACAGACTCACAGTTATAGATGGTGCTAGTGGATGAGAAAGAGGAGGGGAGGGAGGGAGAGAGGTGATTTTGTCTGTTGACGTGGTGACAGGTGAGGTTAGGTAGGATAAAAAGAGAACCAAAAGGAAAAACAATGGCTGACAAAGAAATGGAGGGTGCCTCCAGAAGGATTCCCAGAGTGGCATGAAGCCCAGTGTTGGGTGTGGGAGGGAGCTCATTAGGATTTGAAAAAGTTACTTTCTACAAGGAAGATAAGGTCTTCCAGGCAACTGGTTAATCAGCCATGACACACACAGCCAACACTCAGTAAAACTTGTTGAGTTGGATATTTTTTTTTTTTGAATTGCATAATTTTTAATTGGAATTTGCAAAAGTAGGTACAATGGAAGAGAGATAAGGGAAGGGAAGAATATGTTTGATGTGGAAGTCTTTATCTTATGCCCCAAACAGAGTCCTAGTGGATGGTTACCCCTTTCTAGGACTTATTAAACAGCCCAATTTGTGTTCTAAAATGGAATACTGTTGGCCTCAGCTTGGGATTTAGGTTCCTCTGAATTTTTTTTTCTGGTGGCCGTGGTGGTGTGTGTGGGGGGTGGGGGTGCATATAACATGTGGCTTGTGGGGGATCTTACCTCCCTGTCCAGGAATTGAACCTGCATCCTCAACAGTGAAGATCAGGAGTCCTAACCACTGGACCACCAGGGAATTCTCTGGGCTTCTTTAAACTTAACATTCAGTTCAGTTCAATCCAGTTGCTCAGTCGTGTCCGACTCTTTGCGACCCCATGAATTGCCCCACGCCAGTCCTCCCTATCCATCACCAACTCCCGGAGTTCACTCAAACGTCCATTGAGTTGGTGATGCTATCCAGCCATCTCATCCTCTGTCATCCCCTTCTCCTCCTGTCCCCAAACCCTCCCAGCATCAGAGTCTTTTCTAATGAGTCAACTCTTTGCATGAGGTGGCCAAAGTACTGGAGTTTCAGCTTTAGCATCAATCCTTCCAAAGAAATCCCAGGGTTGATCTCCTTCAGAATAGACTGGTTGGATCTCCTTGCAGTCCAAGGGACTCTCAAGAGTCTTCTCCAACACCACAATTTAAAAGCATCAATTCTTTGGTGCTCAGCTTTCTTCACAGTCCAACTCTCACATGACTACTGGAAAAACCATAGCCTTGATTAGATGGACCTTTGTTGGCAAAGTAATGGCTCTGCTTTTCAATATGCTATCTAACTTGGTCATAACTTTCCTTCCAAGGAGTAAGCGTCTTTTAATTTCATGGCTGCAATCATCATCTGCAGTGATTTGGAGCCAAAAAAAATAAAGTCTGACACTGTTTGCACTGTTTCCCCATCTATTTCCCATGAAACGATGGGACCAGATGCCATGATCTTCGTTTTCTGAATCTTGAGCTTCAAGCCAGCTTTTTCACTCTCCTCTTTCACTTTCATCAAGAGGCTTTTGAGTTCCTCTTCACTTTCTGCCATAAGGGTGGTGTCATCTGCGTATCTGAGGTGATTGATATTTCTCCCAGCAATCTTGATTCCAGCTTGTACTTCTTCCAGCCCAGCATTTCTCATGATGTACTCTGCATATAAGTTAAATAAGCAGGATGACAATATATACCCTTGATGTACTCCTTTTCCTATTTGGAACCAGTCTGTTGTTCCATGTCCATTTCTAACTGTTGCTTTCTGACTTGCATATAGGTTTCTCAAGAGGCAGGTCAGGTGGTCTGGTATTCCCATCTCTTGAGGAATTTTCCACAGTTTATTGTGATGCACACAGTCAAAGGCTTTGGCATAGTCAATAAAGCAGAAATAGATGTTTTTCTGGAACTCTCTTGCTTTTTCAATGATCCAACAGATATTGGCAATTTGATCTCTGGTTCCTCTGCCTTTTCTAAATCCAGCTTGAACATCTGGAAGTTCATGGTTCACGTATCGCTGAAGCCTGGCTTGGAGAATTTTGAGCATTACTTTACTAGCGTGTGAGATGAGTACAATTGTGCGGTAGTTGGAGCATTCTTTGGCATTGCCTTTCTTTGGGATTGGAATGAAAACTGACCTTTTCCAGTCCTGTGGCCACTGCTGAGTTTTCCAAATTTGCTGGCATATTGAGTGCAGCACTTTCACAGCATCATCTTTCAGGA
>SJYT01040086.1:223043-296087 GCA_006410635.1 Cephalophus harveyi
TGAGTTTTCCAAATTTACTGGCATATTGAGTGCAGCACTTTCACAGCATCATCTTTCAGGATTTGAAATAGCTCAACTGGAATTCCATCACCTCCACTAGCTTTGTTCGTAGTGATGCTTTCTAAGGCCCACTTGACTTCACATTCCAGGATGTCTGGCTCTAGGTGAGTGATCACACCATCGTGATTATCTTGGTCATGAAGATCTTTTTTGTACAGTTCTTCTGTGTATTCTTGCCACCTCTTCTTAATATCTTCTGCTTCTGTTAGGTCCATACCATTTCTGTCCTTTATTGGGCCCATCTTTGCATGAAATGTTCCCTTGGTATCTCTCATTTTTTTTGAAGAGATCTCTAGTCTTTCCCATTCTGTTGTTTTCCTCCATTTCTTTGCATTGATCACTGAGGAAGGCTTTCTTTTCTCTCCTTGCTATTCTTTGGAACTCTGCATTCAGGTGCTTATATCTTTCCTTTTCTCCCTTGCTTTTCGCCTCTCTTCTTTTCACAGCTTTTTGTAAGGCCTCCCCAGACAGCCATTTTGCTTTTCTGCATTTCTTTTCCATAGGGATGGTCTTGATCCCTGTCTCCTGTACAATGTCACAAACCTCCGTCCATAGTTCATCAGGCACTCTATCTATCAGATCTAGTTCCTTAAACCCTTTTCTCACTTTCACTGTTTAATCATAAGGGATTTGATTTAGGTCATACCTGAATGGTCTAGTGGTTTTCCCTACTTTCTTCAACTTAAATTGAAGAGTACCTAGATTAAGTCCACCATATTCCTAGTCTTTCCACTTATGTTAACAAAGATTTCCACTTTGTAAATTTTCTCTTACAGATAACAAACTGAGTGCTGTAAAACCTTAAAAATTTTCTCATCACAAAAAAAGAAATGTTAATTATATAGCATGATAGAAGTACTATAGCTAACCAAGATGGCAAACATATTGAAATATATAAATGTGTCAACACTTTGTACACTTTAAACTTTCACTGTTATGCTCAGTTATATCTCAATAAAAAATAATAATGTTTCTGTCATCTTCACCTGAATCAACTTTTTATGATAATAGATTTTCAGTGAGAGTTATTAAGTACAAATATTGGCATCTCACTTTTGATCATTTGAAACAATTCAGTGAATCAGTGTGGTGGCCAACTTTTAAGGGGGTTTCTAACAATCTTTACTTCCTGATGCTTGTACCATGATGTAGTCTTTTCCAACAATAAATGAGGTCTGGCTATGAACAGTGAAAGAAATGATAATGGGTATTTCTAAAGTTAAGTCATAGAAAAGCATTAACACTTATTTAGCTTAGCTTTCTTATTTAGCTTAGTTTCTTGGCTCTTTCCCTCTGGGAGAAGATAGCATCCTACCATAAAGATACTTAAATATCCCTGTGAATGTTTCACATAAACAGAAAAAGTCAGAAATTAAGACCTACCACCAACCATTAGTCAATTTGCCAATTACAGAGTGAGCCATTTTGGAAGCAATTTTGTCCCAGGCAAGCCTGCAGATGATGGGAATCCAGCATCCTGGGTGTTACAACCTCATGAGAAATCTTAGTCAGGGCCCCCAGCCACACCATTTCTGAATTTCTGACCTGCAGACGTTAACAAACAAAAACAATCATAGCTGTCTTAATTTTCTTAATTTTGAGGTACATTGTTACATAGTAATAGCTAACTAATATGATTATCAAGTATTTAATAAGCATGTAATTTTTAGAAGCAGGAGAATAAAATAGTAAATGATATCTTTCTGGTTAACACTATCTTACTGAAAAGATAATATCAAATGAAGAAAACACATTTCTTTCCATGTAGCTGACACGCAAAAATGAACCATTAATTAATGACCAGTACATATAGCCTTCTAGCAAAGACTAAATTGTGTAGTTCAAGAAATAGCTATGAAGTTAATCAGCTGCTCACCATTTCCTGTAATGAAAACCTGTGTATTGTTTTATTATAATTGTTAATTTAAATTGTGTTAAAAATAAGATTACATCTTAAGGTTTTTAATTCCTACAGTAAAGTTTTACTAATAAATGGTTATTGGATCGTCAATAAGCAGTTTACATTTTAAGGTTTTTGGAAACTATCCTAGCAATGGATTATGAGATGCCAAAAACCAAGAGAGCTAACACAATAATCAATCAACAACCAAAATTTTGTATAATTAACATTTGAAATAGAAGCTCAAGAATGCTCAGGAACAGCTAAATATCAGGAAATAAATATATATGTTTTCCCCTCAAGATGGGAGAATAGAAGAAACAGTATGACCATGAAGTCTTGCCAAAGATTTGCATGAATGGAGAGCGTAAAACAGTTTTCCTCTCCTATGCAGTAGTTACTTACAGCATATGAAACGGAAACCGAGGATCACTTCAATACAAAACAAACAAACAAAAAAGGTATATGTTTGTTTAGGTCTGTAGGATAGTTACTCTAATGTTGGAAAAGTAAACTCCTATTAGGTGGTCATCAATTGGCTGGAGGAGTTCAGTTCAGTTCAGTTCAGTTCAGTTCAGTCACTCATTCATGTCCGACTCTTTGTGACCACATCAATCGCAGCACGCCAGGCCTCCCTGTCCATCACCAACTCCTGGAGTTTACTCAGACTCACATCTTTCGAGTCAGTGATGCCATCCAGCCATCTCATCCTCTGTCATCCCCTTCTCCTCCTGCCCCCAATCCTTTCCAGCATCAGAGTCTTTTCCAATGAGTCAACTCTTCGCATGAGGTGGCCAAAGTACTGGAGTTTCAGCTTTAGCATCATTCCCTCCAAAGAAATCCCAGGGCTGATCTCCTTCAGAATGGACTGGTTGGATCTCCTTGCAGTCCAAGGGACTCTCAAGAGTCTTCTCCAACACCACAGTTCAAAAGCATCAATTCTTCGGTGCTCAGCTTTCTTCACAGTCCAACTCTCACATTCATATATGACCACTGGAAAAACCATAGCCTTGACTAGACGGACCTTTGTTGGTAAAGTAATGTCTCTGCTTTTCAATATGCTATCTAGATTGGTCATAACTTTTTTCCAAGGAGTAAGCGTCTTTTAATTTCATGCCTGCAGTCACCATCTGCAGTGATTTTGGAGCTAGGAACATCTAATACCAATGATTTCATTAAGCTATTAGATTCTCTTTGATTAACAGTAACAATTGGTGTTATACCACCTGACAATGGAGGCTTTTCATCAGGGCAGCTAGTCAAAATACAGCAGCATAGTCTCTCTTATCACTGCTTCCATATGAAACTCCTAAGAATAGAACTTCCTCAGTCCAACAGCTGGAAAACCCCACTTCTGAGATAAGAGATTGTGTTCATCATGACAAAAAGTATATTATGAAGGAATTTGCAGAAATAATAGGATCTACAGGAAACGCTGAAAACAATTTAGCAAATGTTTAACAAATGTCCTAACACTGCTTATGTTTTAAGCTTCTCTTCAAAGTTGAGCATTGCATTCATGGCTACCAACTTGCACTTGGCTTTTCAGCTTCGGATAATCACATGTATCTATTCTCATTCTCTTTTTTTTCCTCTCTCTCTCCCTTTCCTTCTGTCTCTCCAACAACAGAAATGATATTTTACACTCAGAAGAGAATTGACTATAGCTAACCTTTCTAAACCTAATAATGATAGTTTTGTTTAAAAATTGAAGATTTCATTTTTAGCAGAAATAAAAATCATGCTTGCTAGGTACTGGGCTCAGCTATAAAGAGTTTACTCATATTGACTCACTTGCCCCTCACAAGAACCTTGAGAAGTAGTTTACTATGATTATTCCTATTTTACAGATAAAGACACTAATACATCAGGAAGTTGAATGATTCACCAAAAGTCATGTGGCTAAGGAGCCTTGTCACCTGTTCCAGACTTGATGTACTTACTGCCCAGCTTGCTAGAATGTATGTTCCCCTTGCCCAACTTTTTTTTTTTTTTTTCATTTTTAATGTGATAGCAATCAAGGAATCAGAACTCTGAATAGAGCTGCAGACTTTTTTGTGTTAGGCAAAGTGGGTTTTGTCTGTTGTTTCATCTTTTTAAAACAGCTCCAATATAAGCAATCTACCAGGTAGAGCAAATATATACATTCTTGAAAATGTTTGTGCAAATCCAATACTTCTGTACATAAATGGCATTTTAAATGAACTAAGAGAACTACTGTTTAAATTACTTTTTGAAGTAGATTTGAGAAATTCAAATTCCCATAACGTGGGTTTGGTTGAAGTATGTCACTTTGTAAATGATTTTTTTTTTACCTTTTTTGGATAAAAGGGGAAGAACATAGAGCAAAGTAGAATGATAGAAGTGATGCCAAATTTTAAGAAGAAAATATTCTTAAAGTGTTATTCAATCATATGACCCTTGAGTAAGTATAACAAATTCTTTATTGTATAGAACTTTGTGGTTAACAAAATGTTTTCAAATCCATTTGTGTTTTGAGACTTAAAATGGTCCTGTGATGAAGAAAGTCCAAGTATAATCATAATAACATTGTGTGTGTACTCAGTTGCTAAGATGTGTCCGACTCCTTGCAATCCCATGGACTGTAGTCCTCCAGGCTTCACTGTTCATTGAATTTCCCAGGCAAGAATACTGGAGTGGGTTGCCATTTCCTACTCCAGGGGATCTTCCTGACCCAGAGATTGAACCCACATCTCTTGCGTGTCCTGCATTGGCAGGTGGATGTTTTACTGCTGCACCACCAGGGAAGGATAATTGCATGTGAGTAACTGCTTGGCTCTCAGCTTTTGAGAGATGGGAATAACCTTTTTGTTATTCATTCCTGTATCCCCGATCTTAATATAATATCTGGAATGTGCAGATACTCAATAAGTAATTGCTAAATAAATAAAAAAATCAATCAATGAGTCATTGTGTGGATGAGAGATTAAGATTTTTACCTCTGGCCTAACTGCCTGAGTTGAAGTCCAGCTCTATTTTAAGGGAAAGAGAATTGGATTCCCATGAGGGAAAAAAATTAATTTTGACTTGTGCCTCACACCATAAGCAAAAACAATTTTTTGAATGGAAAAAGACCTAAATATAAAATTCAAACTATTTTTAAAAGACAGTATAGGGGAATAAGTTCATAACATCAGTTTTGGATAATTTTTAATAGGACATAACTTTTTATAAAAGAAATGATAATGAATTTGACAACATTTTGTTCATTGAAGTCACCAGTAAGCAAATAAAGAGAAAAAGATGGATTGGGGAAAGATATTTCAAAAAATATAACTGACATAAAACTAGTATGCAGAATATATAAAGAACTTCCACAAATGAATAAGAAATAATGGCAACAAAATAGAAAAAAATGAATAGGAGACTGAATAGGTACTTCACAAAACACTACTTCACCTAGTAGTACTCATATGAAAAGATGCTCATCCTTATTGATCATAATGTAAATTTAAAACTCATGGATTATGACTTCAGGCCTACCAGAATAAAAAAAAATGTAAAGGCTGAAATTACCAAGTGTTTCCAACGTTTTGGAACAAATGAAACTCTCATGTACAGATGGTGAGAATGTAAATTGACACACTTTGGAAAGTAGCATGACATTATTAAAATTGAAAAGATGTGTCCCTAATTCCACTTCCATTTATATATACCTCTGAATTGCAACACACACAATAATCAAGAGACATGTACAAGAATGTCCACAACAGTTATTCAAGACATTCAAATCTAAAAGCAAATCAAAGGCTCATTAATGGTAGAATGGAAAAATAAACTGCGGTTTGTGCAGCACGCAGCAACGAAAATGGAGAAACTATTACTACACACAACATAGAGGTGATATGATCACAATCAAAATATCAATGAAGAAAAACAGATACAAAGAATACACAGGCTCAAAGATTACATCACCCTATTCATTCAAAGTTCTAAAACAGATAAAACTAAGCTAATCCTTTTAGATATGTACAACTAGTATGTGGTATATATGACAAAGAGATTGATATTTTTGAAAAATTGAATCTGTGATTACCTACTGGAAGATCCTGGGGCATTAATTGGAAAGACACACACGAAGGGCTTCGGAGATGATAGTTCAGTTCAGTTCACTCACTCAATCGTGTCCGACTCTTGGCGACCCCCTGAACCACAGCACACCAGGCCTCCCTGTCCATCAACAAGTTCCGGAGTTTACCCAAACTCATGTCCATTGAGTCGGTGATGCCGTCCAACCAGACCTTTGTGGACAAAGTAATGTCTCTGCTTTTCAATATGCTATCTAGGTTGGTCATAACTTTCCTTCCCAGGAGTAAGCGTCTTTTAATTTCATGGCTGCCGTCACCATCTGCAGTGATTTTGGAGCCCAGAAAAATAAAGTCAGCCACTGTTTCCACTGTTTACCCATCTATTTGCCATGAAGTGATGGGATCAGATGCCATGATCTTAGTTTTCTGAATGTTGAGCTTTAAGCCAACTTTTTCGCTCTTCTCTTTCACTTTCATCAACAGGCTCTTTAGTTCCTCTTCACTTTCTGCCATCAGGGTGCTATCATCTGCATATCTGAGGTTATTGATTCCAGCTTGTGTTTCTTCCAGCCCAGCGTTTCTCATGATGTACTCCGTATAGAAGTTAAATAAACAGGGTGACAATATACAGCCTTGACTTACTCCTTTTCCTATTTGGAACCAGTCTGTTGTTCCATGTCCAGTTCTAACTGTTGCTTCCTGATCTGCATATAGGTTTCTCAAGAGGCAGGTCAGGTGGTCTGGTATTCCCATCTCTTTCAGAATTTTCCACAGTTTATTGTGACCCACACAGTCAAAGGCTTTGGCATAGTCAATAAAGCAGAAATAGATGTTTTTCTGGAACTCTTGCTTTTTTGATGATCCAGCAGATGTTGGCAATTTGATCTCTGGTTCCTCTGCCTTTTCACTGTTGCTTCCTGACCTGAATATAGGTTTCTCAAGAGGCAGGTCAGGTGGTCTGGTATTCCCATCTCTTTCAGAATTTTCCACAGTTTATTGTGACCCACACAGTCAAAGGCTTTGGCATAGTCAATAAAGCAGAAATAGATGTTTTTCTGGAACTCTTGCTTTTTTGATGATCCAGCAGATGTTGGCAATTTGATCTCTGGTTCCTCTGCCTTTTCTAAAACCAGCTTGAACATCTGAAAGTTCACAGTTCACATATTGCTGAAGCCTGTTTTGGAGAATTTTGAGCATTACTTTCCTAGTGTGTGAGATGAGTGCAATTGTGTGGTAGTTTGAGCATTCTTTGGCATTGCCTTTCTTTGGGACTGGAATGAAAACTGATCTTTTCCAGTCCTGTTGCCACTGCTGAAGTGAAGTGAAGTCGCTCAGTCGTGTCTGACTGTTTGTGACCCCATGGGCTATAGCCTACCAGCCTCCTCTGTCCTTGGGACTTTCCAGGCAATAGTCCTGGAGTGGATTGCCATTTCTTTCTCCAGGGGATCTTCCCAACCCAGGGATCGAACCTGGGTCTCCAGCATTGTAGACAGACGCTTTACCGTCTGAGCCAACAGGGAAGTCCTGCTGAGTTTTCCAAATTTGCTGCATATTGAGTGCAGCACTTTCACAGCATCATCTTTTAGGAGATCACAGTAGCAATATCTAATTTCTTGATCTTGGTGGTTTTCATGACTGTTTCTTTATAATAATTCATTAAGCTATCAGTTCACTGTTAGGTAATTTTTGCATATTTTATTTCATAACAAAAAATCTGAAGTCATTAGAATGATGCTAAAAATATAACCAATTTTAAAAATTAGGCAGCAGATAGAGCATCTCTGTATCTTCCTCTCAATATTGTTGTAAGCCTAAAACTGCCCTTTACAAATGGTCTTAATTTTTAAAAAAAGGAGAAATAAGACTTTTTCTTCCAGTTGTATTGGGATATTATTGACATACAGCAATATCTAAGATAAAAGTAATAATAATTTGATATATACATCATGAAACTATTATCAAAATAAGTTTAGTGAATATTCATCATTCACTAAATGATGCAACATTATTTGTAGAGCAATGTAGAGCAACATTAAAGAAATAGAAAAGAATGCTTTGCCTTGTAATGAGATTTCTTAGGATTTACTCTCATCACAACTTTTCATATATAACATATAACAATGTATAATATATTCGCATTGTATGTTTCATCCCTTAGTACTTATTTATCTTATAACTGTTAGTTTGTACCTTTTCACTGTGTTCATTCAGTTCACCCTTTCCCCACTTCCCACCATTAGTACTACAAATCTGCTATCTGATGTGTGGAGTCTAAAAAAAATAATAAATGAACAAACATAACCAAAAGGAAAGTTATAGATATGGAGGACAAACACGTGCTTGCCAGAGGAGAGAAGACAATGAGAGGTGATAAATAAGTGAGAAAGATTAAGAGGTACAAACTTATAATTGCAAATGCATATGACATGATATAAAATGTAGAGCACTGGGAATATAGTCATTAATTATAAAATATCTTTGTATGGTGACAGGTCATAACTAAACTTGTAGTGACCACTTTGTAAGGTATAGAAATATTGAATCATAGTGCTGTGTAACAGGAATTAACATAGTCTTGTAGGTCAATCATACTTCAAAAGCAAAAAGCTCATAAGAGATCAGATTTATGACAAGAATTTTTTTTAATTATGAAGAAAAAGAGATTTTGATTACAGACTAAATTTTTGAGGAGTTCTGTTTCAAAATGAGTAAAGAAATGAGGCTGAAGCTGTTGGAGGAAGTGATCTCAAGAGGATGACTGATGGAAGAAATTTATTCTGCAGAAAGCAAATGGAGAAGAAAGGAGAATCGCTAAAGCAAGATTTTCCAATAGGCAAAAAGGGATGGAATCCAGGGCACAAGTAGAAGGGTTGACATCAGACAAAAGAATGGCTACTTCATCTGTGAAAATAAGTATGTTGTACTGAAAACATATGTTGACAGTTGAATTAATGTGATGTGATATGTGTGTGTGTGTGTGTGTGTTAGTCACTCAGCCGTGTCCACTCTTTGTGACCCCATGGACTGTAGCCCGCCAGACTCCTCTGTCCATGGGATTCTCCAGGCAAGAATACTGAATCCTCTTCTCCAGGGGATCTTCTCGACCCAAGGACTGAACCCAGGTCTCCCACCTTGCAGGCAGATTCTTTACAATTTGAGCTACCTGGGAAGGAATGGTACCCTACAAATATTCTCTTTTGATAGATTTTGTTTTCTCAAAGAAGGGAGAGGTGAGGTCACTGGCCAAGAAAGAGGATAGAAAAGCTGTGTCAGAGATTGAGAGAGACAAGAACCTGTAAAATAGTTCTCTAGAAAAGTAGAAGAGTGAATGGATTAAGGAAGTGTAATATAAACACTGAAAGTGAAAGTGAAGTCTCTCAGTCGTGTCCTACTCTTTGCGACCCCGGGGACTGTAGCCCACCAGGCTTCTCCGTCCATGGGATTCTCCAGGCAAGAATACTGGAGTGGGTTGCCATTTCCTTCTCCAGGGGATCTTCCCAATCCAGGGATCGAACCCAGGTCTCCAATATGAACACTAGGTAAATAGCAATGAGTCCACTTTTAGTTAATGGAAATAAACATAAAATGGGAAGAGTGAGCACATTGTGTATTTTTCTCCAGCTCCTATTCAACTGCAGAGATGAGGGTTCTGATTTTAGTACACACAAACGCATACATGTAAACACTGAAATAAATTCATTTATATCCTTATGTACACGTAAGTGTATGTTTCTTTTTTGGTCTCATTTTAGAATGTAGTCTCCAAGAACCAACTATTCTTAATAGGATGTTGAATATAGTTCCCTATGCTATAAAATGTGTGTGTTAGTCGCTCAGTTGTGTCTGACTCTGTAACCCTACAGCTTGTAGCGTGCCAAGCTTCTCTGACCGTGGGATTCTCCAGGCAAGAATACTGGAGTGGCTTGCCATGCTCTTCTCCAGAGGCTCTTCCAGCCCAGAGATTGATCCCTGGTCTCCTACACTGCAGGCAGATTCTTTACCATTTGAGCTACAGGGAAGTCCTTATGCTATACAGTAAAACCTTCTTATTTATTCATCCTATATATAAAAATTTGCATCTGCTAATCCTAAATGCCCAATCTCTCCCTCTCCTACTCCTCACCTCTCGTGACAAACACAAGTCTGGAGTCTGTTTGTTTTGTAGATGTGTTCATCTGTGTCCTATTTTAGAATCCACATATAAGTGATCTCATATAGTGTTTGTCTTTCTCTTTCTGACTTACTTCACTTAGTATGGTATTCTCTAGATCTATCCATGATGCTGCACATGGCATTACTTCATTATTTTTCATGACGAAGTAATATGCCATTGTGTTTCTCTACAACATCTTCTTTATTCATTCAGGCTTCCCAGGTGGCTCAGTGGTAAAGAATCCACCACTGCCGATGCAGGAGCTGCAGGGACATGGGTTCTATCTCTGGGTTGGGAAGATCCCCTGGAGGAGGAAATGGCAACCCACTCCAATATTCTTGCCTGGAAAATCTCATGGACAGAGGAACCTGGGGGAGCTACAGCCCATGGGGTCACAAATAGTCAGATATGACTGAGCAACTGAGCATGCACACAATATTCCATTGTGGTTAAATATAACAACTTTATCCATTTCTCTTTTTATCAACATTTAGGTTGTTTCCATGTCTCAGCTATTGTAAACAGTGCTGCTAAAAACAGGAATGGGCTTCCCAGGTGGGGCCAGTGTTGAAGAATCTGACTACCAAAGCAGGAGATGCAAGAGATGCAGGTTTGATCCCCGGGTCAGGAATATTCCTACTGGAGTGGGAAATGGCAGCCCATTCCAGTATTCTCACCTGGAAAATCCCATGGACAGAGGAACCTGGTGGGATATAGTCCATGGGGTTGCAAAGAGTCAGACACAACTGAGCACACACGCACATACACACGAACATAGGGATTTTTTTTTTTTTTTTTGAGTTAAATAGCTTTGTTTGGATACATGCCCAGGAGTAGGATTGCTGGATCATATGATGATAACTCTACTTTTAGTTTTTTGAGGAATCTCCATACTGTCTTCCACAGTGACTGGACCAGTTTACATTTCCACCTACAGGACGGGAAGGAGAGTTCCCTTTTCTCCACTCCCCCTCCAGCATTTGTTATTTGTAGATATTTTAATGCTGGACATTCTGACCAGTATGAAGTGGTACCACACTGTAGTTTTGATTTGCATTTCTCCAATAATTAGTGATATGGAACTTCTTTTCATGTGCTTATTGGCCATGTATATGTCTTCTTTGGAGAAATATCTATTAGCTTTTCTGTCCATTTTTTTCCTTTTTAAAAAAATTAGAGGATAATTACAATACTGTAATGGTTTTTGCCATACATCAAAATGAATCAGCATTAGGTATATATATGTCCCCTCCATCTTGAACCCTCCCCGCACCTCTCTCCCCGTCCCACCCCCTAGGTTGCCACAGATCGTTGGCTTTGAGTGCCCTGCCTCTTGCACTGAGCTCCCACTGGCTATCTGTTTTACAAATGGTAATGTATATGTTTCAATGCTATTCTCTCATATCATCCCACCCTCTCCTTCCCCCACTGCGTCCAAAATGTCTGTGTCTACTTTGATACCCTGCAAGTAGTATTATCAGTACTATCCTTCTAGATTCTTTATATATTCATTAATATGAATGGATAAGGAAGCTGCGGTACATATACACAATAGACTATTATTACTCAACTATAAAAATGAACACATTTGAGAATTCTATTGAAGTGAATGAATCTAGAGCCTGTTACAGAGTGAAGTAAATCAGAAAGAGAAAGACAAGTATATTAAGGCATACATATGGAATTTAGAAAGATAATACTGCCCATTTTTTGATTGGGTTGTCCTTTTTTGTAATTGAGTTGTACGAGCCAATTACTTTTACATCTTATACATCTCTGTACCTCTAGCATCTAAAATAATGCTATAATGCTATTCGTATGGTAGGTTTTCAAGAAATTTGTTAAATAAATGAATGAGAACCTTCGGTAAATATTATCAATGCTTTAGTTTTAAAGTCAAAATTTCTACTGTTTCTTTCAAACATCTGATTCATTTCACTTGAAAAATATCTTGAAATTGTAAGAACAGTGGAGTTAAAAACTAACCAAACTATTGCAACTACTTCTGTCTCCATGACAGTATTCCCAATACTGTGCAATGAAAATATTCAATTTTAAATTAGATAAGATTGATCTGATTTCAACTGTCATCCATAAACATTGATTTGAAATTCTGTGTTCAACAATAACATTTGGCTAATATGAACAACTTCATAATGAATAAATATTAATTATATAACTTGCAAAATAAGATTATACAAACAAATGTCTCTCTTGCATTTTAGAATGTTATGTAACAGTTTACTTCAAAAATCTTTCTGTTCATGTAAATTTTAAATCCACTATCTTAGATAACAATTAGAAAGGCAGGCTCATCAAAATATGAAAATGACATGAAATTGAAGGCAGCAGGGATAGCAAATTCATTGATAAAAGCAAAATGAAAAATATTCTGACAGACTGAAGTATTGTGTTCCATCTAGGAAGTTAAAATTTAACAGGAAGAAAAGTATTTAGTTAGTACTGTGGCCCCCCATAAACTACTTCACTAGTATAACACAGGGACAATTTGGCTTAATAGAGCAGGTAAAAATAATTGTTGTAGCTGGCAATAGGCTCAAGAAATGCTTATGATGAGATGAAACTGCCCCTCAAAGAGCTAGTGTGATTTTAAGCGGCATTAACAAACCATATATCTTGAGCAAATGAGAAGGCAACATTCTTTTCTGTGTACTACTTATGACACACTTAGTGTTCTAATCCAATTCTAAGTTCCAATTTAAGTCAAACTAGAATATTTTTAGAAGACAATGTATAAGATGGTGAAGAAAATCTGTCTTAAGTGAAAGCGTTTTTAAAAATAATGGGGCTATTTACCCAGAAGTACAGAAAACTCAGAGAAGATAACAGTCTACCTCAAATATTTTAGTATCCATTTATGAACAGGATTCTCCTCATTATGGCCCCAAGAAACAGATCTGGGACAATGGGTAAAATATAGGGAAACATAGGTTGGTCAAATCACAAAATTTTTGAAATTAGAAAATTGCAGTTTGGAGGTTTTCCATCAATTTCTGCACTCTGAGTTAGAGAATTGGATTTGCCCTTGAAACAGATCTACCTTTGTTTCAGGAAGAAGTACCTAAAACCAGGTAAACTCCTCTGGTCATGCAGGTGACAAGAATCAGCTGATTATTCTTGATACCTGACCTGATTGAAATATCCCAGATTGAACCATTAAATACTCTTCTGACAACTAAAAATTATTTGATCAATGGATTTTTGTGTTCTTGCCCATCAATTTGCTCACAGGAGGGTTGGAAATCAAATCTAGAATCTTCATGTCAATCTGTGAACAAGACAAGATTCATCAGATGCCGCCTGCATCTCCATTCAGTCCACACATTTTTACTGAACTTCTACTGTTTATCGAGCACTGTTCTAAATGGCAGGTTCACAAGAAGGAACAAAATGTTCTCACAAAAGTCAGTTTCTCAGCTCTCAAACCGTCCTCATTTCTCACTTTCTCAATAAAGCCGGCTCAGATCTCACAACTGAACATACATTCTGCTTCCATCATATTACATTCCACCCTTATCCTCACACCCGAGTCCTAATATCTTGTTCTATTTTTCATTTCTTCTTATTTTTTCACAGCATTTGCCATTTCTAATATCTGTTGCAATTCACTTACTTGGAACTTAGATTCTCAAAATAGATTTTTGACTATTGTGTTTACTGCTAAATCCCCAGCACACAGAAAAATGCCTAGCAAAAGTAGGCACACAATAAGCACTTGTAAATGAATGAATAAAAACCCTGGTGCTGCCTACAAATTGCCTTGGTTGTTGTTAACTCACCTTTGGGTTTTGTGGGGGTGAGTGGGTCAGGAGTGGGGTGCTGGCCAATCTGGTGATCAGTCTAACGTGAACCTCACAGCAACCAGTATAATATTTGCCCTAGTTGGGCAGAAGATTCTACCTCCTTTGAGGCACTGTTACAAAGATAGGAACTTACACTGAAGGTGAAAGTGAAGTTGCTCAGTCGTGTCCAACTCTTTGTGACCCCATGGACTGCAGTCTACCAGGCTCCTCCGTCCATGGGGTTTTCCAGCCAAGAGTACTGGAGTGGGTTGCTATTTCCTTTTCCAGAGGACCTTCCCAACCCAAAAATCAAACCCAGGTCTCCTGCATTGCAGGCAGATGCTTTACCATCTGAGCCACCAGGGAAGCTGGAAGTCCCCACCAGGGACTCTGAAGGTGAAATGGGAAAAATTCTTGACCACTGTGAACAGAAATCAGGCAAATCATTATTAGAACTTTGTGCAATTGGCTTAGGAAATTGGGGTTGGGGGTTGATGAATATCACTTCATAAGGAAGCATGCACAATATTAAAATTCATCCCATAATATAGTTTATCATGCCAGCTAAAATGGTGGCTCAGATGGAAAGAATCTGCCTGCAGTGTGCGAGACCCAGGTTCAATCCCTCCAGCAATATCCCCTGGAGTAGGAAAGGGCAACCCACTCCAGTATTCTTGCCTGGAGAACTCTATAGACAGAGGAGCCTGGTGGGCTACCATCCATGGGGTCGCAAAGAGTCAGACATGACTGAGCGACTAACACACACAAAATCCATCAGAAATGACAGTAAAAGTTCTCAGATTTTTTTTGCTAGCTGCTACAAGAGAAATTTGGCCCTCTCAAGGAGATATTTCCATGAGAATGAAAAAGTCATGTGAGAAAACATAGGTGGAGCACTAACATTCAGTCAGTTCAGTTCAGTCGCTCAGTCATGTCTGACTCTTTGTGACCCTATGAACCGCAGCACACCAGGCTTCCCTGTCCCTCACAAACTCCCGGAGTCTACCCAAACTCATGTGCATTGAGTCAGTGATGCCATCCAACCATCTCATCCTCTATCATCCCTTTCTCCTCTTGCCCTCAATCTTTCCCAGCATCAGGGTCTTTTCCAATGAGTCAGCTCTTCACATGAGGTGGCCAAAGTATTGGAGTTTCAGCTTCAACATCAGTCTCTCCAATGAACACCCAGGACTGATCTCCTTTAGGATGGACTGGTTGGATCTTCTTGCAGTTCAAGGGACTCTTAAGAGTCTTCTCCAACACCACAATTCAAAAGCATCAATTCTTCGGTGCTCAGTCTTCTTCACAGTCCAACTCTCACATTCATACATGACAACTGGCAAAACCATAGCCTTGACTAAATGGGCCTTTGCTGGCAAAGTAATATCTCTGCTTTTTAATATGCTGTCTAGGTTGGTCTTAACTTTCCTTCCAAGGAGTAAGCATCTTTTAATTTCATGGCTGCAATCACCATCTGCAGTGATTTTGGAGCCCAGAAAAATAGTCAGATGTTTCCCCATCTATTTCCCATGAAGTGATGGGACCAGATGCCATGGATCTTCGTTTTCTGAATGTTGAGCTTTAAGCCAACTTTTTCACTCTCTTTCACTTTCACCAACAGTCTCTTTAGTTCTTCTTCACTTTCTGTCACAAAGGTGGAGTCACCTGCCTATCTGAGATTATTGATATTTCTCCCAGCAATCTTGATTCCAGCTTGTATTTCATCCAGCCCAGCATTTCTCATGATGTACTCTGCATAAAAGTTAAATAAGCAGGGTGACAATATACAGCCTTGACGTACTCCTTTTCCTATTTGGAACCATTCTGTTGTTCCATGTCCAGTTCTAACTGTGGCTTCCTGACCTGCACACAGGTTTCTCAAGAAGCAGGTCAGGTGGTCTGGTATTCCCATCTCTTTCAGAATTTTCCACAGTTTATCGTGACCCACACAGTCAAAGGCTTTGGCATAGTCAATAAAGCAGAAATAGATGTTTTTCTGGAACTCTCTTGCTTTTTTGATGTTGGCAATTTGATCTCTGGTTCCTCTGCTTTTTCTAAACCAGCTTGAATATCTGGAAGTTCATGGTTCACGTATTGCTGAAGCCTGGCTTGCACAAAATCCCCCTCAATTCCTGAGTCTGGTTTATTGATGGGTCACTTAACTGAAACCCAATAGTGTCCACTGACTACTAGAGTTGTTCAGCATCAGCATTACAGAACAGAAAGCAGACGTGATTCTTCAGTGCAGTAGCCAAAACTCAAGGCCATTCTCAGCTCTCACTAACTTGTGCTTGGGGCTCTTCATACCAATAACCTAGCTAGCTGGTCTACCACTTGGAAAACCAGAGGTAAGCAGATTAAAGACAACTATCTTTGGAACCAGAAACTGCAGAGACAAATCACAGAAGATGATCAAAGCATGAGTCACTCACAAAGATGTTTATGGTAAGGGTCAGTGAAACCAAGTGGAATAAAGCTGGAATTAATTCTGCATTTCCTAGATTGACAGAAGCTTCCTGAACACCATCATAGTACTGGACATGGCAATGCATCCACCATCACAAATTGGACACAACACTAAGAATGCCCCTGTATCTGAAGCAGAAGCTACCACTATACGTAGACTGTGGATCTTGCCGAAAGTTGACCAGTTTGTTTTAAAGAGAGGAAGGCTGCATTGCAAAGCGTATGGCCGCCACCCATTTGCTATTGATTATGTTAGACTTTTGACCCTTCCCAGAACTACTGGTGATGCCCCACCACTGTGGACAATTTCTCAGATTATAAGTCACTGTGTCAGTATAATCAGTCAGCTCTATCCATGCCATTGCAACCTATAATACTAATCTGTGTCGTATTTTAAGGTTTCTGGGCCATTTGCAGTCTGATAAAGGTGCACCTCTTACTGCAGGAGCTACTCAAAAATAGCTTACAGTCAAGATATTCAATGGACTCTCCATCCCATCCTGACACATCTGGTATTGCTGGTAGTTTTGATGGCCTCCTCAAACACTGAGTCAAACACTTTTTTAATTTCACCTGTTTCAACTCCCCCTAGTTCACACACCTTAGCTAATCAATTTGCTCCCTGCAGCTGTCCACAGGAAAGGATTATCTCCTCTTATCTGCTTCTGAGGTAACTGTCAGGAAGAAAGCAGTGGACATTATTTAGAAAAGTTTGAAAATTCAGGATTTCATCCTGATCATTCCTAGCCATGAAGCTACCTTCTTTCCCTCAGCAACAATCCCAGAATGACCTAGAAGATATATCATCAAGGTGTCTGACCAAACAGAGGCTTAAAGGACTGACAATGAATTTTGGTTCAGTCTCCTGAATTCTCCTGTTGGATTGACATGAAACTAGATCATAAGGATAATAAGTACACAGCTCGATGAGTTTTTCTATACTGGGACAAGTAAGCCAAAGAATCGAATATATAGTAAGTGTATATTTTAAGTATTCTTAACCTTTTTCAGCAGTGTGTTCCAAACAAAAGGTCTAGCTATGAAAAGAAGATGGTTGGGGGGAAATGTGAAGTTGTGACTACTGTAATGGGACACAGTGGAGAGAAAGCAACACTCCAGTACCCAGCAGCTTAGACCCTGTGAGGAATGTGAGAAAGAGGAACACTCGTGGTCTTTTGTCTTTCACAGGCACCTTTAGAACTTTTGCAACTAAGAAAATACTCTGGTACAGCTCTCCTAAAGTATTGCAAGCAGATTCAGTGACCTACTGGGCCTGACATCCTCTGCCAGACAGCCTGAACACAATGTGATCACCATCCTCATTAACCTTATTGAGGAGTCTACCAGAAGCAGCAGGGATTCCCCAGTCCCTGTGTCTCCCACTCATAACCCCCATCATCAAGTCCCAAAATCTTCCCCACTGCTACTGCCATAACTCTTGCACAGGTGGTTGTACAAACAAAACAGATTAGATGGACTATATCTTGGGCATTTCCTTCAGGAAAAAGGACTAGACTCAATTATTCAAATTGAACTGGGAAGCTTCAGTTCTGTTAGATGTCCAGGGGGCCATGTTGGAGTCACTGTCCACCTATGTCCCCCAACTGCCATAGGCCCCGCTTACTGAGGGAGTTTAAGTTTGTAAACAACACTTTCTTTCAAACATGGATGCTCCCATGCATGCTGCCAGCACTCTTCTTGTATGGAAGCCAAGTATTAAGTTGCTTCGCTCCCCAAAACATAGTCACTTGCACCATGACAAGCTAAGTCTATTGGCATGGAAGACAGCAGAGGGAGTACTCGGGGTACTTATTGCTGCAGCTGCTGCTAAGTCACATCAGTCGTGTCTGACTCTGTGCGACCCCATAGATGGCAGCCCACCAGGCTCTGCCATCCCTGGGATTCTCCAGGCAAGAACACTGGAGTGGGTTGCCATGTCCTTCTCCAACCCATGAAAGTACAAAGTGAAAGTGAAGTCGCTCAGTCGTGTCCTACTCTTCGCAACCCCGTGGGCTGCAGCCTACCAGGCTCCTCCGTCCATCGGATTTTCCAGACAAGAGTACTGGAGTAGGGTGCCATCGCCTTCTCCGTGGGTACTTATTACGGAGTATTGAAAGACAAGAGAGGATGTACTGAGAGCAGTCAGCTTTCAGTAACTAGACCATTTTGGTATAGATTTGTGGGTATGTGTGTGTGTGGGTGTGGGTGTGTGTAAGAAGAATATAACCTCATTTTGTAGTCTTATTTTAGGGTAAGGGAAATATATAAGGCGGAACAGTTAGAGTACTTCAAAGCTGAGATGAGTAAATTTGCTGATTGTGGGTATTCTGTAACTAGAGGCACTCAAGTATGGAATGTATAGTTATTTAGTAAAAGAATTTTAGAAGAAATTCAAATGTTGACTGCAAGACTGGACTAGAGTCTATGATATTTTTCCCTCAATTTTGATCTAAGGGAAAAAAATACTCCAGCATAAAAATGTGCACAAATATTTTAAAATATGAAGCTTTATAACTCCTGAGCACATTATCAATATAAATAACCCTTTGCATTATACCACCCTTCTCATTCACCTGAAATTTTTTGAGTAACAAGACATTGTAGAAATTGACCAGCTCCTTTTATCTGACAGATAAAGAAAATTATACCCAGTGCAATTAAATGGCTTTCTCAAAATCTCATAGATCTATGACGTACCAAAATTAGAAGCTGAATAGCATGACTTTCAACAAGACTTTCTCGTCGGGGGTCCCTTATCTAATCCACAGAATTCAGAAAAATCATTTGAATGACTATATTCTTGCTTCTTCCAAAGAAGGTGCCTAACACCATTTCAGAGGCTAAGGGAAGAAGACAGTCATGTATAGATGAATACCTGGAGTGCTGGGTGTTACCCTCAGACCACCACTGGAGATGGCAATCCCTGGAAACATGTTGCATCCCTTATCCCACCCAAGTCCCTCTTTTTGTCAAGAGGAAGAATTGTTTTCCCCTCAGAATTATCAGGCAGTCCACAGAACACAGTGAACACAGATGGAATACATAGTCGTAGGCTTTGCTCCTTGGAAGAAAAGCTATGACAATCCTAGACAGCATATTAAAAAGCAGAGATACTACTTTGCTGACAAAGGTCCATATAGTCAAAGCTATGGTTTTTTTTCAGTAGTCATGTATGGATGTGAGAGTTGGCCCATAAAGAAGGCTGAAAGCTGAAGAATTGATGCTTTTGAACTGTGATGTTTGAGAAGACTCTTGAGAGTCCCTTGGGCTGCAAGGAAATCAAACCTGTCAATCCTAAAGGAAATAAATCCTGAATATTCATTAGAAGGAGTGATGCTGAAGCTGAAACTCCAATACTTCGGCCTCCTGATATGAAGAGTTGACTCATTAGAGAAGAACCTGATGATGGGAAAGATTGAAGGCAGGAGGAGAAGGGGACAACAGAGGATGAATGGTTAGATGGTATCACTGACTCAATGGACATGAGTTTGAGAAAACTCTGGGAGATGGTATGGACAGAGAAGCCTGGCATGCTGCAGACCATGGGGTCGTAAAAAAGTCAGACACGACTGAGTGACTGAACAGCAAAAACAAGAGTTCGGGTTCTTAAGTAGAAATAGAGGAAAGGACACTTAGAGAATCTGCTGAAAACCAAGTTAGTGCTCTGGTCCTTTGCCACAAGCAAGCAACCTTACTCCACCAGGGCTCATGCTATCTCAGAAAAACACCAACGTTTTTATCCTCAATATTGTTTGCTGAGCAGAATGCCCAGTTGAGCCATTCTGGGGTTCAGTGCCAATTGAATCCTTGCTCTTTAAAAACATACACACACACATTTTCTGAGCACTTTGGTGGGAAGTGGGAAGGCCAGGGGCCAAGGCACAATCTGGGCCTCTCTCTATTCTCTTTCTCTTTAAACAGGCTGCTAAGGTGTTCAAGTGTGTGAATTATTATTTCCCTAACATTAAACACTTGATTTAAAGCATATTCCCTTTGAAGAAAGGTATAATTGGGGAATTATTTGAAGTCTCTAAGTGGTTAGAAACTGGGTTTAGCCAGATTTCTAGCTGTAAGCAAAAGTCAGCCTCTGATAAGAAGCTGTTGTACTTTATTGATGCAAAGGAGGTAAGTGCCCTCTTGGGGGTTTCTCGGTTCAAGAGCATCCTAGCTGTTATTTGCAATCTGTGGTGTGCAGTGCTGAATGTTTTCAGAGACATTGGCCCCATATAACTGAGTTCTCATCAGAGGAAGCTTCCAAGTACCTGGGCAAAGTTTTAATGACATATTGGTTGCAACATGGGTTTTGTGAGGCAGGAAAGCTTCCCTCCATTACCTATTCATATGCAATATTGAATTATAAAATAAAGCATAGAGCCGAAATAGATAGACTTTCCAACAGAGAGACACGCAGCCACATTACAAAGTCAATTTCATATATGGGATCCTGCGCTGAATCATTTAGCTATTTAGGAATGCATTTCGCAGCTAACTCATCCTGGCAGGCCCAACGGGATGCAGTTCCTCTTAAAATAAATATGGAGTCATCAAACAGACATCACTGTGACAATTAACTGCTGGGCTTGAAGGAACTTTTGCTTGGCTTTTCAAAGCAGCCAGAACAAAAAGAGAGACTCCATGAGTCACAAGTACAATCTACATATGGGGACAATCTTTTGCAAAAATCAATCTTGAATAAATATATTATATTATATTTATTTTTTCACTTGGCACAGTTAGCAAATGAGGGGTTCCACAAAACTGAATTTTCCAGTTGACTTAAAAGTTACATCCTTAATACTCGAAATAATAAAATAAAAAGAGACAGTGGGCTAGAGATATTCCTAAATATTTTATGTAGACCTTGGTTTCCTTAAATAAATTTGGGGTTATCATTTAATTTTATAAGATTTTTAGTTGACTTGACATCATCCATTTGGGAAAGCTCTTGCAACAGTTCCAGAGAGGGATGGTGCAAGTCTGGCCCAGGCAGGGGCAATGAAGAGAAGGGAACAGATTTGAGATGTAATTTGGAGGTAGAATTGACAGAACTTAGTGATTGATTGATTGTGGCATTTGGGCCAAGGGTGAAGGCAAATTACAATTCCCAGTTTCTGGCACAAATAACTGAGAAAATGGGTGTGCTATGCACGATGATGTCATATGAAGAAGAAGGAACAAATTATAAAGAAAAAATATCAAGTGTACAACAAGGTTAATAATCAAGAACTTAATAGAACTCTTAAATAAAGGAAAAAGTTCCCTTAGCCAGAGAAATGAAGTCTGCAAAACTCATGGCTGAGTACACACAGACTTTGGTGAGGTTCACACAGCTCAGAATGGCTCTTGACTGACCTTTAGGTGGAAGGCATGATGTTACATGGTTTTAGCATGTTGGAAACAGTACATGAAAGAGGAGAAGGCTTCATGAAACTGACACACTCACAATTAAAGCAGTGGCTTAGAGCCTGAAAGGAAACCTACCGTATTATAACATGATACAATAAATGATGTTCATTGTAAACATTCCCTTCACTGGGTGAGGACCAAATGAGGTATTATTATTTTGAACCTTTAAGGATCACAGTTCACCATTTCTTTTAATATACAAAGCAATTCTGTGTGGTCAGTAGAGTCTCAGGACTTCACAAGTGAGCTCGTGGATGCTCATAGTGCTTGTGCCACTTGCCCAAAATCACCAGTCAGTGACTAAGATGCCATTTTGATGAATGTGTACATAACTCCAAAGGCTGGCTCTCTCTTTCTCACACTGAGGCTAATGAAAGGAATTTATGGATGATATAGCTATTAGCTCTGTTCAAAACAAAAACTCTCCTGAGCAAGTAGAAATGTGCTTTAAAAATACTTGGCATCCTAAAGTCATGGGCTCCCTGTTGCCTGAATTCTCCAAGGGCAAGTAACTTCACATGTCCATTAGGTTTTTAAATGAGACTCTTAGATGGATGGGAAGAGAAAGTAAATTACTGTTAATGGCAATATCCTGAGTTTACAATCCAGGTTCGAATGAAATTGTGGATAGAAAAGTGCTGCAGATATTGTCAAGTGATATTCGGATGTTAGCATCTTTGTTACGTGTGCCAACATGGGCACATCAATGACTCTATTCTACCACAGGCTGAATAATCTGATACTTGAGTATTATAATGAAATAAGCCTGAACTTCCTTGCCTACTCTCATTCTATCCCTCTGTTTCTACCTAGGTTGAAATGCATGTCATTTCTTTGAATGACCAACAAAATTAGGCATTTTCTCCAGAAGGCGACTATTGAAATGGACACATATGCCAGGATGAAGATTGTAGAAACTCAAACAGCTTCTTTCACTGTTCTATCATATTCACTTAGATGAAACTGTTTAACAGACTACCTAGCAGTCCCTTTGGGAATTAGAGACATGTGGACAAATCATCTTTGATTGGAAGTGACATGAAAATGTGGCAGAAAGAGTTTTACATTATTAATTTATGTTTTCTGTCTTTCTCATGTCCTTTGACCCCACTCAAGCGGGCAACAGGCTCAGACCAAGAGAGATTTGTGATAAGATTCCTGGCTTTTATAGCCAAGAGTGTAAACTCATTAATAATAGTAGGCCATGAGGTAAGAGGGATACCCATCATTAAAAGAGATTTTCCTGGCTGGAAGAGAATTGGCAGGAAAAAAGTCACATGGTTCTACATACTGAGGATGCATGCACCCTACTTCCTGTGACATCAGATGGTAGGCAAAAATTCAGTGATTGACCACATAGTGTCTCAGAAAGGCTAGGGCCCAGGGCTCACAAGCTTACAAAAGATTCCTTAAATGGACTGTGGGCAGTGGAAGCCAGGACCATGCACTTCTCAACAGAACCAGTGTATGGGGACTTTGTACTGACCCCCAAACCTTGGTACAGCCTCAGGGAAGAGGTTGCAGGAAGCCTCAAGAGTGTGGAGCTCAATTTTCCAAAGGAAAAAGTCAAAGCTCAAAAGGCAGAAACTTCCGTTGCTCTAACATCAAAGGATATGAAAGATCTTTTGTTCCTCTAACAAGAAAGGAGATGGAGATGCACATCCACTCCAGAATTTAAAGCCTAAAAGCAGGCAGAGAAACCTCATGGAGAGTCAAAGTGGAGGCACCAACTCTGGTAAGAAAATCAAGGAAAGTCAGGACTTCCTAAAAGGATGAGAGTCCATAGAGGAAAAGCCCTGAATAATGAATAAGCCTGGGTCCAAAAGGAGCTGAGTGCTGCCACAGAGGGAGAAAACCCTCAGAGGGAGAGGGCATCTGGCCTCTACTATCCCAGCCTCATATGGTTCCCAAACAGCAGCCTTACCTGTGAGATTCAAATTCTTACATGTTTTCATGGCAAATCCTAATTTTACCATCTCCCAAAAGGCCAAGCAGAGCCTAATTTAGTGTGACACTTTCATGTCCAAACTACTTTTACTCCTCAGAGTGAACTGAGTCTGAACATCAAAATGAAATTTCAAATACATTAGTTGTTTTTTTTTTTTTTTCCTTTCCTTAAGCCCTGAAACTTTTGCTAGAAAATCCATGGCACTATGAAAAAATTTCTGCCTTCTAGAAAAAATACTATATTTCCTTCTGTGGGTATGAAAACTTCACCCATAAAATAAACTCCAGCCAATAGCCCCACGGCAACTGAAATCCTGGGTTTTCTCTTTGCGTACCTGGAGCATGGATTTTCTTCCCTTTATCCTGTTGTGGTAGAGAGTCTCCAAAAATGGCTCTCATCAATTCCCCTTCTCCCTGTATACACAGCCTGTGCCTTCATCAAGAGGGAAAGTCCATTTCAATCATTCTCTTTGAATCTGGGCTGGCCTTGTAATTATCGGAATGTGCAGAACTGAGTTTGTTGAGTTCCAGTCCTCACTTTGAAGAGGTCTGGCAGCTTTCCCTTCTGTGCTCTCAAGGGAAGCCAACTTCCATGTCATAAAGGAGGTAGCAAGGTTATTAAGTGATAACACTCAATGTGGAGAGAGAGAAAGAGAGAAGGAAGGAAAGGAGAAAAGAAAGGGAGAGAGAGTCAAAGAGAGACCATGTAGCGGTGCCAGACTTGTAAATGAATTAAGCACAGACCTTCCAGCCCAGTCCAGACTGAATGGAATGTAGTCAGATGAGTAACCTAAATGATGACATTTCACCAGAACTGTCCTCTGAGACTTGTCTGAATTCCAGGCCATAAGAAGCAATAAATCTCTGTTATTTTATGCCATTTGAGAAAACCTAAGGTATATGATGGGTAGAAGATTATGTTTTTAGATGAGTCTTCGAGAAATCAGATATGAAGGGTAACATAAATAAGGGAGAGATTGAAGTTGGATATAAAATGAAGAGAAGGTTATTTCTCATACAAGAAAGACTTGTTGGGCAGATAGATTCGATATTGCTGAGTCCTTCAGTGAATACCTGTTGTGTTTTACTTATTTATTTTTTGGCTCACTGGGTCTTCACTGCTGCACGGGCTTTCCTCTAGTTGCAGCAAATGGGTGCTACTCTCCAGTTGCAGTGTGAGGGCTTCTCACGGCTTCTCTTACTGCAGAGCACAGGCTCAAGGGCATGCGGGCTCAGTATTTGCAGCTCTCAGGCTCTAGAGCACAGGCCCAGTAGTTGCAGTACACACGCTTAGTGGATCCACGGCATGTGGGATCTTCCTGGGCCAGGGTTTGAACCTGTGTCTATTGTGTTGGCATGCAGATTCTTTACCACTGAGCCACCAGGGGAATTCAGTACTTGTAGTCTTTAGGACAAATATAATCTCTTTAGCTTTGCAAGTGAGACTCATCATCATCTAGCTCCTCCATTGCTCCACCGATACAACCTCATTTCTAACCTCAACCTTATATGTTCCCTATAATACACCTGGCAATATTTTTTGTACTTTCTTCCCACCAATATATACACAAAGTATCTTGTTGTTTCACATCAGTGTCTTTTCAAAACCTACCTGGAATGCTTTCCATTACCCATGATATTCTTGTCTACCTGGTGAACTTCTCATCATGCTTCCAAATCCTACACTGATGTTACCATTTCTCCGATCATTTCCTCAATTTTGTCTTCACGCCCATGCTAACAGAGAAGAAAAAAATTCTATATCTACTTTAAAAATAACTACAGATCTCCATCTTCACACTTACCAATGGTGTTGCATGGGTGCATACTAAGTTGCTTCACTGTGTCCGACCCTTTGCGACCCTATGGACTGTAATCAGCCTGGCTCCTCTGTCCATTTGATTATCCAGGCAAGAATACTGCAGTGGGTTTCCATGCCCTCCTCCAGGGGATCTTCTAGACCTTGGGGTCAAACCTGCGTCTCTTGTGTCTCCTGCATTGGCAGGCATGTTCTTCATCACTAGCGCCGCCTGGGAAGCCCACCAATGTTGTTACATTTGAATATCTTCTCTATCTCCCACTTGGAAGATAGGTTACTTTCAATTTTTGACAAATATATTTATTAGGTGCCTGCTTTTCTCAGACTATATCATTTAATAAGCAAAGATCCCTTTCTACTAGAGATTATATTCTAGTGTAAGAAGACACAATAAACAATAAACATAATAAATATATAAATTTTGTAATATGCTAAAAAGTACGAGGTAAAGGAAATCAAGAATACCAAAGTTAGCTAGTGAAACATTGTAAATCAACTATACTTCAATAAAAATTAATTAAAGAAAAGAATGTCAGGGTTAAGGGAGAGGAGAAGAACTGATTTCGATCTTAAACAAGACAGTCAGTGGTCATTAAGAAGGTGAGATTTAAGCAAACCTTTTTTGCCCTAAAGGCTCTTGAGAGTCTCTTGGACACTAAGAAGTTCAAACCAGTCAATCCTAAAGGAAATCAACCCTGAATATTCATTGGAAGGACTGATGCCAAAGTTGAAGTTCCAATTCTTTGACTACCTGATGCGAAGAGCCAGTTCATTGGAAAAGACTCTGATGCTGGGTAAGATTGAGGGCAGGAGGAGAAGGGGACGACAGAGGATGAGATGACTGGATGGCATCACCGACTCGATGGACGTGGGTTGAGTAAACTCCAGGAGTTGGTGCCGGACAGGGAGGCCTGGCATGCTGCAGTCCATGGGACTGCAGAAAGTCAGACATGATTGAGCGACTGAACAACAAGAAAAATCATGAAGAAGGTGAGAGCCAGTTGTTCAGATATTGAGGAAAGAGCCAACAAAAGAGCACAAAGTTGGAAGTGGAGTTGTATTGTCTGGGAGAAAGAAGGAAGAGAGAAACTCTGCAAGTAAACAGAGAGCTGGGCCTTATAGGACCTTATATCCTCTGCATGGGCTTTAGTCTAGACTTGGGTAAAATGAGAAGCCAAGGCAGAGTTTTTGCAGAGGAGGGATAGGACGTGACTTGTGTCCTAAAAAGAGGTCTCTGTGCGCAGACATCTTTAGGAGCAAGAGTACAATTAGAGAAACAAGTTAGGAGATTACTGCAGCATCTAGGTAGGCGGTATGCTTTCTTTTTTAAAGAAAGCATAAAGAAAGGAAGAGTAGAGGACACGGTAGAAAGTGTATAAAAAGTTATAAAGAGGAGAAATAATTAAATGGAAACAGAAAGAAAGAAACAAAGCCTCCATGTGCAAGCTCTGAACCATTGGCTAATCCATCAGTATGATATTCTATCACTTCAGACTCAGGAGTGTGCTGTTTACTGGTCTGTTGCTAATCTAAGGGTATTTACTGCTGGCTGTCTGGGGAGGCCTTACAAATAGCTGTGAAAAGAAGAGAGGCGAAAAGCAAAGGAGAAAAGGAAAGATATAAGCACCTGAATGCAGAGTTCCAAAGAATAGCAAGAAGAGATAAGAAAGCCTTCTTCAGTGATCAATGCAAAGAAATAGAGGAAAACAACAGAATGGGAAAGACTAGAGATCTCTTCAAGAAAATTAGAGATACCAAGGGAACATTTCATGCAAGGATGGGCTCGATAAAGGACAGAAATGGTATGGACCTAACAGAAGCAGAAGATATTAAGAAGAGGTGGCAAGAATACACAGAAGAACTGTACAAAAAAGATCTTCACGACCCAGATAATCATGATGATGTGATCACTCATCTAGAGCCAGACATCTTGGAATGTGAAGTCAAGTGGGCCTTAGAAAGCATCACTACGAACAAAGCTAGTGGAGGTGATGGAATTCCAGTTGAGCTGTTTCAAATCCTGAAAGATGATGCTGTGAAAGTGCTGCACTCAATCTGCCAGCAAATTTGGAAAACTCAGCAGTGGCCACAGGACTGGAAAAGGTCAGTTTTCATTCCAATTCCAAAGAAAGGCAATGCAAAAGAATGCTCCAATTACCGCACAATTGCACTCATCTCACATGCTAGTAAAGTAATGCTCAAAATCCTCCAAGCCAGGCTTCAGCAATACGTGAACCGTGAACTCCCTGATGTTCAAGCTGGCTTTAGAAAAGGCAGAGGAACCAGAGATCAAATTGCCAACATCCGCTGGATCATGGAAAAAGCAAGAGAGTTCCAGAAAAACATCTACTTCTGCTTTATCGACTATGCCAAAGCCTTTGACTGTGTGGATCACAATAAACTGTGGAAAATTCTGAAAGAGATGGGAATACCAGACCACCTAACCTGCCTCTTGAGAAATCTGTATGCAGGTCAGGAAGCAACAGTTAGGACTGGACATGGAACAACAGACTGGTTCCAAATAGGAAAAGGAGTGCGTCAAGGCTGTATATTGTCACCCTGCTTATTTAACTTATATGCAGAGTACATCATGAGAAACGCTGGACTGGAAGAAACACAAGCTGGAATCAAGATTGCCGGGAGAAATATCAATAACCTCAGATATGCAGATGACACCACCCTTATGGCAGAAAGTGAAGAGGAGCTAAAAGGCCTCTTGATGAAAGTGAAAGAGGAGAGTGAAAAAGTTGGCTTAAAGCTCAACATTCAGAAAACGAAGATCATGGCATCTGGTCCCATCACTTCATGGGAAATAGATGGGGAAACAGTGGAAACAGTGCCAGACTTTATTTTTTTGGGCTCCAAAATCACTGCTGATGGTGACTGCAGCCATGAAATTAGAAGACGCTTACTCCTTGGAAGAAAAGTTATGTCCAACCTAGATAGCATTTTCAAAAGCAGAGACATTACTTTGCCGACTAAGGTCCGTCTAGTCAAGGCTATGGTTTTTCCTGTGGTCATGTATGGATGTGAGAGTTGGACTGTGAAGAAGGCTGATCGCCAAAGAATTGATGCTTTTGAAGTGTGGTGTTGGAGAAGACTCTTGAGAGTCCCTTGGACTGCAAGGAGATCCAACCAGTCCATTCTGAAGGAGATCAACCCTGGGATTTCTTTGGAAGGAATGATGCTAAAGCTGAAACTCCAGTACTCTGGCCACCTCATGTGAAGAGTTGACTCATTGGAAAAGACTCTGATGCTGGGAGGGATTGGGGGCAGGAGAAGAAGGGGACGACCGAGGATGAGATGGCTGGATGGCATCACTGACTCAATGGATGTGAGTCTGAGTGAACTCCGAGAGATGGTGATGAACAGGGAGGCCTGGCGTGCTGCGATTCATGGGGTCGCAAAGAGTCGGACACGACTGAGCGACTGAACTGAACTGAACTGAGCTATCTACCTGTAGGTGTGTCTGCTTCTTGAACAACGAAATCAGCCTCTGGGACAATAGTCTAAAAGGAATTAGGATAAAGTCTTGTGGAAATCAAGCACCTGGCCTAAATATAGTGTCCTGCTTCTCTCTTCAATTTATCTTTGCCTTGTTTTCTTGTGAATCTGTGTTTGGGGGAAAATTCTATCTGTCTTTGCTTCAGGAAAATGTTTATGTTCTCTTAGCTTAGTAGGATGCTGAGAAATGGAGTGATTCAACAGTGACTCAAGGTATGACAGGAGGAGCTGAAAAACAAGATGGTACAAATCTCATTTGGGAAGCAAATTGGTCTCCTGCCTTGAGAAAACTATTTTAATTGAAGTAATATTTTTAAATCATTGGGAAAAGCTTGTTTTAAAATTGTAAGTTGTACTATTTTAATAACATAACTATTTTCTACATACACTTTCTTGTAAGACACCAACTTGATTTTTAGCTACACAAGAATAACTCTCCATGTTTTTATAGGTCTTTATCTGTTTCCTATTTCTACCTAGTAGGCATTTCATCACAATGTTGTTCTGCTCTGACAAACCTTGCTAGCCTATTTAATAATTGCCCTTCCTGTGTTCAGTTCAGTTCAGTCGCTCAGTTGTGTCTGACTCTTTGTGACCCCATGAATCGCAGAATGCCAGGCCTCCCTGTTCATCACCATCTCCCAGAGTTCACTCAGACTCACATCCATCAAGTCAGTGATGCCATCCAGCCATCTCATCCTCGGTCGTCCCCTTCTCCTCCTGCCCCCAATCCCTCCCAGCATCAGAGTCTTTTCCAATGAGTCAACTCTTCTTGTGAGGTGGCCAAAGTACTGGAGTTTCAGCTTCAGCATCATTCCTTCCAAAGAAATCCCAGGGTTGATCTCCTTCAGAATGGACTGGTTGGACCTCCTTGCAGTCCAAGGGACTCTCAAGAAGTTGTTATATTGATCACTTCAAGAGATAATATTTACTTTTTGGTCCATATTTATTTGTTCAGTGCATTTCTAATGCAGTCATAGCAATTACCAGAGTTAATTCTGGAAAGCTGAGCAATCCCAGTCCTTGGTTCCTATCCATAGGTTTTCCCTCACTTTTACAAATAATGATTTATGCAAAGTCACCAAGACAGCTATTGCTTCAATGCAAGGTTTATTATCTCCAAGATGAACAGATAAGTCATTAAGCACTCATGGATGGATTAGTGTAGAGAAAGATTACCACAGTGTGATTTTCTGGTTACATGGTTCAATACAATGATAGTTTAAGGAAGTAAAAGCCAATTTCAGCACTGCCACTGTAGAGCTGTGTATATCATCAATAGGCAGTTATAAAACTGTGACTGATGGGAACTTCCCCACCATAGACGTTCCTTCCACCACATATCCACTAAGTGAGCCACATGGATGAAGAACTTCTAAGCAGTGTGACTGATTTCCCGACTTTATTTTCTGATATATTTCTTAAATAGTAGCCAAAGCTAGAGAGTAATAAGAGATTTCACAAGAGCCTTGTGCAATTAGCCTCATTACTTTATAGCCACATTTTATATGTGTTTCTTTGGGCACAGTATATGTGTGTGTGTGTGAGTCTGTGATTGTGTCTGTTGTCCTGGAATAGCTAAGAACTTTTTACTTATGTTCCTAATCGGACATGACTGAAGCGACTTAGCATGCATGCATGCATTGGAGAAGGAAGTGGCAACCCACTCCAGTATTCTTGCCTGGAGAATCCCAGGGAGAGAGGAGCCTGGTGGGCTGCCATCTATGGGGTCGCACGGAGTCGGACACGACTGAAACGACTTAGCAGCAGCAGCAGCAATGAGTCTCAAAGTGGATGGGGGGTATGGATGGGTGATAAGTGATTGAATGAATGACTCAACATTAAATGTGCATTACTAATCAGTCTCCTTGTCTCTCTTTCTTTCCCCTCCACTGTATTCTAAACAGTGATGCAACTTAATCATGCCCTTATCAAAAGAGATTTAAAATCCCTCATTTTTCTCAGAACAAAGCTCTATCATGTTAGAAATCTGTGGTCTGGAGCCAACCTCCTCCTTCAACTTAATTTCCTACATTTTCCCCATGAAAGTTCTCCAACTCAGTCAAACTAGCCCAACAGCTCTCTATCAGGCCATACGGATCTCCACCTTTCTCACTTTACCTCACTCCCCAATGCACCCCACTTCACCTCACTTTGTTCAGCTTTCCTAAAACCTCAATGGCATACAATACAAATAATAACATCAACAGCGATCACAAGAGTAACAACAAAAATAGTAGGAGTGGTGGTGGTGGTACTGGCAGTCGCAATAGTGGAACTGATGTCCGTACAGTTAGCACAGATGAATGAAGAACACGGGTGCAAGGCCAGATGCCTGGGTTTTAATCACAATTCCAAACTGTGTGAGTTAAGGCAAGTCATTTAATCACTCTGGACTCTGTATTCATATCTTTAAAATGAGAATAATAATACACGACATCACGGTGTTGCTGTCAAGACGAAAAGAGTAGACACATGTAAACAGTGCTCAGAACGTGGTAAACCCACAACCATATTATCTCCATTCACAGAGCATTTAACATATATCAGGCAGTATACTATTTTTTTTTTTAATGTCTTACTTAATTTTGTCAAAAAGACCTGAGGTAGAACGAATTATTTTCTCCCCAGCTTACCAATGAGAAAGTTTAGGCTCAGAGTTACTTCTGAGAGTAACTGAATCAGGTTACTTAACCCAAATTCACATAGCATGGAAGTGGTTGAGCTGTAATTCAAATCCAGGCAACAAAGTTCCAGAGCTTGGCTTTTAACCACTGTGACTTTATTTCTTCCAAGAGCCACAAAAATCTTGCTCCCTCTATTGAGATTTCCTTGACCACCAAAGGCTTCAATATTAGATAGCTTTTACTGTTTAGACACCTGTTTGATAGTGACGTTATTTGAGTTTTCATGAAATATTAAGCATCTAACAAAACTGTATTAACTCATTTAATTTGGTGTTTTTTTTTTTTTTTTTTTTTGGCCAGGGAATTCCCTTTATTTATTTTTTATTTAACATTTTTTATTCTAAAAACAACTTTATGGAGCATAATTAATATACATGAAAATGAATACATTTAATGAGTACAGTTTCGTAAAAGTTAATGCTGTATATGCCATGACACTATCACCACACTTAAAATAATGAACATATCTGTCATGCCATTTCTCTTTGTAACTTTTTCCTTTTGGTCTACTACACTTTCCCAAGGTTTGTTTTTTTTTTTTCTTGTTTTATTTTTATTTTTTAATTTTACTTTTAATTTATTTTACTTTACAATACCGTATTGGTTTTGCCATACATTGACATGAATCCGCCATGGGTGTATACGAGCTCCCAATCCTGAATCCCCCTCCCACCTCCCACCCCATATCATCTCTCTGGATCATCCCGGTGCACCAGCCCCAAGCATCCTGTATCCTGTATCGAACATAGACTGGTGCTTCGTTCTTACATGATAGTATACATGTTTCAATGACATTCTCCCAAATTATCTCACCCTCTCCTCTCCCACAGAGTCCAAAAGTCCATTCTATACATCTGTGTCTCTTTTGCTGTCTCGCATACAGGGTCATCATTGCCATCTTTCTAAATTCCATATATATGTGTCAGTATACTGTATTGGTGTTTTTCTTTCTGGCTTACTTCACTCCGTATAATAGGTTCCAATTTGCTTCCATCTCATTAGAACTGATTCAAATGAATTCTTTTTAATGGCTGAGTAATACTCCATTGTGTATATGTACCACAGCTTTCTTATCCATTCATCTGCTGATGGACATCTAGGTTGTTTCCATGTCCTGGCTATTATAAACAGTGCTGCAGTGAACATTGGGGTACATGTGACTCTTTCAGTTCTGGTTTCCTCGGTGTGTATGCCCAGCAGTGGGATTGCTGAGTCATAAGGCAGTTCTATTTGCAGTTTTTTAAGGAATCTCCACACTGTTCTCCATAGTGGCTGTACTAGTTTGCATTCCCACCAGCAGTGTAAGAGGGTTCCCTTTTCTCCACACCCTCTCCAGCATTTATTGCTTGTAGACTTTTGGATCGTAGCTATTCTGACTGGTGTGAAATGGTACCTCATTGTGGTCTTAATTTGCATTTCTCTGATAATGAGTGATGTTGTAACTCATTTAATTTGATATTTGTAATTTGATATTTCAAATCTTTTCTTTTATATTATCATGAAAATCATTTGTATGATATTTGAGCAGCAGGCCTTGACTCCTATGTGCATTTGTATATCCAGTGTGTCATGCAAAATAGTCCTCAAACATAAATGTCATAAGCACTGTCACATCATGTTTTGGGTGACAATGGTAATGACATTGATGATAGCTAAGCATATTATAAGCATGTATAACAATTTTAGTTTACATGAAGCAAGGCAAGCAATCCAGTGGGTTTTGGAAGGATAGAATGAAAACAACTTTGTTAGACGGCTCTACCACCAAACTAAGAGCTGGGATCCTTGTTTCAGATCCCTGCTTTGTCACAATGCTATGTGTGATCTTGGATGGTGTCACTCACTGCTATGTTTCTCATTTGAATTATCTGTAAAAATGTGTTATCAAAATATTCAGTTGGTCAGCATCACAGAGGTAATTAAGGTGCAAATATAACAACATATGTGAAGGAGTTCCCTAAATGTATATGCAATGAACCCCTGACATGGATGAGGGTTTTAGCTGAAATGAGAGCTTCTTTATCCCAAATTGTGAACATCTCTGTAGCATGTATGTCTGCATAAAATGCATTCAATTACAATGATAAATTTAAGTTGCTTCTTTAAAACCTTAATCAAAATTACTGGGCATGTAACAATAAAAGGAAAACAACAGAGCTATCTTGAGCTGTGATTTATGGGTAGTCCATCAAGTTCACGCACCAACTAATCCTCACCATTTAAAGTATACTCTAAGGACCAGTATCATCAGCATCCCTTGAGAAAATGCAGAATCTCAGGCCTCTCTATGGACCTAGGGAGTCAGGATATGAATTTTCATAAAATCCTTTGGTGATGTATGTATAAAGTAAATGTAAGTCACTGACAAAACTGCCTCAACCCTACACATTTGCCTTCAGTGATAGCTGATTTGAACTCAACACCGGAAAAAAAAAAAAAAAGAGTTATTACTGCATTCAGCTATTACTATATTCAGATATACCCAAGATCATAGCCAACACGTCAAAGCTTAAGTCCCAGGATTCCCAAAGGTTGTAGGTAATGGACTATACACCTAAAACATGCAGTCACTACCAGTAATGAGGTAGGTAAGCACCAGGTCTACCAAGTGGTTCTTCTTGGAAAAAAAAAAAAAAAAAACATCACAGGGGCTAGTCTTAGATTCAAAGATTAAAAATTCTTTAATCTTCTTCTGGGAATAACTCATCTATGAGCACCTAGAGCCATGTGAAGAAGAAGGAAGACCTAGCTGGTGAGTGCAGGATGTACAGATGGCCAGGTTTCTCTTTGAAAATAAAAGGTTTTTACCCAAATGAAGATCATGGCATGTTTTGGTGAGTCACTGACCTCCTATGTCCAGAGAGATTCAGTTTCTACACACATTTTTTAAGACTATTGTCCACACCTGTACAATCAGAATGAGTTACTGAAGTGCATTTTAATTCACTAAATAATTCACATTTTTGAGGCCCAATTATTGTCAACAGTCCTCTTGTTGTTCAGTTGCTAAGGCATGTCCAACTCTTTGCAACCCCGTGGACTGAAGTATGCTAGGCTCCTCAGTCCTTTACTATCTTCTAGAATTTGCTCAAACTCATGTCCATTGAGTCAGTGATGATATCTAACCATCTCATTCTCTACAGCCCCCTTCTCCTTTTGCTTTCAATCTTACCTAGCATCTGAGTATTTTCCAAAGAATTGGCTCTTCACATCAGGTGGCCAAAGTATTCCAGGTGGTTCAGTGGTAAAGAATCTGCCTACAATACAGGAGACCTGGGTTTGATCCCTGGGTGGACAAGGTCTCCTGGAGTATGTACTCCAGCATTCTTACCTAGGAAATCCCATGGACAGAGGAGCCTGGTGGGCTAGAGTTCATGAGTCACAAAAAGAGTCAGACTCCATATAAAATTGAAGCATAGAGGCTCATTAGGGCTTCCCTAGTGACTCAGGTGATAAAGGATCCGCCTGCAATGCAGGAGACACTGGTTCAACTCCTCAGTCAGGAAGATCCCCTAGAGAAGGGATAGGCTACCCACTCCAGTATTCTTGGGCTTCCCTGGTGGCTCAGGTGGTAAAGAATCCACCTGCAATGCAGGAGACCCAGGTTCAATCCCTGGGTTGGGAAGATTCCCTGGAGGAGGGCATGGCAACACACTCTAATATTCTTGCCTGAAGAATCCCCATGGACAGAGGAGCCTGGTGGGCTACATTCCATGGGATCACAAAGAGTCAGACACCACTGAGCAACTAAGCACAAGAGGCTCATTACCATTTTACCAAAGCAGAAATTATATTACTTCAATATTGTCCACTGAGAAACAGAGCACATGGAGCATTGCTCAGCCATTAAAAAGAATACATTTGAATCAGTTCTAATGAGGTGGATGAAACTGGAGCCTATTATACAGAGTAAAGTAAGCCAGAAAGAAAAACACCAATACAGTATACTAACGCATATATATGGAATTCAGAAAGATGGTAATGATAACCCTATATGTGAGACAGCAAAAGAGACACAGATGTGTAGAACAGTCTTTTGGACTCTGTGGGAGAGGGTGAGGGTGGGATGATTTGGGAGAATGGCATTGAAACATGTATAATATCATATATGAAACGAATCGCCCGTCCAGGTTTGATGCATGATACTGGATGCCTGGGGCTGGTGCACTGAGATGACCCAGAGGGATGGTACGGGGAGGGAGGAGGGAGGGGGTTCAGGATGGGGAACACGTGTATACCTGTGGCGGATTCATGTTGATGTATGGCAAAACCAATACAATATTGTAAAGTAATTAGCCTCCAATTTAAATAAATTTTAAAAAACAGTTTTAAATATTTCGCTTTATTCTCCATTTGGCAAGTTAATATTTTTCTGTGGCTGCACTGTGTCTTCATTGCTGCCTGCAGGCTTTCTCTAGCTGTGGCAAGCGGGCGCTACTCTTCTGTGTGGTGTGCGGGCTTCTCAATGTGCTGGCTTCTCTTGTAGATCACAGCCTCTAGACACGTGGGCTCCAGCAGTTGCAGCGTGCTGGCTCAGTAGTCACGGTGTGTGGCTTTAGGATAAGCAGGCTTCACTGTTTGCGGCACTTGGGCTCAGTAGATGCGCCTCATGGGCTTGACTGCTCTGCAGCATATGGAATCTTCCCAGACCAGGGGTTGAACTCATATCCCCTGCAATGTCAGACAAATTCTTATCCACTGCACTGCCAGGAAAGTACTTTAATTATTTTTCAAAGGAATGTTTACATGGGGTCCCAATGGGTGTTTAAGGGTGGTTAAATCTACAGGAACCGTGAAATGGAGTATAGAGATGATTATCTGTGTAACTTGGAATAATTTGCTTTCACCTGAATTGTAATTGAGACAAGAATGGGAATGAGAGTTCCAGAAGATCATGGAATTTGTCTGTGTTGCTCACTCATGTATCTCAAGTTTCCTGAGAGCATAGATTTTGTTCAGTTCTACTATGCCCAAGCTTCCAGAAACAGATACACAGTAGGTGATCAATAAATGTTCTCTGAAAAAAAAAAGAATTTCTGAATTCTTTGAATCTCTAATTTTATTATGGAAGAATATAATATTTGGTGATATACCATAAACACTTCACAAGATTTTCATAGGTGAAGAATGAAGACAGCTAATTGATTTTTCCATGTAGTTACCATTTACAATTGTCTTTTTATTTCATTGGATTTTCTGATTATTAGGCCAAATCAGTTCCATCTATCAAGAATTTAATATCATGAGACACAACATGAAAATAATTGAAAGAATACAGATAATGAATCTGGTGTGAGTTCTAACTCTATAGCTTACCAGGCACAAAACCTGGGGCAAGTTAAAAAATAGGGATGATAATATTTTCTTCACAAGATTATAGAACTTCAGTGTGATAATATCATTGAAAGCACTTAGCCTGGCATTCAAATATATCAGTTATTATTATCACTAATACTAAAGTTATTCATGCAAACACAATTTGGATGCTGCAGATCAATGAGTATATGTCCCTAGGGCTTCCCTTGTGGCTCAGCTGGTAAAGAATCCGCCTGCAATGCGAGAGATCTGGGTTGATCCCTGGGTTGGGAAGATCCCCTGAAGAAGGGAAAGCCTACCTACTTCAGTATTCTGGCCTGGAGAATTCCATGGACTTGATAGGTCATGAGGTCGCAAAGAGTTGGATATGACTGAGCGACTTTCACTTTCTCTCTTAGAATATGGTGCAAATTAGAAAGGATTAGAAGTGGAGAAAAAGGCAGTGAAAATCTTTCAAGATGGGCAAGGAGAGAAGATTTTACTGAAAGAGGTAAGTTACCTTTCTACCTGAGTCAACTTATCCAGCTTTACAAGGAAATTCTAAGGTCATTAGACTTCACATATCCTAGTTATCCTGCTTTGATATTTTCTCCTTGGCCACAATGAATAATTTTCACTGCATTTTCTGCTGAACTTTGTTTGTGGTATTTTGACACAGATACAGATATGAAGGAAAAATCAATCTCAGGAGAAGGTTTTTATGATACTAAACTTTTCTACAAAATTCTACAAAATGAAGGCTATTTGCACTTGAAATAAAGATCATAGTTATGCCTGGAGCTTAACCTTTCTGGCTGCTCAATATTATCATAACCTGGGGGATATCGTAGACTATCTATAACCATCAGACTTTCAGCAAAATGTGAATTCATTTGCTCATTGACTCATTCATTCATCCAGCAAACACATATTAAGCATTTACTACGTTTCTAGTTCTGTGCTGACTGCTGGTGATGGAGAGATTATTGAGACTTCCTTCCTCTTCTCTCAAAAAAACTGACTAGACAGCCACCCTATTATAATACACAGTTACACTTCTTATACAAGCGGTAATCATTGTGCATGTGGGTGCACTCAGTCATGTCTGACTCTTTGCGACCCCATTGACTGTAGCCCACCAGGCTCCCCTCTCTATGCAATTTCCCAGGCAAGAATACTGGAGTGGGTTGCCATTTCTTATTCCAAGGGATTTTCCCAACCCAGGGATCAAACCCAGGTCTCTTGCATCTCTTGCACTGGCAGGTGGATTCTTTTCCACTGCTGCCACCTGTGATGCCCCAGAGGTAAGCAGAGATACCTGAGAAAACACAAAGGGAAGTCCCCTCAACCAGAATGAATCTGTCCCAGTTGGGAATATTGGTTTTTGTGTGGGCTATTCCTAACCCACAAGTGAAAGAGGAGAGTGAAAAAGTTGGCTTAAAGCTCAACATTCAGAAAACGAAGACCATGGCATCTGGTCCTATCACTTCATGGGAAACAGATGGGGAAACAGCAGAAACAGTGTCAGGCTTTATTCTGAGGGACTCCAAAATCACTGCAGATGGTGACTGCAGCCATGAAATTAAAAGACGTTTACTCCTTGGAAGGAAAGTTATGACCAACCTAGATAGCATATTCAAAAGCAGAGATGTTACTTTGCCAACAAAGGTCCATCTAGTCAAGGCTATGATTTTTCCAGTAGTCATGTATGGATGTGAGAGTTGGACTGTGAAGAAAGCTGAGCGCTGAAGAATTGATGCTTTTGAACTGTGGTGTTGGAGAAGACTCTTGAGAGTCCCTTGGACTGCAAGGAGATCCAACCAGTCCATTCTAAAGGAGATCAGCCCTGGGATTTCTTTGGAAGGAATGATGCTAAAGCTGAAACTCCAGTACTTTGGCCACCTCATGCGAAGAGTTGACTCATTGGAAAAGACTCTGATGCTGGGAGGAATTGGGGGCAGCAGTAGAAGGGGACAACAGAGGATGAGATGGCTGTATGACATCACCGACTCAATGGATGTGAGTTTGAGTGAACTCCAGGAGTTGGTGATGCACAGGGAGGCCTGGTGTTCTGCAGTTCATGGGGTTGCAAAGGGTCGGACACGACTAAGTGACTGAACTGAACTGAACTGAACAGTCTTGACTTCTCAGGACATCAAATGAGTAGAGTGATTTAAGAGGAATTAGGTTTGTGAGCAACACAATTTTGGACAGTGACTTAAGGAGGTAATGAAAAGACAAGAAGGAGGTGACTCCACCAATGAAGTTGCAATAAGCTAGAGTCCGACGTTCTGTACCCCTATCTCCCCTTGCCGTGCTTTTAGGCATCCATCACAGAAGAGAATTTAAAGTACTTACTCATCAATCCCCTTCATTTATAGATGAATAAGGCTCTAAATAATTGACTGGTTAAGATCAATTCAGTGGGAGAAAAAATTAGAAGCCTCTGAGTCTCTGGGGTCTCTGATAAATATCCTGCTCCCAGGCTTATGAAATCCATGGCCCTAACTTCCTGGCTCAACAGACTCTTTGAGGAGAGGCTGATTTTTCATCACTCTGGGACTCACACTGAACGCATATCTTTCTTCTCAGCCCTGGTTAGCTGAGGAGTTCCTACATTTTGTAATTATACCAAGAATAGGGCATTAGTCTGTAGGTAGATGGACTAATGTAGACATTCCTTCACCAAACTACAAACACAAACTCTTAAAGGACAGTATAGATTCTCTCCTAGTTGTTTTGTTATTGTTTGGTCTTTTATTTTAATACCTCCAGCACCTAGCCTATTTCAGTAATCCTTTGTTGAAAAAAATCAATGAATGCTTTCATCTACATTTCGTTACTGATTCCCTCAGTCTCCTGGGTTGAGCCCATGATATATAGCACCCTCAAATTTTCTAGAACAACCCCTTCCCCAGTATTTCACACAACTTGGTTTGAACTCCCTCTACTGGTGAAGAGAGTAAAAATCCCTGTGACTCCTGATGGACCTTCCAACACTTACTGAGAAAAAGAGAACGCTACCATGTAGGGAAAAAAGTCTAAAATGGACAGCATTTCCTGAGGGAGCATTAAACTTCATCTTTAAGAGATCATTGCTTTGTGCAAGGAAAACTATAAAAAAGAGTGAACCTTATCATCAGTTTCACTGTAGTTGAGTCTGGGAGTAAAAAGCAAGAGATTGAGAAAACTCCTGGGCCGAGATAGGAGGATGACTAATGAACTAGAAGATATCTGGGGTGTGTAATCCTTAATTGCACATTTCATTGCTTTTACTATTTTCTATTATGACTTTATAGCTGGCTAACCATGTTTTCCAAGAGCCAATACATAGCAGTAAGAATTTGTTGAAGAAAATAAAAAGAAACCTCTTAACTTCTTTGGAAACTTTTTTCCCTTTAATAGATTTTCACCTTTTTCCCCTAAAGCAGCAATTCTTTCAAAAACAAGCACACTACATTTATTTAGAAATGCATAGGGAACTTTTTAATATCTCACACTCATTTTCTCCTTACCTTCTTAAGTATTTGTCTTCTTTATATGTCAATATAAGGCAATATCATGACTCATAAGGTTGATATCTAATTATTACAAATGACATAATTGGAAGTAATGGAAACTTATTTCTCTCTCAGAGTGTTGAGGAAATTCAAGCATTTTCTATGTGGTGAACAGTTACTGGTTTTGAGCCATGTAAAATTTGGCAGGTCTGCATTCCACTCAAGAAGTTCTCAATTAGATGAGGCTGGTTGAAGTACAAAAGCTCATATAGACTAAATTCACTCCTACAAACTTAAATGGAAAAGAAAACAAAATGGAAGGTCACAACATTTGTTTAGTGTTCAATATGCATGAAAGACTCTCATGAATGCATCTCATATTTATGTCAATTTATCTTCATGGAAACCCTGTAAGACTTCTTTTGGTTTAACAAAAGAGAGAATAGGCTTAGAGAGGCTAGGTAACTTGCCTAAGGTCACACAGAATAATAATAAAGCCAGAATAATAATTCAACTCTGTTAACATTGATGCAGAGAATGGAATAGTTATTGCCAGTGGCTAGGGTGGGGGAAGAGGGAAAGGAGAGGTATTATTCAAAGGATATGAAGTAACTGTATCTATACTGTAGAGATACAGATCTCTAGGACTTATCTTGTATAGTGAATAAGTCCTAGACAACTAATGTATAGCATAGAGCATACAGTTAACAAGTTACTATTATATACTTATAATTTTGCTAAGAGGCTAAATCTTATCTTGTGCTCTTATCACAAAAAATATTAATACTAATTTATAGTAGGGCAGAAGAAAATTTTAGAAGGTAATAAATAAATTAAATTATTTATTTATAAATTACTACAGCATAAATCATGACTATGATTTCAGGGAAGCATACTTACTTCCAAAGGCATCAAATTGCATATATTAAGCATTACAGCTTTTTGTATGTCAATCATAACTCAATAAGGTATTTTTAGTGTATGACAGTTATACCATTCTCAGTAAATATTTTTTGTTTTGCACAAGTCATTTTTCCTTAAAAGTTACCTCTGCAAACAAACCAAAAAGCCCTTTATTTTTAAGTTGTCTAAAAAAACAATAGTATGACACATTAAATAAATGTGTTAACAATGACCTCTCATAAATCTCAAATTTTAAAAAATGGGTACTGTAGAAGTAATGCCTGTTCATCCTTTCTTGGTCAATGCAAAAGTTCTCCTAATGTTTCTGGGCAGGTGCTTATAATTTGTTCTTCTTCCTGTAGATAATATGCACCCTAAAGTACTTTATCTCAAAAAAAAAAAAAAAAAGAATTCAAATCTCCTGGACTCTAACACCTCCTGATACTGGTTAAAGAAGAGGTAAAATGAATTTTTGGCATCCCTTCTTTCTAGTCATTTTAGTGATAGGAAAGAGTGAGGATCAGAAGATCTTAAAACCTGTTTGTGTCAGGTCTAAAGGAAACCCATCCTGACAGTCTCTGTTTAGAGCATGGATGACCTTTTGCTTCACTTATCTGATATTTCAGCTGAAGTACTTTGAAGATCTGAATCATCTCAAAAAGTGATCCAATTCTGTTTCAGCCAGCACCAGCTGTGTCCACATATGGTGACCAAATTGAACTAAGACTTTAAATAGAGTCAAGTTGGTGAGTCGAACTGCCCAAATGATCCATTGCACTAAACACAGCAGTGAAATGCATCCTGGTTCAAGCGGTCAACACCACCCCTTCGTCCTATTCTTACTTGAGGAGATAGTGTATCATTATACTATTTTAGAACATACATTTAAAAATATACATTCTGGTCACTGAGAAAAATTTTTCCTTCTGAGACTCTATTTGAAAAGTATGCTAAACCTTCCCAGAACTTCTGAATAAGTAATAACGATAAAATTGTTTTTTACATATACGAATAAATGTGCTATGTTCTCTGGCACTGCTGTCTCATTTGAAACTTACAACCACCTATTAGCTGAAGAAAACTGAGATTCAGAGAAGTTAAATGAGTCACCCTGCAAAGTCCAATTGTTTGAATCTAAGCCCAGAACTCTTTCCCCTGAGCCTGTTACCAACTAGAATGTTACAACTGGACATTCAAGGCCCTCACAGACCTCCCCACAGCTTGCATCCAGACAGGACTTCTTTAGGCTACCACTTCTTCCTTCATCAATTCTGAGGAGGCAGAGGAAGGAAAATGAGAGGGTAAGAGGATTGGCATCAGGAAGGAAACCTTCCCCTTTCTTCTTCACCTTTAGGACCAAGTTCTTAGGGTGAAAGATTTCATCCTTAGGAATCTGAAGCACAAAAGGTGAAACCACCTACAAAGGAAAAAGTAAATAACCAAAGACCCAACCTCTTGTCTAAAGAAGGTGAGGTTGTTGTGCTCTGGTGCCATTTCCCCTCTCACCACAGGATCCTTGAACAGGTACCAGCTTCCACTTGGGAAATGCTCACCTTCACCACCTTCTCTGGGCCGACAAATGCCTATGGATTCTTTAGATCTCAGCTCCATAGCAATTTCTATAGAAAAGCCTTTCCTGGTCTGCCATGGTCGGTCAAACCTCACTTCTCTAAGCTCTCCTGACACTGTACACCTGTCTTCCTGGCACTTGTCATGATTATAATTTTACATTTTTACTGATGTGATTTACAGATTAATGTCAGCTTTCTCTCCTGGATTACAGTATCCATCAGAGACCCATGTGTTTCTCTAGTGTCTATTATAATATCTGGTATATAGCCGATGTCTATAAATATATGCTGATACGTTCAGTGAATGAATGAATGAATGAACCAAGAGAATATGGAAGAAGAAAAAGGTGTGCATCCTAGGGTCAGATATAAAGCTAACTGAAGAATTTTCAATTATACAGTAATTTGAAGCTTACCTGAGTGAGTGCAATGAATTATTTTTGTTGTTATTATTATATTACCATTTTGACATAATTTTATAGTTCTTTTTGTTTTTTAGGGGGTAGGTTAGAAGGAAAGTTTGAGTGAGTAGAGAAAGAAATTAAAAGGGAAATTATTTGATGTAATACTTCTAGATTTCTGTCCTAATAAATTGATAGGTTGTCATTACAATGAAGCGCTATTCAAGGATTGCATTCCTTACCATTTACCCAGAACAAAAAATCCAAATAAAGTGTATTTCTAATTTACTCTTCAAATCCTTTAAATAGCATGACTTTGAACTCTGAAAGAATTTCTACAATCCAATTCACTTTCATCATCAGGCCCTATACTCAGTGTTTAAACATTTCATTCTCAATGCTATTGTATTACAGTTCACAACAGAAATGTTTAATTCCCCCAAACACCTGTTTTTGCTCAAACAAAACAAAAACCATCAATATAGTTCAAGTTCGGTAAATCCTATCTACAATCCCCATTATTTTCATTGGGAAATAATAACAATTCCTGAACCTGAGAATTGAATACTCCATTCCACTTCTGTAAAGATTTTCATCAGCAAAACCCAGAGCACTCAAGTATACAATGATGAGATTAGAGTCTGCTGAAGCTATTGCATTGTTGGAGCTTTCAGGTAGCACTCATTTGACAATCTCTGTGTTTTAAACCTAATGAAGTTGTGGCCAGAATATATGCAAATTAAACGCTGTTGAGAAATACCGCATAGTCCACATGATCAGAAACCCTCATGTGGAAATGTATCATGTCTTCAGCTTGGGGTAGCTAATTATTCCTGGGAAAGGGAGGGGTGGTAGTCAGAGAAAGAAGTGCAGGTGAAAAAACGGGACACCTGGAAAAAGCAGAGAGTCAACAGAGATAAAACGGGGCACTTGACTGCTGAGATGGAGAAACAGAAAAGCCAAAGTCGCCCCAGCCTATCTCTCAGCTGTAAAAAAAAGCCCAGGATCAGATGAAAAACATCATTAATTTCAATGTAATTAAATATCATTAATAAGATGCTGTGGAGTGTGTGCTGCTTAGAGATAATGGAAGCCCCTGGGCATGACCTGTGGGGAGGATGCATCTCAGGATCACACAGGCTCTGGCTTCCACGCGAAGCTTGGGAAGTAAAAGTTGTGCAGTTAGTTAACTTGTTTACTGACTTCACAGCTCTTTCAACAACACCGCCTCCAATAAAAGAGATCAGAGAAGATGGTGCATGGCAGCCATAAAATTTATCTTCGTCGAATCAATAGGAAGAATTGCACTTAAAGCCAACCCAGGCAACCAGCTCACCTTAACGGAAATCCCTATGGATAAGTACGTGGGAGGAATGTCTTTATAAGTGGAAGAGCGTCTTACAGGGGTTTAGGTTCTACACTTGACTTATAAAATCATGTGTAATCAAAACAGTTCTGGTTTCCCTGGCTTAGTGAGATGCTAACACATGCCTGTGAGAGATACTGAGGGCTGTGAGGTTGCCCCTCTTACTCCATGAATGTGAGACTCAGTTATTACCCCCTTGGGCCGGAGAGTGATGTACATCACACAAGCCCAGTCTGGGAGAGCAAGAAGAGTCACACTCCATTTGGAAATTTATTTTCTTCCTAATTCTTTTCCTCCCTTCCTTCCACTCTCTCTCTATCTCTCTCAATAAAGAAAGAAATTTATGAACATCCAATGCTATTACACTATACTCTTTTCTCTATCTGGAAGATCATTTCTCTCATCTGTGTTCTCACACTCCACTCTTTATATAGCCCACTCATGTCTAACACACGCTTGGAGACTCCACTCACAATGATTCCCCTGACTCTCCAGGTCTAATTTACCTGGTCCTCTTCTGGGTTCTTGGAATCCTTTGTGCCCATCTATGCAATCATTTATCATGTCTAGAGCAATAATTGGTTTACATCGCTCCAGCTGCACAAGATGAGGAGTTCAGCAGTCTTGTCATATGTCTCTCTGTATCATTAACAATGAAAACAGTGCATGGCATCAGGGAGTTATTCAGCAAATAAGAAATGGAGGAAGAGAGGAAGGAAGGAAGGAAGAAAGAATGCACTGTGTAACTAGAGCAATTTTTCACCCCAATGGGCATCAATTTCCTCATCTGGAAAGTGATGAGGTGGCAATCTCCAACTTTGGAGATGAGTATTCTATGATTTTAGACTTGGAACAACCTCACGGAGACCTACCATTGGGCCAAGAATAAGCAATTAAAGGAAATACTTTAGATAAGAAATAGGCTTTAAAAATAATCCAATCAGCAGAATGCATCTCAAAATATGTGCACAGCTCTGAGCCACTATCTTGAACAGTTGGAAAGTAGCATGTTCAGCAGTGGAAAAAATCTCTAGGGACTTGGCCAATATGAACTCACAGATGTTCCTGTTGAAGTCAGCTGATGAGTTTCCTTCAAAGCCATGGTTAAGCGGAGTCCTCAGTTCACCTCCAGGGCACAGCCCACTCAGTCTCTGCACCTTTGGGTTATAAAAAAAGAGAGAGAGAGAGAGGGGAAAAGAGGTAGGAGGAAGGAGGAAAAAGTATCAGCTAACACAGAGAGCACAACTTGTATCTATTAATATGTGTTCTAAGAGTTGATGACATTTCTCTTTCTAAAGAAGAGTCTTCATTTGAAGTAAGAGTGCCAAAGCAATAGATTTATTCATAAGTTTATGGTTTCTCTTCACTTACCATTCTTACCTCCATGCTAGAATACCACTATCCCCAGCCAGTAGGTGTAGAGAACAAAAAAGTCATGGGTTTTCTTCTCAAGGGATGTTTAAATTGTACTTAGGGAGGTTAGAAGGATATGGAGAAAAAATTATTGTTGAGTGTTGACTCTGCAGTGAAAGCTTTATATACAATATCTCATTAATTTTAAGGTTGACAGGATCCCTTCCAGATACTGTCAGCATTTTAGAAAGAAGAGGAAATGGAAGCAGAGGGATTTCAAATATGCTGCCTAGGTCATCCAATAAATAAGTGACAAAACTAGAATTTGAATCTCAGCCTTGTACTATGCAAAGCCACCAAAATTCCTCCTGAACCCACACGCTGAATCAGGGCTTCCCCAGTTACTCCAGAACTTTCTTCTGGATGCCAAGGGTTGTCAGTGAGTGGAGTGATACACTAAGATCTCAGAGAAGCCTAGTGGGCCCTGGAGAAGCATAAGTCCCTGGGTCCACAAGTGGCTTCATCTGTTTAACCCAGTGTTCCAAACATGTAAGGTATATATGTTCCATGATGTGAAAAAGTTTAGGAAACAGTGCCCTAGCCTTGTCTTCTGTTACCCTACACACGTGATGCTCCAGTAACACAAAGTAATATAGTAAACTTATAAATGTATGTTTATATTACACCTGCATGGATTTACTTATTGGTATACCCATTCTACTGGATGCCTGCCCCTTCTTCTCTGCCCGGTAAGTCCCGACCTACTTCAAAAGCTGTTGAAAATTGATTTCAAAAAGAGAAAGTTACATGTTTTTTCTCAAGCACTTTGTACCTCAGTTAGGGTACTCATCACATTGTAGGGTAATTTACTAGTTTATACAGCAATCTCATCCACTTAAAGCACATAGGAGATATTCAGTAAAGATATCAATTCAGTTCAGTTCAGTTGCTCAATCGCGTCTGACTCTTTGCGACCCCATGAACTGCAGCACGCCAGGCCTCCCTGTCCATCACCAACTCCCGGAATTCACTCAAACTCACGTCCTTCGATTCGGTGATGCCATCCAGCCATCTCATCCTCTGTCATCCCCTTATACTCCTGCCCCCAATCCCTCCCAGTATTAGAGTCTTTTCCAATGAGTCAACTCTTCGCATGAGGTGGCCAAAGTACTGGAGTTTCAGCTTCAGCATCAGTCCTTCTGATACCCAGGACTGATCTCCTTTAGGATGGACTGGTTGGACCTCCTTGCAGTCCAAGGGACTCTCAAGAGTCTTCTCCAACACCACAGTTCAAAAGCATCAATTCTTTGGTGCTCAGCTTTCTTTATAGTCCAATTCTCACATCCACACATGACCACTGGAAAAACCATAGCCTTGACTAGATGGGCCTTTGTTGGCAAAGTAATATCTCTGCTTTTTAATATGCTGTCTAGTTTGGTCATAACTTTCCTTCCAAGGAGCAAGCGTCTTTTAATTTCATGGCTGAATCACCATCTGCAGTGATTTTGGAGCACAGAAAAATAAAGTCAGCCACTGTTTCCACTGTTTCCCCATCTATTTACCATGGCGAGTGAATAAATGTATGGAGTGGGGGGGGGGGGGCAGAAACTGTATTTTAATCATTTTAGTATTACCATGAACTTGCTGAGGGGTAAACAAACTATGGCTCTTGGACCAAATCTTGTCTGTGGCTTGTTTTTTTTTTTTTTTTTTATAACTATGAATTTATTTTTTAGAGCAGTTTGGGCTCACAACAAAATTGAGGGGAAGGTATAGATATTTCCTATATAGTCCTGCACCTACACATGCATACCATCCCCATTATCAACGTCTTCCACCAGAGTGAGCACATTAGTCAGTCATGGAAAAATTATAATTACCCAAAGTGACCTGTTTTATATAGCCAGCAGGCTAAGAATGGTGTTTACACTTTTTAAGGCACTGAAGAGAAATATTAAATGAAAGAGTCTACTGTACACGACCAGCAAAACCTAAAATATTTGTTATTGAGTACTTACTGGTTCCTTGTAGAAACATTTGCAAACCTCAATATCTAAATCAAGCAATCAAGATTAATTGTTTGGTTTCATAAATATACTATATACAAATAATTTACCTTCTTAATCCTTTCTCATTTTTCACTCAACCCTGTTTCTGTCTTCAATTTTGCCATTTTTTCCCTGTTATCTCTCTGGTCAATATTTCTTAATCTATTATTGAACTATAACACACATACAAAAGAGGTAAAAATCATAACTTTGTAGAGTTCAAAGAATTATCACTAAGTGGGCACACCTGTGATACCACTCTGGTCAAAGAACAGAAGATTGCCAACAAATTAGAAGACCTATACCCCTTCTTCAAAGATGGCAATGGCACCCCACTCCAGTACTCTTGCCTGGACAATCCCATGGATGGAGGAGCCTGGTAGGCTGCAGTCCATGGGGTCACAAAGAGTAGGACACAACTGAGCGACTTCACTTTCACTTTTCACTTTCACGCATTGGAGAAGGAAATGGCAACCCACTCCAGTGTTCTTGCCTGGAGAATCCCAGGGATGGCGGAGCCTGGTGGGCTGCCGTATATGGGGTCGCACAGAGTTGGATACAACTGAAGCGACTTAGCCACAGCAGCAGCATACCCCTTCCTAATCATTATTCTCTTTTCTTAAAAAGTAGCCATATCCATTACTTTTGGCCTTATAGTGTTTGCCATTTATGTATTTTTTTATTTTTATATAAATGGAGTAATTCAGCATGTAACCATTATTTCATACCTCAGTTTTTTGCTCAGTACTAAATTTGTGATACTTTTCTACTTGATTATAGTCTGTTCATTTCCCTTACTGTATAGTACTCCATTGTTTGTTCATCTTGTTTCCCTTTTTAATTTATTTCATTGTTGGTAGACATCAGCGTGTTTTTCTGACTTGGGATTAATGTGAATAATTCTGCATTAAATGCTCTTGTACATGCATTTTAAAGGCATCTCTGATCAAGATCACTACTTCACCACTCATTCTGGTCATCTCCTTCTCTGCAGTTACAGATCCTAGAATCATCTCTGGGAGACAAAACAGTGTGAAGTTAATAGCTCTGAGTTTGGAGCTAGACCACCTGGGTGTAAATCTGGGTCTCCCATTACTACCTATGTGATCTTGAATAAATTACCTACCTTTTCTACATCTTGATTTTCATATCTGTAAAATCAGAATAATTAGAATTGAGTTCATATTTGTAAACTACATAGACAGTGTTTCACACATAACAAGTGGCATATATGTATTTCCTCAATAAATAAATAGCTATGTGGAAACAATTCTGCATTTAGAAAGATGCCTTTGGCTCAAACAGTTTACATACTCTCTCTCAACATACAAATGAAAAGTCAGGCAACTGATAGGTCCTCAAAACAAACTTATTAAATAAATGAAACAAATACCATTCCCCACCCCCCAAAAAAAGGAATAAAAAATTCTGATCATTGTAGTCTTGAAATTAAAATCAATTAACAAAATAGCTAGGTTTTTCATTTAACCACAGTTTGTTATACTACCTGAGAAATCCAAGTTAAAAACCAAGTATGTATTTATTAAATCATGTTCTCAGTACTGTGATAAACTCCTTGAACGAACACAGGAGTATAATATACCATATTTTCCTTCAGATGCTTGCAATTGTGGTATTCATTCATTCACCCTACATTTATTGATTGTCTATTGGATTCTACTCACTTGAAGGCTATCAGTTCAGTTCAGTTCAGTCCCTCAGTCGTGTCCGACTCTTTGTGACCCCATGAACCGCAGCACGCCAGGCCTCCCTGTCCATCACCAACTCCCAGAGTCCACCCAAACCAATGTCCATCGTGTCAGTGATGCCATCCAACCATCTAGTCCTCTGTCGTCCCCTTCTCCTCCTGCCCTCAATCTTTCCCAGCATCAGGGTCTTTTCAAATGAGTCAGCTCTTTGCATCAGGTGGCCAAAGTACTGGAGTTTCAGCTTTAGCATCAGTCCTTCCAAAGAACACCCAGGATTGCTCTCCTTAAGGATGAACTGGTTGGCTCTCCTTGCAGTCCAACTCACTCTCAAGAGTCTTCTCCAACACCACAGTTCAAATGCATCAATTCTTCAGTGCTCAGCTTTCTTTATAGTCCAACTCTCACATCCACGCATGACCACTGGAAAAACCACAGCCTTGACTAGACAGACCTTTGTTGGCAAAGTAATGTCTCTGCTTTTTAATACTTACACATAATAAATAATTAAGGAATATGAAAAAAGAACTACTCAGATACTAAACAGGGCTGTCTTTGTTCCCAAAGTGAAATAGAATGCCTTTCTGAAATCTTTTTCAGAAGTGTACAAGATATAATAACACCCCCAAACCTCATTTTAATTAGATGTTTGCTCTACATGAATGAAATTACAATATGTTGACTTAGTTGCATGTTTATAAAATAAAATTTTTGCTTTCATCAGCTAGTTTTCATAAGTCAGTTGAAAAATCTTATTTCCCTTGATTCTGAAGCAAGGCCAGCCTACCTGATGGGATACTACAGAAAATACCAAGTGGAAAGATGAAAAGGGTATAGGCAACGGAAAACATGCAAATGTTTAACAACCAGCTCTCTGAAGAAAAAGGCTCTCTGATTTTTTTTTTTTTTTTTTTAACTATGAATTTATTTTTTAGAGCAGTTTGGGCTCACAACAAAATTGAGGGGAAGGTATAGATATTTCCTATATAGTCCTGCACCTACACATGCATACCATCCCCATTATCAACGTCTTCCACCAGAGTGAGCACATTAGTCAGTCATGGAAAAATTATAATTACCCAAAGTGACCTGTTTTATATAGCCAGCAGGCTAAGAATGGTGTTTACACTTTTTAAGGCACTGAAGAGAAATATTAAATGAAAGAGTCTACTGTACACGACCAGCAAAACCTAAAATATTTGTTATTGAGTACTTACTGGTTCCTTGTAGAAACATTTGCAAACCTCAATATCTAAATCAAGCAATCAAGATTAATTGTTTGGTTTCATAAATATACTATATACAAATAATTTACCTTCTTAATCCTTTCTCATTTTTCACTCAACCCTGTTTCTGTCTTCAATTTTGCCATTTTTTCCCTGTTATCTCTCTGGTCAATATTTCTTAATCTATTATTGAACTATAACACACATACAAAAGAGGTAAAAATCATAACTTTGTAGAGTTCAAAGAATTATCACTAAGTGGGCACACCTGTGATACCACTCTGGTCAAAGAACAGAAGATTGCCAACAAATTAGAAGACCTATACCCCTTCTTCAAAGATGGCAATGGCACCCCACTCCAGTACTCTTGCCTGGACAATCCCATGGATGGAGGAGCCTGGTAGGCTGCAGTCCATGGGGTCACAAAGAGTAGGACACAACTGAGCGACTTCACTTTCACTTTTCACTTTCACGCATTGGAGAAGGAAATGGCAACCCACTCCAGTGTTCTTGCCTGGAGAATCCCAGGGATGGCGGAGCCTGGTGGGCTGCCGTATATGGGGTCGCACAGAGTTGGATACAACTGAAGCGACTTAGCCACAGCAGCAGCATACCCCTTCCTAATCATTATTCTCTTTTCTTAAAAAGTAGCCATATCCATTACTTTTGGCCTTATAGTGTTTGCCATTTATGTATTTTTTTATTTTTATATAAATGGAGTAATTCAGCATGTAACCATTATTTCATACCTCAGTTTTTTGCTCAGTACTAAATTTGTGATACTTTTCTACTTGATTATAGTCTGTTCATTTCCCTTACTGTATAGTACTCCATTGTTTGTTCATCTTGTTTCCCTTTTTAATTTATTTCATTGTTGGTAGACATCAGCGTGTTTTTCTGACTTGGGATTAATGTGAATAATTCTGCATTAAATGCTCTTGTACATGCATTTTAAAGGCATCTCTGATCAAGATCACTACTTCACCACTCATTCTGGTCATCTCCTTCTCTGCAGTTACAGATCCTAGAATCATCTCTGGGAGACAAAACAGTGTGAAGTTAATAGCTCTGAGTTTGGAGCTAGACCACCTGGGTGTAAATCTGGGTCTCCCATTACTACCTATGTGATCTTGAATAAATTACCTACCTTTTCTACATCTTGATTTTCATATCTGTAAAATCAGAATAATTAGAATTGAGTTCATATTTGTAAACTACATAGACAGTGTTTCACACATAACAAGTGGCATATATGTATTTCCTCAATAAATAAATAGCTATGTGGAAACAATTCTGCATTTAGAAAGATGCCTTTGGCTCAAACAGTTTACATACTCTCTCTCAACATACAAATGAAAAGTCAGGCAACTGATAGGTCCTCAAAACAAACTTATTAAATAAATGAAACAAATACCATTCCCCACCCCCCAAAAAAAGGAATAAAAAATTCTGATCATTGTAGTCTTGAAATTAAAATCAATTAACAAAATAGCTAGGTTTTTCATTTAACCACAGTTTGTTATACTACCTGAGAAATCCAAGTTAAAAACCAAGTATGTATTTATTAAATCATGTTCTCAGTACTGTGATAAACTCCTTGAACGAACACAGGAGTATAATATACCATATTTTCCTTCAGATGCTTGCAATTGTGGTATTCATTCATTCACCCTACATTTATTGATTGTCTATTGGATTCTACTCACTTGAAGGCTATCAGTTCAGTTCAGTTCAGTCCCTCAGTCGTGTCCGACTCTTTGTGACCCCATGAACCGCAGCACGCCAGGCCTCCCTGTCCATCACCAACTCCCAGAGTCCACCCAAACCAATGTCCATCGTGTCAGTGATGCCATCCAACCATCTAGTCCTCTGTCGTCCCCTTCTCCTCCTGCCCTCAATCTTTCCCAGCATCAGGGTCTTTTCAAATGAGTCAGCTCTTTGCATCAGGTGGCCAAAGTACTGGAGTTTCAGCTTTAGCATCAGTCCTTCCAAAGAACACCCAGGATTGCTCTCCTTAAGGATGAACTGGTTGGCTCTCCTTGCAGTCCAAGGCACTCTCAAGAGTCTTCTCCAACACCACAGTTCAAATGCATCAATTCTTCAGTGCTCAGCTTTCTTTATAGTCCAACTCTCACATCCACGCATGACCACTGGAAAAACCACAGCCTTGACTAGACAGACCTTTGTTGGCAAAGTAATGTCTCTGCTTTTTAATACTTACACATAATAAATAATTAAGGAATATGAAAAAAGAACTACTCAGATACTAAACAGGGCTGTCTTTGTTCCCAAAGTGAAATAGAATGCCTTTCTGAAATCTTTTTCAGAAGTGTACAAGATATAATAACACCCCCAAACCTCATTTTAATTAGATGTTTGCTCTACATGAATGAAATTACAATATGTTGACTTAGTTGCATGTTTATAAAATAAAATTTTTGCTTTCATCAGCTAGTTTTCATAAGTCAGTTGAAAAATCTTATTTCCCTTGATTCTGAAGCAAGGCCAGCCTACCTGATGGGATACTACAGAAAATACCAAGTGGAAAGATGAAAAGGGTATAGGCAACGGAAAACATGCAAATGTTTAACAACCAGCTCTCTGAAGAAAAAGGCTCTCTGACTTACTCTCTGACTTGGAGTCACTTGCCCACTTCCATGGTGTAAATATTACCAGCGAAGCTGTTTTCAAGCTCCCAGGGATATGAACACTGAGTGGGCAAGCTGTACCATCAGCTATCATGAGCCAACTTAATTTGGTTCCAGCACAACACTGAGGGCAGAGTAAGGGAGCTTCAAGTTTTCTTTAAAGAATAACCCATCTTCCATGGCACATGACAGTGAAGGCGTCCCACCCGCTTTGAGGGGTAATCGTAAGAACTGATATGGGTCAAAGCTACCCACTCCATTATTCTTGCCTGGGGAATTCCATAGACAGAGGAGCCTGGTGGAAAAACTACATACAGTCCTTGGGGTCACACAGAGTTGTACAGGACGAAGCAACTATTACTTTCACTTTTCACTTTCTGAAAAATCTGAATCTTGAGCAGAACACAGCAAGGAATAACTGCTTGGAAGAAATCCTGAGCAGTTCTTGTGATCCAAACCCAGCCCTCACCCAGTGCCCAAGCTCTAGTGCATCTAATTTACGAAACTTGGACTTTCCAGGTTTCTCCATGGTTCTATGAGCTTTTTGAAATCTTTCTAATAAATTCATTTCTCCTTATTTTGCCTAGAGTCAATCTCTGCTTTAGGGGAGGAATAAAGCAAAGGATTCGATGTTTATTAGTTTGGGATAATGTGTATTTAAATAGTTGCTCCACAACCCTCTTCTTCATTCTGAGTCTTAAAAGGAAGGAGATGGTGTGGAAGGAGTCAAGTGTAATTTAGTGACAAAGGCACAAGGTGACACAACTTCTTTCCCACCTTTTCTCATTATGCCAACTAATTACATCTAATATTAATAGAGAGTGGTTTGGGTGATGGAGGAGTAGTATATTAAATTAAAAGCTAAGTTGCTACAACAAGGGGAAGGGAAGCAATATGGGGGCTTAATGGATAAAGGACTTTATTTCTCTGTCTCATAGTAGTTCCATTGTGGACAATCTGGGTAGGGTGAGCAGATCTGCTCCACTTGGTCAAACACCCAGGCTCCTACCTCTTGCTGTTCCATCTTTCCTTAGGCATCTTGTTATTCATATGATTGAAGCTGGGTTTCTACCAAACCCACTTTCCAGCCATCAAGAAGCAGATGGAGAACAGAGAGGAGGCATGCTTACATTCCAAAGGTAAGAACTTTGCCACATGAAAAAAATATAAGTAACTAGTCATCCATATTCTCAGATACAACTTAGTTACAATGAACAAGGGAAAGGAAGAATTGACTAGAAAACTAGCTATCTCCCTGAGAAGAGCCTTTTAGAACCACTTGCTGCTGCTATATTTCTTAGGAGCACAAACATAGGTCATAAATGTGAAATGCATTCCAAAATATTAAATTAGAGATAGTCCAAAATTCTATGTTTTCTATGTAATAAGTTTACATGGGTCAGCAGTTCTAAACCAGAGTGAAATAATACACAGTAACATCTTAAGTATTTGTGCAATCTGTCATAAGGAATTCATTAGTAATAATCTTCAAAGTATTAACAGTTGAAAATAATTTATTTTTGTAAAATTAAGGCCAACTCAAGATTATTGTTACAGCAATATTTCCTAAACTCTCATTATTCAATTAGTACTATCAGAATTTTCTGTATTACTATGCATTATGAGACATAGCTTTACTGTTATTTACTTAAAACCTTTTTTCTTTAAATAGATTCATTTTTTACTTAAATTTATTTATGAAGGAAAGTTTATGTCACTGCTATAAACGGAAAACCAGTATCACTTGCCAAAATAGAAAATAAAATTTAAAATGAATAAAATTACCAGATAGTGTTGTTAATTTTTTCTTAGATCCTGTTACTTACTAGAGACTGCTGCTAGCTAAGAAGCTTGTCAGAGTTGGTTTTTGATCTGTTCAAAAGGGAGACAGTGAAAGCTGAGATGTTTAAAGAAACGGGCAACAAATTGAGTAGTTTCTCTTGATGTTATCTAAGAATTGAAAGAAAATTTAAATAGGATTAAGTGGCTATGTGCATCAATGTTATTTGATTCTTATCTATGAACTATCTAAAAGCATTCTTCATGGAAACTGGCCCATAGGAAAATGCCACTTCTCATTTGCACATGGATATGCTTTCATGGGGGCCAGGGGGCAGGGAGGTGAGGTTATAGTTAGCACACAGAAGTTCTAATAATCTTGCCAATGCCATGGGTTGTAAACATCATCACCCATCTGTGTCTAGAGGGGAAAAGGGGTCCCTGTCTTAAATCCAGCCATTGTCTCAGCTGTGAATTAGGGGGGAAAATTGTCACAAAAGATTAGTCATCCATACCCATGGGCCTCAAATCTGAACCATCTTTCCCTCCTCAGGTGTTATTTGGATGAAGTTTGACTTCCTGACTTCAGAGGGCTGTTTTCCACTACCAGATCTCCTTGACATGCTCTCCAGAGTGTTTGTGTCAGATGCTGCCTCAAATGTTTTAATCAACCACACTCCTCCCATGAAAAGAAGATGATTTGAATATCTGGTCGGGAAACCTAACCTATAATTATGCTGAGTATCTGACTGCCTTTGATATTCCTAAACTTATGCTGCACTCTAGGAAAACATTTTCCTTTTAGAAACAGACAGTCATGAAGCATGAAAATAGTTGTGGCAGCCAGTCTGTCTCCTCAAATGGCATCCAGCTATTGCTAGTCATCAGGGCTATAAAAGGGGAAGACTTCAATGCTCTGAAATAAAACAGGAACAATGGAACTATATGGCCACAGATAGACTAGACAATGCAAGAGCAGTGTGTCAAGATACACCACCCCAAAATATGTCACTTTGACATAAGGATTATTCTGAGTTGAATGCAACTGAGAAGAAGCAGATACTAGAAAAACACTTTGCTCTCCCTCTATTTGCCTAAAAGCAGGACATGGTTTTTTAAGATGTCTCTTCTACCCTAACAGGAAGGACAGAAGTAAGTCACTAGAGAAAACTCTAGGACCTTATCAGCAAGACACGCATCAGAGGAATCCACAAACAAATCTCCCTAAAAGTAGACCTTATCTACCCTTGATTTCCCCATACATTTGCCAACCCACAATGTGCCACCCCTAAAAGTCTGAAATTCTTTGCCTTGTCACTGCTCTACAAAGTTATTATTCTTTGCTAAGATACTACACAAGCTCAAGTTCTAATGACCACCCCCACCTTTGAGTTATTCATCACTGAGTATGCGTGACATGTATGTGTGACCTATGTGTTAAAAAAAAACTTATTTGTTTTTCTCCTATTAATCTGTCTTCTGACAATCTAATTTACCAGGGCCCAGCCAATGAACCTAAGATGGGGTAAAGAGAAAAGAAGTTTTGCCCTCTCCTACACAAGGATATAAAGGCTACATGTACAATTTCTTACCAATAGAGGTCAAAGTTTAACTTAAAATATATGTTATTATGGTATAGATTTAAAAGTGTTTGCAACCTAAAAGTTGAGAGTTATGTTTTAATTGGCGGGAATGTTTAGGACTTCAAGCCTGGAAAGCAGCATCTCAGGTAACCCTGAGAGAACTGTTCTGAGGAGGTGCGAGGAGGAAAAGAGCCAAGTTATATAGAAGTTTTTCGACAAAGGGCAGGTCAAAAGTTATTGTTACCTAAAGAAAACCAGATAACCTAAGTTAAAGAATTTAGCATTTTTCTTTGTATGGAAAGATGCAAGAGTCTGAGCTCACTGAAATCATTCCTTTGATATGCACCTCAGCTATCTGGGGCCAGTATCCTGGTTTTTCACATCCTGAGTTTCCTTGGGGCTCACCATAGAGTGGCTACTGTCTGCTGGCTGTTAGTTGGAGGGATTCTTTCCCTTCTTCCTGAGTTCCGTCAGGGCTCATGAGCTCAACATCCCTGGTGGCTGCAATCAATGATGACTGTGACATCTTTGTTCACTGATATGGCAGGAAATATTCCATTTCTCAATAGTGAGACACAAATTCAAATGTGCCAATGAGACACATTCAGAGATAGCTGAGGAAATCAAGTTGATGATGGGAATAAAAGGGCATATTCTAGTCATGTGTATGCAGATTATAAAGATTAGTTCATTTGTTTCTCTCAACTCTTTGAAGACTAACAGAAGAATATGAAGCTATCTTAGTCCAATTTTTCTCCCTAGTGTTAAGCCAGTCAGAGTCAGCAAACTGCAGCTTCAGGAACTATCTCAATTTCAAACATCCATCATTTTCCCCCTAAACCATTTAGTCTCAACGTGGGAGTGAAGAGGTATAGTGAGGGAGTTACATCAAGATCCTATGGAGGCTATAATACACTCTCCTGAATCCCCAAGATTCTAATGTCCCCAAGTGTTCCCTTTCCCTTCCATTGAGAAGCATTGTCTTAGTAAATTGTTGTTACTAAAAACAGCTTAAAATATTCTTTAGGTAAATTCCACAGGTAAGTTGAGAACCCTTTTCAATATCTTGATCTTAAAAGGCCTCTGAAGATGTTACATTTCAGAGACCTGGGTTACATGTCTAAGATTGCTCCTTACAACTAGAAATAGGAGGGAAATTTTTTCAGAGCATATTTTGCTCTCTGTCTTTCTGTGAGTGGAGCCCAGCTCTCAAAATTTTATGTGTCTCTCCATTTCATCTAAAGTAATTTTCTTGGTGTCCCAGAGACTTATATAGGAGGATGTCTCAACATGTCCTCCACCTTGAGATATCTATGATCTTGTAATATAATCAGAATAGAAACCATCATTAATACCTGTCAAGTAACTGAACCCAAATATCTCAAAACTTAAAAGAATCCTATTATAGCCTTCCTAGTACTTCTCAAATGAGAAGAAATGACCTTATCCAGGGAAATTGTTTTCAGCTATATTTTTTAGTTACTATAAACCAGGCTCAAAACTCAGAGCAGTTGGATAAAGATCCTTAATTTACATTTGGAAAAATATATTTAAATCTCTTCACGCATGTGTATATATTTATTGTGTATAACCAAATTGCCTGATAACAGAAGGCTTAAAGAATGCAAGCAGTGGGGAAGAGTTGTAAGTGGGAAAATGTTGCATTAGTCTGGTTCTTTAATTACAATCTGTTTGCACTGTGGGTTGCTTATAGATGTATTTTTGTTTGTGTATATACAGGTTGATCCCAGATATTTGCACATAAACTTGTGAATAGGAATAGTAAAGATGGTTTTGTTATTCCTCCTAAAGGGAGTCTCATGATTTGTTCCTTTTCCCAAAAATCACAGAGATGTAAGCTTTCAGGGGGTAGAGAGGAGGTTATGCCATCCCATTACTTACTCAATTATTCTTCCTACAATATGCTTGACAAATAGTCATTCAACCCCCATCCACGTGCCTTGAGTCAAAAAGAATTTCTGGAACAGTCTATGAATTTGCAGCAGATGACCAATATCTTAGCTCTGCATCTTGTATTTCCTTTTCTGAAGGAGACACCTTTGGTTGTCCTTTGGGAAACTGGTCTTCCTTGTTTGGCGCTGAGTCACTTCAGTCGTGTCAGACTCTTTGAGACATTACGGATTGTAGCCTGCCAGGCTGCTCTGTCCATGGGATTCTCCAGGAAGGAATACTGGAGTGAGCTGCCATTTCCTTCTCCAGGGTCTTCCTTCTTTAATGCTGTCTTAATGATACCATCAGTTGAGGTGTCCTCTTCTTCATTAACCAAGAAGTGCTCATGTGATCCATATCTATCTCCCAGGAATTTAAATTCTGAGTGTAAGGGGGCAGGAAATAAAAATAGTTAGAACTAATATATCCTAATGGTAGTACCTTGTAAAGCCTGGTTCCCTGAAAGACCAAATTCTTCAACTTAAATTTCAGATCAGTGAGCACACAACAGTCTCTCATAAATTTGATTTTTGCCTAAAACTGAAGTTGATTTGTATTATTTTTAACCAAAAGTATTATTTGGTACACTATCGGTCTCGTATTTATTCACCTGGAGAAATGTAGACAGGCATGTGTGTGCATGCTCAGTCACTTCAGTCATATCTGACTCTGTGACCCCATGGACTGTAGCCCACCAGGCTCCTCTGTCCACAGGATTCTCCAGGCAAGAATACTGGAGTGGGTTGCCATTTCCTCCTCCAGGGGATCTTCCTGACCCAGGGACAGAACCCATGTCTCCTATGCCTCTTGCATTGCAGGTGGATTCTTTACAGCTGAGCGACCAGGGAGGCCCATATACAGGCATTCTCCCTCTTTAATACAACAGCCCTTTCTATAAGTGACTCGTGAGCATGTTCTTCAAGTATTTTTATTTCCTTATATGACTTTTTAAGAGTCCAGCTCACCTTTTTTCAACTTCTGCTATGTGTCATAAGTTTTCTTTCCCTTCTCGTTCTCGTTTTTCTCCCCCACTGTCAGATATTCCTGAAAAATATCTGAAATACGAGACTATAAATGCTTTCCGATTTTTATTCCAGCACTTTTGCAATGGTTTGTAAAGGTTGTACAGGAAGAACTCTAAAACTATAAATACAATAACCAATGAGTTTGCATATGGTGAGTGGAAGCTAGAATTCCCCACACCACAAAATTTAACTGTTCTGCACATTTTTTTTTTCACTCTTGATGATCAAGGTATCTCAAGTTTCCTTAATCAATTTATACTCTGACTTTCATTATATATGATGCAATGTTTCTGGCCTTCATCATCCTTGGAGCTTCAGTCACTGGCATCATTTTCTAAGACTCAAGAAAATGCTTCCATTTCTGGTGTAAATTCAGCAGTATGTTTGGATACTGGAATTCTTTTGAAAACACATGGAGACATGTTGCCAAATGGCTGGGAAGAAGGAAGAAAATTTGTAACTTCTTTTTTCGCAAGACACAATTGCTTTATCCCTTTACATGTAGCTTTCTCATTCTTCCTCTTGAAACAAGGTAAAGAGTAGCTTCTGGCTTCCCCTAGAGTCTCTCTTCCCAGGTAGTTCACAGACCCTTTCCATGGTACTTCCTATGAGGAGATGAGCCCCTTCTGCCATATAAGGAAGAAGCCCACTACCTCAGCTTGCTAACTTAGCTTGACCTGATTTCAGCTGGGTTTCACCTTGACTTCAAGTCCTTCTACCTTTCTACTTGATCTTCACCAAACATGCTCCAGTGATCTGTTTCTCTCAATTCCATAAATATGTACTGAGCCCCTCCTGAGTGCCAGGTTCTGTAGGTAAAAAGTCCGGTTAGGCATTGATCCTGCCCTCCAGGGCAGATGGATACATAAACAACATGGCAATGAAAAATGATGACTGTGACAGAACAACTGAGCCTGCACAAGACAGCAGTGATTAAATCTGGTGAGTGTGGGGTCAAGAAAAGTGTCATCGAAGACAAGAGGTGACCTTGAGCTGGCTTTGGAAAGATGCATAGGAATACACCAGGCAGATGAGGGGGCATGCCATGTGCTTAAAAGTGAATGTGTCACACCAGGTGTGTGGAAAAAGGGGAATGATCGTTTTCTTCTATCCTCTATAATTGCAGCCTATGATCATATTAGTCTTTTTGGCAGCCACAACACACAGCTGGCTCACAGAGGGCTAAAGCCACTATCTTTCTTGCATTGTTTTGCCACATCGCCCCTCATCGTTCATGCCAGTGAGTCATTACTCTTAATCAAGGAAACAAAAGCAAGCCCTGAGCTCCTTCATCTGTCCCTCCTGATCACCGCTCCTTGGTTCTGGAAAACACAGCTCATTTCTTCCACATTCAGTGTGAGAACCCCTCCACCTCCATCAGTCTCCCCATCCTCCCTCCCTCATGCAACTTCTCCAGAGATGACATGCTCCTAGCTTTGCAGGAGGTAGAAATCATCTTTCAACAAGTTTTACGGAGAGTTAGATGCAGTTTCTACCCAGCTGTTGTCCAGCATTCTCTGAAACCAATCAAAGGAAAAGAAACCAAAAACATGTTTGCAAAAATCAAATTAAAGCCAAGCTCTGATGGAGTCGCAGCTTTCTACGCCCGTACGGGCTGTCTGCCAAGAATGTTTTTAATGTAATAATCGCTCATCCATAGACCCATAATAATTGATATTTGCAATTCGATAATGCTTCTGAACAATTTTTTATTTGTTTCCAATCTCTCTGGTTCCCTCCTCACCTCATCCGCCCAACAACCCCCTGTGTCAGCACATTCATGGCTCTTAATGACCCTCTCAGCAGCTACTGATCAAAGTCAAATTTTAATTACGAGTCTAATTTTGGAAGTTTGCTTCCTTTTAATCAGAACTTTTAGAAGGGAGTCAAATCTGTGCTTGCAACAGCTCACAGGAAACACAACAAGCTCTAGGACTATTTAATTAGAGGTGGCCAACTAGTTTAGAGCCTCACACTTCCTACCATTTTATATCTAACAGGTGATTGCACCTAGAGAATGTGAAATACATCACTAATGACTGCAGTATGACCTGGGAAGTGGGGAGATGGGAATCGAGATGCAATTGTGTGACCACCAAACTTTACTCTCATCATTTGAGAAGAGCTGCTTTTTCTCTAATACTCTCTTCTTCCCGCGGTTTGGTCTGAGCCCACCTCAAGACTTCTCTGCGTTTCAGCACTGTTGCCACCAACCCTTCAAGGAATATCTTAGTTCAGCTTTTGTAAATCCTAACCATTCTTATAAGACCACCTCAAAAACTCCATCTTCTGGGATTTCCCTGGTGGTCCAGTGGTTAAGAATTCCTCTTCCAAGGCAGGGGACACATGTTCGATCCCTGGTTGGGGAACTATGGAGACCATATGCCATGGGCAACTAAGTCTGTGTACTGCAACTATTGGATCTAGGTGCCTTAACTAGAGAGAAGAATAAATATCACAACGAAAATCCTGTATGCTGCAACTAAGACCTGACACAGCCAAAAAATAAAAATAAAATAACTCCATCTTCTGTGCAGCTTTTTTTGATCCCTCACAATAAAAATGACCCTCTGGAAATCCCAGAGTACTTATTATCATCATCAATATCAAATGGTAATCATAATGATAATTAGCACTCATTGAATGCATGCTATATTGGTACATAGGAAACATTATCTTACTTTATCTTCCCAACAATTCTATTGTATACTATTTCATCCCCATTTTATAGATGAGGAAACTGAGTCTCATACACATCAAAATGAAGTAACCATTTAGTGGCAGAGAATTTGAATGTCGGTTCTATCACAGCAAACCACAAGGATTCATATTCCTTCTACATGCACAAAATTAATCCCCATTATAATGTAAGCTTGTGCAAGAAACTTGTATCTCCTATTTTTTTGAATTTTCTAACATTCACCAAGTTGTCATTTAATAAATATTTGAGGGTTGGATAATTCTCTCTTAGAACAAATGCAAATATATTTAGAAACTTGCTCATGAGGGAGAATAAGTGACTTTTTAAAAATTATTTCTCCACTTCCCAACATCTTTAGAAATTTGGCACTTAAATAAGATCAATAAACTGATGCCCATACAGCACCATAGCAAATTTTTAATGAAAAGATAAAAGTACAGGCTTGTGCATTAATCATGCCATTGTTAGACAGCAGTTACTATGGACATAATATATGTCCATATATATGTCCACCACCATGCTAGGTGCTGAAAAGGACATGAAGATGAGCATAATTGTTCTTGCCATTAAAGTAGTTTACTACCTAGGTTAGGGGCACAATAAAACAAAATAGTGTTTGCTTTTACTAATCCAGATTGTCTTCTGAAAATGTTAGATGATGATAAAAACAGAGTTTTTGTTCTAGAGCTTATTTAGATGAATACATGTGTGTGTGTGCATTTGGAGCAGAAGCCAGAGGGAGAACGCAGTTGTTACAATAACAGTAGAATTCCAGATAAACTCTGGACTAAGTTGAGAAAAAGGTAAGAAACAGAAACTGTCAGTAGCAATGTTTTACAAGGAAAACAGAAATGTTAGCTGTGAATTCCAAATTGTTTGCCAAGTGGTACATGATGCGTGCCTTTCCCCATGAAATCTTCAGTATGGTTTAATGTTGTGTGTGTGTGTGCACCGTCGCTCAGTCATATGCAACTCCTCAGCAGCCCCATGGACTGCAGCCAGCCTCTTCTGTCCTTGGAATTCTCTAGGCAAGAATACTGCCGTGGGTTGCCATTTTCTATTTCCGGGGATCTACCTGACCCAGGGATCCAGTGTGTGTCTCCTGTGTCTCCTGCTTTGGCAGGTGGATTCTTTACCACTAGCGCCACCTGGAAAGCTCAGGGTTTAGTGCCGATCACCCATAATTTTATGTAAGTGAACTTTTCTGGGAAATAAGGAGGAGGAGGAGTACTGTCAGTCGCTCAGTCGTGTCCAACTCTTTGCGACCCTATGGACTGTAGTCGGCCAGGCTCCTCTGTCCATGGGATTCTCCAGGCAAGAATACTGGAGTGGACAGCCAGTCCCTTCTCCAGGGGATCTTCCCAACCCAGGAATCGAACACAAATCTCCTGCACATTGCAAGCAGATTCTTTACTGTCTGAGCTACAGGGAAGATCTCTGGGAAATAAAAACAGGCTTAATTTTGCATCTGTGTTAAAGCAGTACAGTCCAGGGACACCATGAAGGCTGGAGGGACCAGATAATCGACCAAAGCTAAGAGTAAAGAACAGGCGCCATGCAAGATGATCAGGTCTGTGCCCCGCCCACTCTTCAGGTGCTGCGCTTACCCTCTTCTCCCTGGCTTGGGCTTCCCGCTCCTTTATCACATGGCCACTGCTGGACTCTGGACCCCATTGTTTTGGTGGAATTCCCTTTTAGCTTCCTAGGCTCTGTTGAAAGGCGTAGAAAGGGGGTCTTCCAAATACTGGTATCCAACATGAACCTCAGAATGTGACCCTATTTGGAAGCAAGATTTTTGTAGATGAAATCAAGGTAAGAGGAGGCCATGCTGGATTAGGGCGGGCCCTAACCAGTGACTGACATCCTTGTAAGAAGAGAGAAACCTGAGCACAGACACTCAGAGTTCTGTTTAATGATGGAGGCAAAGATAGAAGTAGCGTGTCTACAAACCAAGCAATGCCAAGATTGCCAGCAACTCTCAGAAGGTAGGAAAAAAGCAGAGACTAGATTCTCCCTCAGCATTTCCAAAAGGAATAAAACCTGCCAGCATCCTGATTTTAGACATCTGATTTCCAGAACCATGAGAGAATAAATTCCGGTTGTCAGCCACTGACTTGGAGCCACCCTGGGAAACAACAGAGACTTAATTTTCTGACTGAGGTTTTGGCATCCCCCAATACTCAGTGAAACACTCTCCCTCTGTCCGAGCCCCAGGGCCCAATTCTAGCCAAATCTACCCTGAAAAGTAAAGGGATTCAGTGGAAATCCCTACAAAACGCAGTCAGTTTTTTTCTAAGATCCTGACAAGGAAAACCATAAGACATATTTTTTCTATCACAATCCTTTTTGATTCTCACTGTAATAATAACTCAAGACACTTCAGAGGTTTAGGCTCCTGAGTGATAAAATCACTACAAGAAGTCAACAGCCCAGTCATGTTAACAGGCAGTAAGTACAATGTGGCAAACTTCATTTATACTTGAAAACACAGATGATAGAACTGTCACCGTCCATGAACTCACATGTGAGCACTCCATGCCCTGCAGATAGACAATAAGTGCACTCTGGCCGAGAGTCCGGATGCTGCTCTGCCATGTGGGCATCTCCTTAAATGACCTGGTCCAAGAATTGTTACATGAGACGAGCACAAGATATGGTGCTCTGATAAGTGACTCCATTCATCTCTGACAAATATTTTTCAGTGCATATTATGAGCACGGTATTGAAGACTTAATTTTTTTTTTTTTTTTAAAGAAAGACATAGGACTCAAGGTATGGTGAAGAAGGAAGAGACACAAACACTCATTTGTATTACATGGAGGTAAATGCTAGGACCCGGGCTCTGGGAATTCTTAGACTTCATTAAAGTTTCAAATATTCAGGAATGAGCTGAAGATGCTTTTTACACAAATCTGGATTGTCAGCTTTGACTCTTTGGCAGATGAGTCTGGCTAACTGGCCAACATCAGAAAATCTCAACACAGGTTCGCTGTTCTCTATTCATCTTGTGTACATAGTTACTCCAGTGAGTGATAAAAGCTTTCTTTCTTTGAGAGAAATGATCCTCAAGTGAGAAATAAAACTTTAGTGTGAGCTGAAAAGCCATATTACTTGCCTCGTGCTTCTAGAAATTCCAAAACACCTATAGACATGGAATTCAGAGAAACCAAGTTACCTATTCAAATATTGTCGTTGTAGAAAATGGAGATTTTAGAATATGCAATAATGGACCATAGATAAATACCAAAAATCCACTTTAGTGAAAATGAGAAAGAAAAGGAGAGGGGGGGGGGCACTCTTGAATGACAATTAAGTAATGAATTTCTGATGCCTCTTTGTTTTGTTTGGGGGTGAGAAGTTTGTAAAAGTGTTGGAAGAGAACCTCCATTCTCCTGTCCTTATATTCTTATAAGAGAAATTCAGTTAGAGTGAAAATGCTGGATGGACTCTTGTCTGTATTCTTATGGATCCACCAGAAGGACAGACAGGGGATTCATACAAGTGGGCAAAGACACAAGGCAAGTGTGGCTTAGCCCTTCCTGTCCTGTTTTTCAGAACCGTCTTTCTTTAAGCTGCACTTCTATAAGAAACCCGACCCTAGTGAGCAGAGCAAGACAGGGATGACTGCCCTTGCCTATCAGTGGGGAACTGTAATCAGTAAAAGTAAGTCTTAGGAATTCAGCTGAGGCACAGACACCCAAGCTGCACCTCCAATCACCTTTATCAGCCACAAAGCTGATCCTATGCTCGCAATTTTTCTGACTCCTGCATTTCCTCCTCAGTTGACTCCAAACTCAGGAAGGAAAATATCTGTCAAGTGTGATTTATCAATGCCTCAGACATCCGCAGCTTGCTGACTCACTTCTGCACTGTCCACTGGGATTTCTCCATGCCTCTCTTTATCTCCTTAACTCTGGAGCCCTCCCTGCCAGGTTTCCATTATGAAACACATTTCAGCTCTTTTTAATGCTGGGAAATTGTGTCCAACCACATGGGCTCTCCTCTTCCACTGATCACTGTGGCACATCATGAATATGACTCTGTGGCAGTTTCCAATCTACCTTGAAATGCAGTTTTTTAAGAATTGATTTTATCTGCCCTGCTAAACTCTACCTACACACCACCATGTTGTCAGCTCCATCCTCATCCCCTTCTTCACACGACTGAGCTTCAAGTTCAGAGATGACGGGAACTCAGACTAACTTCGGGGAAGGCAATGGCACCCCACCTCAGTGCTCTTGCCTGGAAAATCCCATGGACGGAGGAGCCTGGTAGGCTGCAGTCCATGGGGTCGCTAGGAGTCGGACACGACTGAGCGACTTCACTTTCACTTTTCGCTTTCATCCATTGGAGAAGGAAATGGCAACCCACTCCAGTATTCTTGCCTGGAGAATCCCAGGGATGGGGGAGCCTGGTGGGCTGCCGTCTATGGGGTCGCACAGAGTCGGACACGACTGAAGCGACTTAGCAGCAGCAGCAGCAGCAGCAGACTAACTTAGCAGGTCCTAGGCTACCTGTGGCATGGTTTGTTGAAAGGAAGTATATTTGGAATGTACTGCTCATTTCATGAAGACTCTTTATACTGGCAAACTTCCCTGGTCGCTCAGATGGTAAAGAATCTACCAGCAATGCGGGAGGCCTGGATTCAATCCCTGGGTGGGGAAGATCTTCTGTAGGAGTACATGGCGACACACTCCAGAATTCTTGCCTGGAGAATCACATCTACAGAAGAGCCTGGCGGGCTACAATACATCGGTTTGCAATGAGTCAGAGACAATACCCCTGTACCCTGCTTCCCCAATTTCAAGGAATAAATATCTTCACAGATCCAATCAGCTATTCAAATATCCCTTTGCCTATACCAGCAATGAGTCTGGGGGTCTCCTCCAGAGGCTCTCTATCACCCTCTTCAGTTTAGAGGGATTCACTCATCTGTGGGGTGGGTAGGTTCTTCTTCCAAGTAGCAGAGAGAGAAATGCAAGATCTTGTCAGTCACAAGGCAACATTTAGGCATCAGATGATTCCCATCACTCATCCATCCTCTTTACCTGTGAAAAAGGTGGTCCCTTTGAGGGCCGTGGGGTTCTTTTCTGCCAATCAGTTATGACCATCTCAATCTGTCAAAGAGATTCTAGTTGCAATCTGTTTTTCTAGGAGATACCTTGGCCCCTATGCAAACTTGCTGCCCCACACTTGTCTGATCGAATCTGCATTAGGAGGGGGTAGCCTTGATCAGGACTCAGTGTGTCTACACTCATCTCACAGTTGCAAAACTAAGTCTTCTGAAAATAAAATGATTCTCTAAACTCACTGACTGGGTTCACCTAACAAAGCAATTCATAGCCCTTATAGTTATAATCTAAAGTTAAGTAAAAGAAAATAAATTTCACCGTGCCAGGAACCTTAGCAAAATTACTTATGCCCAGAAAATATGTGTATGTATCTGTCTGTTTGCCAATGCAATGTTTAGATTTTTTTTTTTTTTTTTTTTTGATACAAATACCTTCAGGAAGGACATATGTACTGCTCTTCTCCATGGGATCTACCTAAATGTGAAAACTCAGTTTTCTGCCTGGTCTCTGTAGGCATCTGAGTTTGTGCAATCTGCTTTATGAGTCCACATGGTTAGTTACACCTCTGGAGGTACGGGGGTGAAGATACACATACACGCACACACACAGAAGGCAACATGAGCAGAGAGAAAGCATAAACTTCACAACACTTATATGTTTCTACCATTCATCCTGATGCTCCTTTTAGCAAATTGTCCTCTTATCAGCCATAGGTAAAGTGGTGGAAATTGAAGCTCAGCAGCACAGGAAGAAAAGATGGCCCTCCATCACCCATCGAGCTGAGACTTTTCCCAATCATGCATATTATTGTAATGGTCAGATTGTCTATTGGATAGTTTAAAAAGCTATTCTATGGGATGTACTGAAATAGGTTGGTCATTGTCCTGTGGGTGGGCATAAGGGCCATCTGCAGGGAATGGGTGGCCTAAGGAAGGGGTGATATATGGGAAGCAGGCTCCCCCACCAGTACCTTCTTCTTTGGTAAAGGAAGCTCTGTTTTCATCTATTTTACATATTGGTGACTCCACTAGGAGAAAATGAAGTGGATGAGAAAACCACTGGGATAAGTTAAAATAATTTTTCTAAGAGTACTCTCTTTAGAGAACCCTACACTTCATTTATTTTGCTTAAGTGAAGTTGAAGAGTAGTGATCCTCAACCTTAGATCTGCATTAAAATCATCTGGGGAGATTTTTAAAAACACTGATGTCTAGGTTTAAGCTCCAGAGATTCTGATTTTTTAACTTGTCTGGAGTGTGAGCTAAGTACTGAGGTTTTTTTAAAGTTCCCAGAAGATTCCAATGTGCAGCCAGGATTAAGAACTCCTACAAGAGGGACTTTCCTGGTGATCCAGTGGTTAAGACTCCATGCTTCTACTGCAGGAGGCATGGGTTAGATCCCTGGTCAGGGAACTAAGATCTCCCATGCTAAGTGGCCAAAAAGTAAGCTAAAAATAAATTAATAAATTGGGCCAAGATATTTAAAACAGGACAGATTTTGGAGTCAGGGAGATAGAGTGGACTCTTGGCTCATCTCTAACATAAGCTTATTACACAAACTCTCAGATCCTCCATTTTATGCACTAACATATCTAAGTATATGTATGTTATTATTCACTTGTACCCTTTTGTCTTCAAAGTAGCTCCAGCTGTCTTAAAGAAATACATGTAGCACAGCAAGGTGCTTTGAGAGAAGGAAAATGAAGCAAGAGTAGAATATTCCCTAACAGTTATTTTAGATAGATCTCCACAATTCCTAGACCTTTTTAGCAGTGAGTATAAGCAAAGAGGGACACAATCACTTGCACAATCTACAGCTCTTGTAAGCCACTGATGGCTCAGAGAACCACAAGCAATAGGGTTTTGTTCTGGAGTTTACAAAGAGATCATTATGTGATGTGATGAAAAAAAAAATCCTTAGAACTACAGGAAGAATAATAAGGAGCTCTACAGGGTGGAATCTCTGTTTCCCACCTACACCTACAAAGTGGCGACCATGGCAGAGATGGTTAATACCTGTCCCACAACCAGTGTCACCTTGCTCCTTAGCAAAAGAACCAGAGCTATTAGAGGCAACAGTGAGCAGAGGTAGGGAGGAGAAAGGGGAGGGAAAGTCCAAGAACAAGAACAGGAATAGGATGAAAGCAGAAAAAAAAAAGAAGAAGAAGAAGAGAAAAAGGAGAAGAAGAATGAGAAGAAAAGGAGAAGGAGGAGCCCTCTGTTCTCCCATTTGCTTGCAGATGGTGGTGGCCAATGGTGGGTAAGGAGAAGTCCTTGAAGATCAAGTTTTCAAGGACAGTCCTCAGGTGGGAGAACTACTCTTGTTCTTTATCCTTTTCATTTATAACAGGGGTCTGATGCTGGACTACAGCAACCATCTCAGGGCCACAAAGAAAAGCACAAAGGACTGCAGAAACCTTAGTCCTGAACCATGAGTTCACAAACTATAGCCAGTGACAAGTGGACTCCTGATGACATTAAGCCTTTGTTGTTGACATCATTATAGTCAGGTAGGTCTCACCAACTTGCAGCCAAACTCAATTCTTAACAAATATAGGGATACTTATACCTTAAAGTCTTGTGAAAGATTGAAGGCAGGAGGAGAAGGGGATGACAGAGGATGAGATGATTGATGGCATCACCAACTCAATGGACATGAGTTTGAGGAAACTCTGGGAGATGGTGAAGGACAGGGAATCCTGGTGTGCTGCAGTCCACGGGGTCCTGCTGCACTCCAGAGTCAGACACAACTTAGCAACTGAGCAACAATAAAGCCTTGTGAGACCTGAACATGAGCAGAATTTCTGGAATTTCTTTGTGCGATCATGTTATTCATCCATTCATTCAGAATTTATGAAATGCCTCCTCCGGACCAGGCACCATTCTTAGTGTGGAGGACATGACCCTACCCTTATGCAGATTACTCTCTACAGAAGCATTAATTTTGCTTACCCAAGCACTCCTGTTTTTATCTCTCTATATCTTGTTGCTGACTTTTTGTCTTATGAAAAATCTGGGTTTCAGCACTTTCCATGGCACACTTTTAGCATTAGAGCCATTGATCAAATAGGATTTGCAAGTATGTGTGTGTGTTGCTATGTATCAATAGGCAATGACTATCTCTAAACCACAGTCTGTTTTCAAGAATCAAGATTTTTAATGGGAGAGAGAAGACTTGAATGAATAAAAACAAATCCATAAGAGCCAACAGACAATAACGCTAGCTAATATCTACAGACAATAATACTGCTGCTGCTGCCGCTAAGTCACTTCAGTCCTGTCTGATTCTGCATGACCCCATAGATGGCAGCCCACCAGGCTCCCCCGTCCCTGGGATTCTCCAGGCAAGAACACCGGAGTGTGTTGCCATTTCCTTCTCCAATGCATGAAAGTGAAAAGTGAAAGTGAAGTCGCTCAGTCGTGTCCAACTCTTTGCGACCCCATGGACTGCAGCCCACCAGGCTCCTCCATCCATGGGATTTTCCAGGCAAGAGTACTGGAGTGGAGTGCCATTGCCTTCTCTGATAATACTAGCTAACATCTACTAATCTAACTTGTATGTGCCAGACATTTTTCAAGCATATCACATGAAGTATCTCATTTATTCCTAAAACCAATCTCTTGGGATAATGATTAATATTATCTTCTTTTGTACCATAGGTAAAGGGCCCCCAAATCATAGAACTCCTAGGTGGTGGTCCCAGGATTAAAACACACTTAGTCCAATACTAGAGACCATGGATTCCTAAACAGGCTGTCAGAGATGACAGCCATGGAAAGTTTATCCAAACACTGTTCACAAAACTCCTTCTGAATGCCAACATTGGTTGGGATACAAACAACTCCATCAGAAAACAAATCAACAAAAATAGAAAGGGAGAAAGGAAACCTGTACATCAGAGTGGTCATCACTTACACTGTTACAGTATCAGTAATCACTGGCAAAGGCAAATGTTCTATGAGGGGAACAAGGGAGATGCTTCCAGTATTGCTTTCAGTATTTCAAATACTTGCAGATGAAAAATTAGACCACATTCCTCAGTAAGCCCCCTGGTCACTGAGAAATCTCACCACCAGAGACTCTCTCCCCCTGCTCTTCCCAAACTGCTTGTAGAACAATTCATTTTGTTCCTTTTCTTTCCCTCCCTGAGTGGTGTCTGATTTTTTTTTAATCCCCTAACATTTCCTTTCTTCTTCTCCCTTGAAAAACAGGTGTCAAAATGACAGTCGGTAAGGGCTTGCCCAAATTTGGTAAGTTGTGAGAGGCAGTGACCAGCATGACAAACCAGAATGGTATTTCAAGGACGGCTCTGTCAGGAGGGAATCATCTGCAGAGAGTGTGGTCTCTAGTGAGAGAAAGGCCCACAAACGCATCCTTAATAGAACCCCTTAGTCACAGGATGTGATCACGCTTTTAATCCTGAGGGCTCTTCACTTTCACAAACCCCAGTGAGCCAAGTTGAAGTATGGTACATCTCTCTTTTAAGAGTAAAGAATATTCTTAGCTTCATACCTTCACTCTTTAGGAAAGAAAACAAAATGAAGCTATTACATCTTTTTCTTTTCTGTAAATAAGTCAATCTCTTGGGTAAATATGTTGCATCCATTACAAATAATAGCCACCGTTTATAAGGCATTTATCCTGCCTGCTCCTGCCATTGTGCTCAGTGTTCTGTGAGCAGTGTTTTCTCATTTGTTCTCTCCACAACCTTAGGAGGTGGGGTCTTTTGTGTACCCCATGTTACAGATAAGAATAATGAGGCTTATAAACTATAGAAAACAGTTTAGTGGCTCCTAAAAATGTTAAACATAAAGTCACTATTTGACCCAGCAATTCCACTCATAGGTGTATACCCAAATGAATTAAAAATGGGTACCCAAACAAATATTTTTTGGGGTACCTACACAAATGTTTATAATGGCATTATTCACAGTAGCTAAAAGGTGGAACAACCCAAGTGGTCATCGACAGATGAATGGATAAACAAAGAGTGATGTAACCATATCAGTTCAGTTCAGTCGCTCAGTTGTGTCCGACTCTTTGTGACCCCATAAATCGCAGCACGCCAGGCCTCCCTGTTCATTAGCATCTCCCAAAGTTCACTCAGACTCACATCCATCGAGT
>SJYT01040086.1:297000-318079 GCA_006410635.1 Cephalophus harveyi
CTCACATCCATACATGACCACAGGAAAAACCATAGCCTTGACTAGACGGACCTAGTCGGCAGAGTAATGTCTCTGCTTTTGAAAATGCTATCTAGGTTGGACATAACTTTTCTTCCAAGGAGTAAGCGTCTTCTAATTTCATGGCTGCAGTCACCATCTGCAGTGATTTTGGAGCCTCAAAAAATAAAGTCTGACAGTGTTTCCACTGTTTCCCCGTCTATTTCCCATGAAGTGATGGGACCAGATGCCATGATCTTCGTTTTCTGAATGTTGAGCTTTACAGAATGTTATTCAACCAGAAAAAGGAACAAAAGACTGATAACAAATGAATACAATAAGAATGAATATCAAGAACATTGTGCCAAGTGAAAGAAACCAGTTACAAAACACCACATGTTGTATTATACCATTTATATGAAATATCTATTACAGGTAAATCCATAAAGACAGAAAGTACATTTGTGGTTGCCAGGGGCTGAGGGAGGGGGAAACAGGGTGTATCTGCTTCCTGGATACAGGATTTCATTTGTGGATGAAGAAAATGTTTTGGGAGTAGCTAGAGCTGATGGTTGTACACGTGTTGCAATGTGCTAAAATGTCACTGAATGATACACTTTTAAATGGTTAATTTCATGTTATTTGAATTTCACCTCCACTTTAAAAATAGCAGAAGTTTCTAAATGAGACCTGGAGTCTGTGTGGCCACGGAGGTTCTCCCCTCAGCTCTTGCTGTAAGAGGACTTGCTGCACGGGAGGTCGTTGGCTGACAGCCTCCAGCCGCCTCAGCACTTACGCCCCAATGCCAGGCTCTCTGTGGGTTGTCTCCAGTCCATGATGGAGCACAGCAGGGGGACTCGAGCTGCACCAGGGCTGCCCAGGGTGGGCACTCTCACAGGTGAGCTTTGCTTACAACTGAGCTGCGAGCTGAGGTTCCTTCCACTCACTTCCGCTTCCTCTCATCTTTAACATACCTGGTGTGCACTTTGCTCCTCTACCTCCTCCCGCTCCTCATCACTTACCCATCAAAGACGTTTTCCCACAACAAATCTTTGGACCATCTCAGTGTCTGCTTCTTAGAGAACCGAAACTGACACAGCAAGTAAACTGTCCATAGTTACACAGATAGCTGGTGGCAAAGCCAAGACGCTATATCTAAATACGGTACAAATCTTCATCAACTGAACAAAAATTTTAAAAAATAAGACGTATTTGATGATGAGAGCTAACTCAGTAGGGTTTTCATGTATTCCTGGTGGAATGGTTTTGATTCTCTCATTAAATAGCTGTGATTTGCAGCAAACTGCTTGCCTTTCTGTGTCTCTGTTTTTGTTTTTAATGTAAAAATGAAAAGGTCGCCCACTTACAACTTATAAACCACTTCTCCCTTAGGTGTCCATGGCTGAGCTCCTTAATCCATCCTCAGCCTTTTCTCACACTGAGGCTCCAGGCAGATATTCTAATTGATTAAAGCTGGGTATAGATGAGGCTTCCCAGGTGGTGCTAGTGGTAAAGAATCCACCTGCCATTGTAGAAGACAAAGAGACATGAATTCAGTCCCTGGGTCAGGAAGATCCCCTGGAGGAGGGCATGGCAACCCACTCCAGTATTCTTGCCTGGAGAATGCCATGAACAGAGAAGCCTGGTGGGCTACAGTCCATGGGGTAACAAAGAGTAGGCCACGACTGAGCACATCAGCATATGTGTGTATATATAAATAAATGATGAAACACTTGCCTCAGTGTGTAGGGTCTACTGCAGCCAGCCCAGCCCATGACTAAATCATCACTTCTTTTTACCTTGGCACTACCCAGAGCAGTGAGCTCCTCAAGCAAGACCTCCATTCCTTCCTGCCCAGCATTCTCACCACTATAATCAGTTGAAACCAGGACATCCAGATGAACTGATCTTACCCTATTTCCATAAGTATGTCAGTTCACACCAGAGGCCTCATCCCCCAGGTCATCCTGCACCATCTGATAATTATGCATATCTTCTCGTCTGACCCCATCTCCCACTCCTCCCCATGAGCCTTCTAGAATTCATGGTCCATTTTCCTTCCACTTCTCTTGTTTATTTTAACTGAAATACTGCTGAAAACCCTGGCTGCCCCATAGCATTCTTGCGTACTTTTTCCTTCCTCTCCCATACCCTTTATACCACTGAACCTCAGGGAAGGGTGCTGTCTTTGCACCTCTTAGCCATTTCTAGATCACTGTCTCCTCCTCTCACGGTAATTCCCAGCTTTGAACTTACCTCAGCCAGACAATACCACCATTGCCACCCTCCTTCTTCATCACTAGCCCTTAGTCACTCATCTTTTAACAAGTTTAGTACCGGGCTGATTATTAGTTTGCAGTATTCCTCCTGTTATGATTCTTGATAACTCCCATATCCACCTAGTCTTTGTTACTCTAGCCTCTTAGTTAAGATGTTTCTTGACCTCCCTTCTTCATGCTGTTGTCTACTCAACTTCAGCCACCCAGTCCTCGGGCTATTTCCTGAACTTTGTCATCACCGTCATCTCCATTTCAAGTATGCTCTTTTCATAACACACATCCTCTCTGTGCAGCTTACTCACTCTTTTTGCACAACTTAAATAATGAAGAAACCCCACAGGAAACAGTAGACCATCCACCCCAGCCCCACTCTACATTTGTCCTCATTTCCCCACTGTCCCCAACATAGATTCCACGATCCTTGGCAAACAGGCTCAAGCCCCTTCGCCTCTCTTCCTCCATCACGATTCCCTGGTCAAGCCCCAATCTTGAATAAATGTGATTCCCCCCTTTCTTTATGCCCACACCAGCGTAACTGAACTTAGCTAGAGAAAAAACATACACAAATTCTCACTCATGTCACAACCAGTACCCTGGCTCTCAAGAGGGTCCTGAAAGCCACCTGAGAGTTCCCAATTCAATCTTCTCTCCCATGATTCTAGGTGACAATTTTATATCTTCCCCTTAAAATTTCAGCACCTCCTGCCTCTTCCTTACTCCCCACCATGACGTCACTTCCAAGTGCACTGAGAAAACGGAAGCATCAGAAGAGAACTTCCTCTGCCCCGCTATCACATTCACCCCCTCCTCTCTTGCTCCCATGTTGTCCCACCCCACACCTGATTTTTACAGAATGATTATTTATGTCACCATTTCTTTATTGCTTTGCCATCCATTTCCCCCTGTAAAATCATATTCCCAAGATAGCAGAGATGTGTCTTTGTTCGTTGCTATATCCTGAGCACCAGAGCAATGCCTGGCATATAGCAGTGGTCAATAAATATTTGCTAATTGTGTAGCCATTATGTTAAACAGGTACAATTCATGTGTTCAATCACCAGCAACCTGGCTGTGTCTCCCATTGTCCTTTTAAGCCCACACTCATGGTTTCTAGTCCTGCCAGGAAACTCTGCAGTGTTCATGATGTTTCTTTGGCCACCCTTCAGCTTACAACTAGTTTTTTGTTACTTTAAGTAACCAAACACCGCCTTGGTTCAGTAATTAAAATGTGTAGTTCCATGTAACAATATATCTTCAATTAAAATGAAAGCTTCTCCCTCCCTCTGGCTCAGTCTTATCCTTTTCTTCATCATCTTTTCTCTTCTTTTCCCTTTTCCCTTTTCCCTAATTTGCTATACAGGCTTTCTGATGGCTCCCCACCCAAATCCAACACGGAGGGAAGGAAGAGAAGAAAGTTAGGGGAGGACATCTCTTTTTAGCTGACATTGTCATGTTGACTTGTCATTGACTCTTTCTGTAGTTGTCAGATGTTGACAACTGACTCTCTTATGAAGCGTTATATCCTTCCATCACTGAGACTCTCACTTTTCTCACCTGCAGTTCCATAGAACAGGGTACACATGTTTCTACTGATTCTTACTCCTTTCCCCATATCCTAGGAATCCAGCAGCATCTCCAATTCCTCTCTGCTTAGATCTGCTCACCTCTTTTGGATGAGATTTAAGACCCCTCCTTGCAGATGTTTATTGTGTATAGGCACATGAATTCATATAAAATACTCATTCTTCCTTTACCCTTACAAACTCAAAAGTGCCTACGGCCTAATGCAGCAAACTTGCCTTTGTTTTACCAAAATGATCATTCAGCCGGCCAGCCCATTCTTGCTGGAACTTAATAGCAAACCTGAATCTCCAAATAACCATGTCATAATAACTAACAATTTGGTACTTAATATATGCCAGTGGCCTTCAAAGTACTTTAAGTACATTAATTTATTTAATCCTCTATAGTCATTAGAGGTAGATATTATAATCATTTTTATTTTACAGACGAGGAACAGAAGTCATCTTCTCTGTGGCAAGTCCTGCATGAAAGAGTCTAGCTTTGGAGCATGATTCCTAGTATGTCTAGCCTTACCAAAACAACTGAACTCATTTACTAATAATTCTAGAGTAGATAATTTCTAATATTCTTCCCCATACCTATAATTTAAATTTTTTAAATGATATCACTCTTCCATTCACCCATGAGGAGGAATAGGATGGGTTAAAGTTGTGGTGACACAGTAGATTAGAGAAGGATTTTACTGGTCTAAATCCCTAGAGGTCCCCCAGTGTGATTCTTGCAATGACTTTGTAGCTCAGCAGAAGACCAACATAGCATAGATGGTATTCCTCATGGAACCATGGAGTTATAACTCTTCCCGGGTCCTAGCAACAGATGTTTAATTGACCGTTCACATTTGCACCAAACTGCATGAAGCAAATGAAAGCATAGTGCCAGAGACACTAGATATGAAGACCTGCTTTTTTTTTTTTAATGTATATACTGACAACCAAACTCCCAACTGTTTATGCATCTCCGCCCCCATAGAGTTCCAACATCCCTCTGTTGAAAAGATATCAGACAGTGGGAACCAAAATTAGCTCTGTAACTAGTTGGAGGTTTTCTGACACAGGAAAGAGATGCAATAAACATGAATTTTATGACAATATTTTGGTATTTGCTACTGGGGCATCTCCTTCCTGAAAGAGAAGAAACTGAAGAACTTCAATATGCATTCAAGAAGACACTTAAATTGGCTTCATGAACTGTGATCTTTGATGATCACAGACTTTGGGCATGTTCTGTTAATGTCCAGTTGAAGAGCATCAGCAGTTGAAGAGTAGGAATAAGGAAATCAAAGAGGTATTAAAAGTTAGAAAGTTCTTATGCCTCATGTCTTAGATTTTGAAGGCTTTTCAGAGCCCCTGGAAAGCAGAGTCCTCTGTCTGCCAGGATGCAGCTGTAACTGGTGAGGCATCTGTGAACTCATAAATAAAAGCCAAAGAGAATCCATAAAGGTAAGTGTGTAACAGTAAGGTGGATGCAGAAAGAAAAGGATACCCAGTTCTCTCTTGCCCCACTACCATCTAGACTTCATTTCACTGCAGTTAGTCCTAAGTCTCTTTCTCTCCTTTCAGCCTTCCTATTCTTATCCACACTCAACTTCACAGCCAGAGTCATATTTCTAAAATGCAAATCTGATCATGTCACTTCTCTGCTCAAAATGTTGCTCCCCACTGCCTACAGGCTAGAGTCCAAACTCATTAAAATGGAAGTCAATGCCTTGAAAAGCTGGCGCTGACCCACCTTCTGGCCTCATTTCTCAGTGTAACATTTCCAAACCCATCATGCCCTCTTCTCTGCGAGCCTTTGCACATGCAGCCCTCCTATCTAGAATTCCCTGCAGTTTGGGATAGATTAGTTGCAAGTAACAGAAAACTCAGCTCAAACAGGCTTCAATAATGAAGTGTATGTATCAGCTCACAGATCGGAAAGTCAAGAGGTTGACAGGATTCAAAGTTGGTTGAACCAGTGGGTCACCAGCATTATTAAAGTTTCACCACTTACTATCCCTTTCCTCTGACTTTTTACAGTACCTATTTCGGCACCAGGAAAATTAATCTTGGGGTAACAGGATGAATATCAGCAGCAATCAGGTCTACATGGGATGGAGGATACACATCTTGAGCAAAGGGTGGCTCCCCAGAGAAAAATCTGGATGCTAAAAGGAGAAACAGAGAAATTAAGTGTATCTTTCAAGTCCCAGTATCAGCTCTGGGGAAACCCCCTATGCCCCAGGCTAAGCTAATAGTTTCTTCCTTAATGCTCATCTGACACATTATACATAGCTCTTTCCTATTTATTAGTACTCCTACAACTCATAAAAGTTTTCATGTTGGCCTATTGTATGCTGACTATTTGATATATGTTAACATATTTAACACTAATGGCAAAACTTTGAAATAGATACTGGTATCCATGTTTTATTTATGAGGAAACTGTTCTGAGGTGTTAAATAACTCTCACCAAACCCTCTAACTTCTGAGTTCATATTCTTTACTCTATACTATGTAAATGAAAGCACATTACAAAATATTCACTACATGGCAGTCACCCGAAAGGTATTTTGAATGAATCATAACACTTATCACACTGTCTTATATTTATGGACCTCTCTTCCACACCAACCATAAAACCCCTATAAAAAGGGATTGTATCTTATTCCAGTTGAGAGCTCTAGGGTGTCATGATTAAAACTTTTGGCTTTAAAGACAAACTTCCTGTGTTTGTTAGTATCTGAGTTCCTTCACTTCCTTTGAGACTTCGGGCAATTTTCTTAAACTCCATATGCCTCATTTGCCTCATCTGTAAAATGGGAATGATAATAGCATCTACGTCATGGAGTTCTTATAAGAACTGAATAAGCTACAGAAAATCCAAACGATTATGCCTGAAGCATTGAAAGAAATCAGTCAGTATTACCTAAAACGTATTGTTTATCTGCTGCCCCCTTAGGATGGTCCCTGTTACACAGCTAAACAGTGGAATCAGAGCCATGCGGAAAATCTTTACCCTGCAGAAAACACTTACCCTGTCCTCATATTTTCCTCCCTGTCTTGTAACTTTAAGGATTCAAAGCTGTTTTGTTGATCTGCAGAGGAACTGGCCCCGATTAGCACAGAACAATGACTTTTTGAAGTCCTGGACAGCGCAACATGGGGGAGGGGAAGTCATGTTACAGTGAGATGGACATCAAGCATTGTCCAGAAATCAGCAGATTTCAGTTCCTAGAGTTGTTTCTCTTTAACTCTGTGTGAGATTGGGGTGAAATCAATAGACCTAGATGACAGTCTGAATGAGGGGACTGAGAAAGAAGAAATTAAGCATCATTCTCAGCTATTCTGATCTAGTTTTTTATACCGATGAGTGTATTTCTATTATATATGTTCTTCTATTTTTTTAGAATCCACATGTAAGTAATAATACACAGTATCTGTCTTTCTCTTTCTTATTTCACTAACCAGAATAACCTCAGGATCTATCCATGTTGATGCAAATGGAAAAATTCTACTCTTTTTATGGCTGAATAATACCATATATATTTATATATATATATGGTGCAGTTGGTAAAGAACCTGCCTGCCAATGCAGAAGACATAAGAGATGTGGTTTCAATCTCTGGGTTGAAGATACCCTGGAGGAGGCAATGCCAACCCACTCAGTACTCTTTCCTGGAGAATCCTATGGACAGAGAAGCCTGGCAGGCTTCAGTCCATAATGTCACAAAGAGTGGGATATAACTGAAGCAACTTAATACTATATATATATACACACACACATATATACATATATATAACATCTTTATCTATATATAACCATATACATAAATATATATATATATAACATCTTTATCCAATCATCTGTTGATGGACACCTAGGTTGCTTCCATATCTTGGCAATTGTAAATCATGCTATGAACATTGGGGTACATGAATCTCTTCCAATTAGTGTTTCTGTTTCACAGAAACCTTATTTAAAATGGAGTCAAGAAGAGCTGTCATGCCCTACCATTCCACCTCGATTGCAGATTCATCAGGAAGAGATACCTTGCACCTGCAACAGAAAGAAGGTTATGACTTTACTACTCAGCAGAAGGAAGAATTTCTTGCCTGGCAACAGCCCAGCCAATGAGAGACTGTTACAACTCCTGATGAAAAGAAGTGGAATAAAACTTGTTATTTGTTGTATTGTTCTAAATTTGTTCACATTTCAAAACCAAGTAAACTATAATAGAGCCAATCCTTAGTATCCACTGAGGATTGGTTCAAAGACTTGCTATGTTATATTTAAATCCAGAGATACTCAAGTCCCACAGTCTGTCCTCCTCTCTCTCCATGTCTGTTGATTCCACATTCAAGGGTTCAACCAACCTGGAAGAGATTATAAGTATAGCACTTTTTACAATTTACAGTTGGTTAAATCCATGGTGGGCTGCCCTCTATGGGGTCGCACAGAGTCGGACACAACTGAAGTGACTTAGCAGCAGCAGCAGCAAATCCATGAATGTATTAATAGAATAGCTGATAGCAAAGGTCAACTTTATAATACAGTTAACCTTTGAAAAACAAGGGTTTGACCAGTGTGAGTTCACTTACAAGCGAATTTTTTTCAAAATATATACTACTATGCCTATAGTTGGCTGAATCTCTGGATGTGAAGTCCTGGATAGGAAGGACGGACTATGTGTTTTGACCCTCCAAGAATTTTGGTAACCATAGTGGGTTACTGACGGAGAAGGCAATGGCACCCCACTCCGGTACTCTTGCCTGGAAAATCCCATGGACGGGGGAGCCTGGTAGGCTGCAGTCCATGGAGTTGCTAAGAGTTGGACACGACTGAGTGACTTCACTTTCACTTTTCACTTCCATGCATTGGACAAGGAAATGGCAACCCACTCCAGTATTCTTGCCTGGAGAATCCCAGGGACAGAGGAGCCTGGTGGGCTGCCGTCTATGGGTCGCACAGAGTCAGACACGACTGAAGCAAATTAGCAGCAGCAGCAGCAGCAACAGTGGATTACTGAACCAATACACAGGGATGACTGTATAATATATTGTAAAGATACATATATGTGTGGCAGCACTATAGAGGACAAACAGAGGATTGATAACAAAATGCAGGATAGAGATTTTCTTGGGAGGCAGGGGCACATGCTTTAAAGATGTTGGTGATTTTTAAACCTTAAACTGGTCAGTGGATACAAGGATGTCATTTCATTATTATCTTTTAAACAATACATTTAGGTCCTCTAAACTCTTCTGTTACATAAAATAGAATGTGTGTAAACTACATTTCACAATAAAAACAAAGATTTAAAAGAGTCTATTGTCTTGGTCCAGGATTCCCTGGTGGCTCAGTTGGTAGGGATTCTGCCTCCAATGCAGGAGACCAGGGTTTGACCCCTGGGTGGGGAAGATCCCTGAGAGAAGGGAATGGCTACCCACTCCAGTATTCTTGCTGGAGAATTCCATGGCCAGAGGAGCCTGGTGGGCTACAGTCCACGGGGGTCGCAAAGAGTTGGACATGACTGAGTGACTAACACACATTGTCTTGGTCCAGGTGTCGGGATGACTTGGTCCAAGCGAGTGGGGACTAAGATACTGGGCCAGATGGGTAAATACATCTTAGAGGCAAAAGTGGCAGGACCCTGCGACTGTTTGCATGTGAGTGTTGGGGGTGGGAGTGTCAAGGATGACTCCTAAGGTTTGGCATAAAGACTGAGGGGACACAGCACGAGGCATTCTTTCTTAAAATGAAAGGACTTAAGTGAAGCGAGGCAGAATTTGGTCCTGAGTATGTAGTGCCTGTGAGATACCTGATAGGAGATGGCTTTAGGCATCTGAGTGTGTAGGTCTTGTTCAGAAGAGAGACAGGGCCTGGAGAACTCAATCAGGAATCATTAACATGAAGATGACCATGAAGATGGTGCTTGATAAAAGGTAGCACTTAATTAATATTATTACATCATCAAGGTCACAGAAAATGTTGACCCAATGAGTGGGAAGGAAGACTTGATGGTGGTGGTGGTTTAGTCGCTTAGTTGTGTCCAATTGTTTGTGACCCCATGGATTGTAGCCCATCAGGCTCCTCTGTCCATGAGATTTCCCACGCAAGCATACTGGAGCACATTACCATTTCTTTCTTCAAGACTTTCCCAGCATAGGAATCAAATCTGTGTCTCTTGCATTGACAAGCAGATTATTTACCACTGAGCTACCTGGAAAGTCCAGAAGACTTGCTGGGGAGAAACATCCACTCTTTTACCAAAACTTTATCTTTTATTCCCAGCCTAAGGAAAGTGGAAAGCAGGGCAGAGAAACCAAGGAAGAAGGAAGGAGAGAGGGAACACTGGCTCACCAGATTATATTGCATTTTAAAACAACATATTTCTTGCCTATTAGCATCACATCCTGCTCTCTGTCTGAGTAGGCTGCCCAAGTCCCTAAATGTATCTGAATCATGCATAAGCTTCATTTTCCCTTCCTCTTTTCTTTACTTTTCATTGAGCTCATCCACCCACATAATTGTCTCTCCAGAAAGTCACCATACTCATCTACAAATAAACATTAAGCTCTCAGTTTTGTCTGTCACTGGGAAACATTTTCAGAAATTTGGTATGAAGACTGCTGAAGAAAAACAAATTGTGCTCTCTCCTACCTGCCAGAATGATTGTTGCCACACCAAATTTAATGAAAGATTGCCATCAGGTGTCTAAATGCTTTAGTGACCCAAAGGTCAGAGTATGCCTTTATCTGCTGTTGCAAAACCTAATGCAAATTACAGACTCCTGGAGCCAAGGGAGGGAGAGTAAACAACAGATATCATCATGAAACTCCTTCTCCTTCTCCTTTGTCTTGTCTATATTTTCATGCAAATTTTCAAAATACTAATAATGCAATACCTTTTCTGTGAAAAAAAATGTGAAATTAAAAACTCACCTTTTTTCAAAGCTCACAGCAATGTAGTTCTGAAATTAAAATATTTTCTGAAATTATCATTATTGGGAATACTCTCTTCAATTATAAATATATTAACCAAAAACATCATTCCTTTCAAGCAAAAGTAAAATACTATAAAATATTGAAGTGATTTTAACTCTCAGGAAACTGCAATGCTCTACTTCAGTTTCAAACATAATAATTCATTCATTTATGCATTGTTCACTTTCACTTATTTAATGAACAACTACTCAGTGCTAGAGACTGTTATAGACTCCAGGGAGAAGTAATAGAACAAAATAGACAGGATCTCTATACTCTTTTTAAAGAGTTTGTATTATAATTGCAGGGCAGGGAGCTGAAATGGGAAAGACTGACAATAAGTATAAACAAAGAATCAATTCAATTACAGAGCATGAGAAGTGCTTTGAAACAAAAATTAAACAGAGTGGGAACTCAAAGGACATAGGGATAGAGTGTTCAGGAAAAGGGGCAACCCTTCTAATTGAGGTGGTATAGACATCCCAGAAGGATGGGAATGAGCCTTTCAGGTGATAATGGGGGTGAGGAATTACTCTTTCAGGCAGTGAGATTTGGAAATGTAAAGGCTCTGGCTGGGAAAACACTTGGCATGTGCACAGATCACAAAGTAAGTCAGTGGTTGAGTTATTTAAAGGAAAGAAGTGAATGCAAGAGTGCATTTTGAAAGCTTTAAGGTTAGTGAGAAGGTTGTATTCAAAACCAATCCAGTACCTTCAGACCCAAGATTCTTACTACTGACCTAAAACAATAAAACAGCTCGTTATTTTTACCAGCAAAATGAGTTTACTCAGCAACAGTAAAGAACTGCAACTCAGGATATGCAATTTATGGTGAACCACAGGCAAGTGTGGAGAACAAAGGAAAGGACCATTCTTTACAGAGGAGAAAAGGGAGTTGAGAAGGGCTGTTATAAGGAGTCCACTGGAGGAAACTGGGAGTTCACAGTGACTTTTCGACTAAGTTGTGAGAGACTTTCAATGGCCGGGGGTGTTGCCAGGCAAGGAAAATTCTTTCTTCCTCCTGCTGAGTAGTAAGATAGTAACCTTCTTTCTGTTGGAGATGCAAAATGTATCTCTTCCTGTTGGGTCTGCTACTGAGGTGTAGGGAATGATGGCTCCAGCCCCTTCGGGCCTCCTCCTCCATTTTAAATAAGGTTTCTATGAAACAAAAAACACTAATTGGAAAAGATACATGTATCCCAATTTTCACAGCAGCATTATTTATAACAGCCAGCATATGGACGTAATCTAAGTGTCCATCAACAGATAAAGAAGATATGCCATGTATAAATGCAATGGAATACTACTCAGCCATAAAAAGGGGTGAAATTTTGCTATTTGCAACAACATGGATCAAGAGTATTTTTCTTATGGCAGTAAGTCAGACAGATAAAGACAAATACTGTATGTTATCACTTGCATGTGGAATCTAAAAAGTAAAAGAATGAACATAACAAAATCAAAATGACTCACAGAGAACCAGCTAGTGGTTACCAGTGAGGAGAGAGAAAGGGGAGGTAGAGGATTAAGAGGTACAAAATACTATGGATAAAATAAATGAGCTACAGGGATATATTGTATAACTCAGGGAATATAGCCAATATTTCATAATAAACAACTTTAAATGGAGTATAATCTATAAAAGTATTGAATCACTATGCTATATACCTAAAACTAATACAATATTATAAATCCTTTTTACTTCAATTTAAAAAATTGTATCCACAAAAATAAATACATAAATAAGATTTCTGTGTTTTAATTTTCACATTACCCACTTGTGAGCAATCTGAGGAAAAAGCTATGACAATCTGGTGGCTGTTTTGATTTCTCCTTTTTTGTTGCCTCTGTCCTATGGCTGATCGAGTTTACCTATGAAATATTTTTCAAATCCCACCAAAGTTCCTGGCCTAATTTAGGCCTTCACCATTTTTCACCTGGCCTGTTGAAGAAACTCTGAGCTCTGGAGTCCTGCTGTTACTTTAGTCCTTCAGACTCAAGTTTTTCCAGTCTGCTGCAAAGTTAGCTCGTTAAGGTACCTCTGACCAGGCCACTCGAACTCAGACAACCTCAGAAGCTCCCAGATGCTCAGATTGCTGGACCTACAATGAAAGGACTCTCACAATCTAGCCCCAATTTGCATTTCCTGCTTCTCCTCCTGTATTAGTCTCCTAGGACAGCACTAACAGGGTACCACCCACAGGCTGACTTTAACAACAAATTTTATTGTACCACAAGTTTGTGGAAGAGTTGGTTCCTTTTGAGGGCTGTGGGAGAAGGATCTGTTCCAACCTCTTTCCCGGACATATAGCTGGCTGTCTTCTCCCCGAGTTTCTTTACATCACTTTCGCTCTCCTTGTGTCTGTGTCCAAATCTCTTCTTAGAAGGACACCAGTCATGCTGGACTAGGGCCCAGCCAAATGAGCTAGTTTCAACTTGGTCACTTCTGTAGCACTCTCACTGTAAGTCACTTTCTAAACTACCGAGGGTTACAACTTCTACATATGTATTTGGGGGAAAACACAGTTCAACCCATAACACCTCCCATCTCCCAACCAATATTTTTTCATCCTACGCTCTGCTCCCATTTAACATTCAGGTCCCCAAATCATCCTATATTCTTTGATACCACCAGGGGTCTTTTGACTCTTTTCTGTCTGCATATGGAACATCCTTCATATCTTATTCAATATGGTGAAAACTTACTCACCAAAATAAGCCAATCTCAAAAGTTATGACCTCTATCCTTATCTTCCCCACAATGCACACATTTCTACAGTTGGAAGAAATGGCAACTCCCACTTGTGTTTTTGCACCGATTGGTTCATAGCCAGACATGACTTGTGATGCATTGTATTAATTAGTTTGGGGTGCATCCATCTCCCCAGATAGAGTGTGGTGAGCTGCTCCATGCCTTCTATGTAATAAATCATCAATAAATGCTTAACGGACCACACTGCATGGCATTGCTTTTACTCTTACTCCCTCGGTTTTCTCTTTAGAAACATTTTTGTTGGAGACTTTTGACAGTGACAAATGGCATTATCAAAATAATGATGGAGACAGTGTGATGGATCATGTGTCAGACTCTACAGTTTCTTTTATATATGAGGTATTGACCAGCTGTGTGATTGAGGAAAATAAAAGTATTATCTATTGGATGAGTGGTTGGACTTGACAACCTTTAAGCTCTCTTCTCCACCCCCAACATGTTATGATAGCATTTTCAGTTGGATTTGAATACCTGTTTAATTACTAACCCATCCCAGACCTCCCATAAACAATACTTTATTACCTAGCTTTTAAAGATGTGATGAATAATAATCCAAAGCATTAACCAATGAATAAAGGTACCCCGTGGTCAGATGAGTTTGACTAAAGCTAAATTACAAATCTCCCTCTTGAAGATGACAATGATGTCAATATATTAAAGACTGAAAAATCCAGCAGCAAAGAAGACTTTTTAAATGTGTTCCAATATTTTTATCACGTATTAGATTATATAAAATTATATATATACAAATAAATAATGAATAAATTTATAAAGTGTTTCAGTTCAGTTCAGTTCAGTTGCTCAGTTGTGTCCAACTCTTTGCGACCCCATGAACAGCAGCAGGCCAGGCCTCCCTGTCCATCACTAACTCCCAGAGTCCACCCAAACCCATGTCCATCGAGTCGGTGATGCCATCCAACCATCTCATCCTCTGTCGTCCCCTTCTCCTCCTGCCCTCAATCTTTCCCAGCATCAGGGTCTTTTAGAATGAGTCAGCTCTTTGCATCAGGTGGTCAAAGTATTGGAGTTTCAGCTTCAACATCAGTCCCACCGATGAACACCCAGGATTGATCTCCTTTAGAATGGACTGGTTGGATCTCCTTGCAGTCCAAGGGACTCTCAAGAGTCTTCTCAAACACCACAGTTCAAAAGCATCAATTCTTCGGCACTCAGCTTTCTTTATAGTCCAACTCTCACATCCATACCTAACCACTGGAAAAACCATGGCCTTGACTAGACGGAACTTCGGTGACAAAGTAATATCTCTGCTTTTTAATATGCTGTCTAGGTTGGTCATAACTTTCCTTTTCAAGGAGTAAGCATCTTTTAATTTCATGACTGCAATCACCATCTGCAGTGATTTTGGAGTCCCAAAAAATAAAGTCTGACACTGTTTCCACTGTTTCCCCATCTACTTCCCATGAAGTGATGGGACCAGATGCCATGATCTTCGTTTTCTAAATGTTGAGCTTTAAGCCAACTTTTTCACTCTCCTCTTTCACTTTCATCAAGAGGCTCTTTAGTTCATGATTTTGGAGCCCCAAAAAATAAAGTCTGACACTGGTTCCACTGGTTCCCCATCTACTTCCCATGAAGTGATGGGACCAGATGCCATGATCTTCGTTTTCTAAATGTTGAGCTTTAAGCCAACTTTTTCACTCTCCTCTTTCACTTTCATCAAGAGGCTCTTTAGTTCTTCTTTACTTTCTGCCATAAGAGTGGTGTCATCTACATATCTGAGGTTATTGAGATTTCTCCCAGCAATCTTGATTCCAGCTTGTGTTTCTTCCAGCCCAGAGTTTCTCACGATGTACTCTGCATATAAGTTAAATTAGCAGGGTGACAATATATAGCCTTGATGTACTCCTTTCCCTATTTGGAACCAGTCTGTTGTTCCATGTCCAGTTCTAACTGTTGCATCCTGACCTGCATACAGGTTTCTCAAGAGGCAGGTCAGGTGGTCTGGTATTCCCATCTCTCTCAGAATTTTCCACAGTATAAAGTGTTTATTTGCATGTAAATATGTATGTGTGTTTACATATAGTGTAAAATGCATGTTTTGTATGTAAATATAGGCATAAATGCAGATAGATATACAGATAGAAATATTGTAAATAGGCATTTCATCACAAGAAACTAGTGTCTGTGAAGCCAACTTTAGGAAAAGTGGACCCAACAACATTTATTGACTTTAATAATAATAAAAAAAAAAGACTGTTTTATTACAAGTAGTCATTTACATTTCTTTTTTAATACTATATGATTGTATTTTTCCCCCAATATACACATACATGGATTCAAGGGAGTAATATAAAACTCATTTCTCCACCTAATTCCTCCGTAAAGATATAACAGCAAGAGTCCTGAACTTCTGAAGACAAGGTAAAATTGGTGATTATAATTTCAAGATAAAATTGTTAGCACGTTAGGTAACAGATTCTCGTAATATTTGCTCAGCAGACATTGTGATTTTGGAAGAGCTTTACATTAGATCTCTGACTCATGAGAATTTTGCAAATGATGATTGTGATAATCAATTTTGACTGTCAATTTGACTGGCTCTAGCCCCAGGTTATTCAATCAAACACTAATCTAGGTGTTGCTCTGAAAGTATTTTGTAGATGAGATAGACATCCATAATCAGTTGACTTTAAGTAAGAGACTTTGTCTTAGATAATTTGGGTGGACCTGATTTAATCCATTGAAAGATTTTAATTGCAGCTGAGGCCTCTCTGATAAAGTGCAAGTTGTACATGTGTCATCAGCTTCCACTTGAGCCCATGGATTCCAGCAGGGCCTTCCTGATGGCCCATCTTATGGACTTGAGACTTGCCTAGACAGTCCCCACAATTGCAGAAGCCAGTTCTTTGCAATAAATCTTTTAGTATGTATCTCCTACCAGTTCTGCTTCTCTGAATAAGCACTGATTGATACCAAGGTAATGCGTCTTCTATGACCGCCACCCTACACTTTATTTTGCTTTTTTTGATCAGGAGACTTTGAAGGGCAGGGAGCAAGTCTCATTCATCTTGATGGCCCAGTACTCATGGGACTTGGCAGACTAGAGCTCAGTAAATACACACTGAATGAAGTAATTAATCAACATAGGCCAAACCCATGGCAAAGACATTTAAATAGGCTTTTCTGTGCCTCTGTATGGTTTTATAATAACCCACTGAGGTCAAATTTTTGTGGTTTTGCTGATAAAGGAAAATAATTCTATTTTTCTCTATCCTTCTGTGGAATGAAAGAAAAATATAAAAGCACTATAAACACAAGCCTCAGCTAATTATTAGGGAAATTACATGGAGCAAGCACAACAAACAAAATAGTTTCAAGGGTAATAACACTGTGACATTTTATATAACTCTATACTTTTGTAGCAGAAAGCTTTCTTTCCAACTGTATGATAAAAATTCATAATTTTGTAAATAAGACTAATTTCTTATCACACTCTAAAATGCAGGTGTATCATCAGGGGAAAACCTAGAGTTTCAAAGGGACTGTGTTGGTAAGAAAGAAAGAAAAATAGTATAATTTTCATCGGATGCATGTCATAGATGCTGCCCTGGATTGGTTTGCATTCACAACAAAAATATCCTCCTTCAACAAGAGGTCAAGTGATTGTAATAAAGTGAAATAGGCTTATGAAAGTGCAGAGGATGTGTGTGTGAGGGTGTGGAAGATAAATAAATGTTGTTCAAGAAAAGAGAAATGAGGAAAATAATTCACAGTAGAGTTCTACTATATGACAACCTTGGTGATATTGAGAGAGAACGAAACAAGTTATGCATTTCTGTAATCTTTACAGTCCCAGGAGATAGGTTTTGCTTGTGGTATTTCCCAGATGAGGCTTAGATAGATTGAATTATTGGGACAATAATCGCAGAGTCGGACACAACTTAGTGACTGAACAACAACCACCAATTAGTCAAAAAGGCAAGATGTGAATTCAGGGCTGACTCTGAGGTTGATGCTCTTTTCACTACGTAAATGTTTTCCTTGCATTTCATTGCACTTTATACTTGATAAACTCCTTAATATATGTTTGGGTTGCAGACTCACGCATGCTCAGTTGCTTCTGTCATGTCTGACTCTTTGTGACCCCATGGACCATAGCCTGCCAGGCTCCTCTGTTCATGGGATTCTCCAGACAAAAATACTGGAGTGGGTTGCCAGGCCCTCCTCTAGGGGGTCTTCCCGACCCCCTAGAGGATGTGTCTTCCTCCTCTAGGGGGTCTTCCCGACCCCCTAGGATGTGTCTTCTGGGTCTCCAGCATTGCAGGTGGATTCTTTCTTTTTACTGTTTAGCCACTGGGGAATGTGGATTAGGTGTTACAAAAAACCACACACTATTTCCCATGCCAATCTCTTAAGAAAAGAGGAAAGTAAGTTAGATGGAGAACAAGTATCCCTTTTATTGTAAGTAAAAGTGGAAGAGAGAAACCAGCTGAAATAGGCATCCACGTTAGGGTTTCCCAATTCTGACCCCCAAATCTGGATATGGGGAGACCACATAAGGGATAATGTAGACAAGCAGATCAGACACTGTTACGCAGAACTTTTGGACCACACGCCTTCTGCTTTATTAGTAGGTAGATGCAGAACTCCAGCCCGTCCTTCAGAAACCAGGCCTAGCCGCTGATTCACGTGTGCTAGCCAAATGGAAGAGCAAAGCAGAAACAGTCATCCTGCTGGCAGGCAGAGCCGAAGGGAGAAACCGGAAATGGATTCAGCTCTGAATATCCACCCTCTTTCCAATCTCAGCAGTCAAAGTCACACTTCTCCACCGGAGAGGAGTGAGGGAGTCATAAAGATCAGAAGCATACCTTCTGAAATGTCCCCTCGGGTAAGAGTGGTGGAGCCCCACTCCACCAGCACGCCTCACCTTGCTAGTTACAGAAATGCAAGCAGTGAGAATTGAGGCCCTTTCTAATGTCTTTCAACCATGTCAATCAGAATGTAGCTACCTTACTGGATGCAGATAAGGGAGCAGTGGAAGAGTAGCATTTCATCTGGGACAATCTTACTCCCACTTTTAAGAGGTGGTTTCCCTTACCACTGCCTCTTTGGAAGAGCAGGAGGACAGCTAAGCTTTTCCTTAGAGAAGGCTCTGAAATTACGTATTTTTTTAAAAAAAATTGATTAGTTAAGCACCAATGTCAAGTGTCACCCATGGTTGCAAATTCATTTCTTAGTCTATTTATCATCCAGAATTTTGCCCAGTAAATTATTCTACATGGCTTCCCAGAACTATACAACATATATTAGTTTCCTAAGGCTACCAAAACAAATAACCACAGACAGACTGGGTGATTTAAAAAAAAAAAAAAAAAATATATATATATATATATATATTTTTTTTTTTTTCCTCAAAGTTTTAATGATGGGAGTCTGAAGACAATCAGAGCCATGCTCCATCTGAAACTTATGCAGGGAATCCTTTGCTTCTTCTAGCTTCTGGTGTTTGCTGACAATCCTTTAAGTTCCCTGGCTTACAGATACTCAACCCCAATCACTCTGTCCATCATTACATACCTGTCTTCTCCACTTGTAGGTTTGTGTCTTTACATGGTGATCTCTCTCCTTTAGTCTCTTTTTCTTGTTATAAGGATATCAGTTCAGTTCAGTTCAGTCTCTCACTCGTGTCCGACTCTTTGCGACCCCATGAATCGCAGCTCGCCAGGCCTCCCTGTCCATCACCAACTCCTGAAGTTCACTCAGACTCAGGTCCATCGAGTAAGTGATGCCATTCAGCCATCTCATCCTCGGTCGTCCCCTTCTCCTCCTACCCCCAATCCCTCCCAGCACCAGAGTCTTTTCCAATGAGTCAACTCTTCGCATGAGGTGGCCAAAGTACTGGAGTTTCAGGTTTAGCATCATTCCTTCCAAAGAAATCCCAAGGCTGATCTCCTTCAGAATGGACTGGTTGGATCTCCTTGCAGTCCAAGGGACTCGCAAGAGTCTTCTCCAACACCACAGTTCAAAAGCATCAATTCTTCGGCACTCAGCTTTCTTCACAGCCCAACTCTCACATCCATACATGACCACAGGAAAAACATCCAAGGCCAAATTTGCCTGTTACTCCAGGTGTTTCTTGACTTCCTACTTTAGCATTCCAGTCCCCTATAATGAAAAGGACATCTTTTTTGGGTGTTAGTTCTAAAAGGTCTTGTAGGTCTTCATAGAACTGTTCGGCTTCAGCTTCTTCAGCGTTACTGGTTGGGGCATAGACTTGGATAACTGTGATATTGTACGATTTGCCTTGGAGATGAAGAGAGATCATTCTGTCATTTTTGAGATTGCATCCAAGTACTGCATTTCAGACTCTTTCGTTGACCATGATGGTGACTCCATTTCTTCTGAGGGATTCCTGCCCGCAGTAGTAGATATAATGGTCATTTGAATTAAATTCACCCATTCCAGTCCATTTTAGTTCGCTGATTCCTAGAATGTCGATGTTCACTCTTGCCATCTCCTGTTTGACCACTTCCAATTTGCCTTGATTCATGGACCTGACATTCCAGGTTCCTATGCAATATTGCCCTTTACAGCTTCAGACCCTGCTTCTATTACCAGTCACATCCACAGCTGGGTATTGTTTTTGCTTTGGCTTTATCCCTTCATTCTTTCTGGAGTTATTTCTCCACTGATCTCCAGTAGCATATTGGGCACCTACTGACCTGGGGAATTCCTCTTTAGTATCCTATCATTTTGCTTTTTATTATCCTTTATAGGCTCAAATCTAAAAATCAGTCTTTTGTCTGTTCCAGTAGAACTTAGCTGCCCTTTGCATTTTCAAGTCCTGTTCTAAAGTTCCTGGTGAGAACACAATAAAAGCAACAACAATAAAGATATTGTGACAAATACTGATAGAGAAAAAGTCAGCATGCTGCAGATCTGCTCACTTGAAGTGAGCTTTAAGGAGAAATAAAAATAGCCTTTTCCTTATAATCTAATCAGTTTCTCAGTTAAGCCTGAAAGGTCAAAGCCAGTTTTAAAAGTCAGTTCATTCAATCCCCAGGTGACTAGGCTCAGCACGGCCCAGGTGAGTTTCAACAACAAAAACAACAATAAATATACACAATTTTAAAATGTTGCTCATTGTTCTCTCTGGTCCTTACTCTCACACACAAAGAAAAAGAGGTGTGGGGGCAGAGGGGGTGGCGGGTGGGGGTGTGTTCAATTCCTTCCAAAGAAATAAAGAGAGGTTGAAGGAACAGTCAGCACTGTCCACTTCAGTTCAGTTCAGTCGCTCAGTCGTGTCCGACTCTTTGCGACCCCATGAATCGCAGCACGCCAGGCCTCCCTGTTCATCACCATCTCTCGGAGTTCACTCAGACTCACATCCATCGAGTCAGTGATGCCATCCAGCCATCTCATCCTCGGTCGTCCCCTTCTCCTCCTGCCCCCAATCCCTCCCAGCATCAGAGTCTTTTCCAATGAGTCAACTCTTCGCATGAGGTGGCCAAAGTACTGGAGTTT
>SJYT01040086.1:318190-355801 GCA_006410635.1 Cephalophus harveyi
AGGTGGCCAAAGTACTGGAGTTTCAGCTTTAGCATCATTCCTTCCAAAGAAATCCCAGGGTTGATCTCCTTCAGAATGGACTGGTTGGATCTCCTTGCAGTCCAAGGGACTCTCAAGAGTCTTCTCCAACACCACACTTCAAAAGCATCAATTCTTCGGCGATCAGCCTTCTTCACAGTCCAACTCTCACATCCATACATGACCACAGGAAAAACCATAGCCTTGACTAGACGGACCTTAGTCGGCAAAGTAATGTCTCTGCTTTTGAAAATGCTATCTTACATCATGACAATGTCTCTTGTGGTTTTACAGGTGAGAAAACCACATGCCTTTGCATCACAGGCTGAACCACACTGATTTTACTGAGGATGAGCGAAGATCTGCACTGGTACTTCGAGATAAACAAGAACAAAGGAAGGCTTTTTCTTCCCTCAAGATTTATCTTGCGGGAAGAAGAATAGTTCTAAATGATGGCCCTTTTTGGCCCATATTCTCATATTCTGAGAATATGAATCTAAGGTTATCAATTTCTCTGAACCAAGATAATAACTATTAGGTTACCTTGGAAATCTCTCTATGAGTAAGAGAAATCATTCAACTGGAGGAGTGGACAAGACATCAGGGAGAAAGGGACATTTGAAATAGGACAGGGTGGATTGAAGTTTATGTTCTTTGACTCATATAACTATTTCTCTATAATTCAACTTATTTTGCTCAAAAGCCCCAATTCCTACCTTTTGGGCAGCAATGGATTCAATTTGATAATCTCCAGGTCCATCCATGTTGCTGCAAATAGCATTATTCCATCCTTTTTAATGGCTGAGTAATATTCTACTGTATAAATGTACCACATTTTCTTTATCCGTTCACCTGTTGATGGACATTTATGTCGCTTCCATATCTTGGCTGTTGTAAATAGTCCTGCAATGAACATTGGGATGCATGGATCTTTTCAAATTATGGTTTTCTCTGGGTATAGGCCTAGGAGTGGGATTGCTGGGTCATATGGTAGCTCTATTTTTGGTTTTTTAAGGAATCTCCATATTTTTCTCCATAGTAGCTGTACCAATTTACATTCCCACCTGCAATGTAGGAAGATTCCCTTTTCTCCACACCCTCTTCGGCATTTATTGTCTGTGGGTGGGATGAAGGGAAAGTAAGAACTAGAGTTTGACTTCAGTTTAGGTTTAAATAATACTATGAAGAGCCATGATTATAGAGTTTATTCAATAAACTAGGAGGAACTATTAAAATGTTTAGCTTTGTGAGCAATGTAACTGAACCAAGTCTGGGGGAAAAAACTTACTGAAACAGTCCCCCATAGGAACTCAGAATAGATGTGACTTTGGGGGGAAAAAAATCATAATATACAGAAATAATATATGCACAAAGGAGCACTGCATTCTAGAAAATATCCTTTTCCAACACCTGAACTAATAAATTTTACCCAAAAGACCATAGAACTCTCTCAAGTAAAAACTGTTATTTATATCATTAGGCATACACATAATCTTGAGAAGTACAAGACACATCAAAACTTTTTTTTTTTTTAAGAATATTAAATATAGGTCATTCACAAATTCCCCTGACTGATCACACCAAATGTGTTCAAGTTATGCTTCAATGACTTACACTCTGACAGCCCGGCGTGACTTCCGAGTGGCAGCAGCTGAGATGTGCTTTAAAAATAGATTTCCTTTAATTGGATTCCAAATCAATTAAAATCCCATTAGGAACATAATTGTAGTGATACAAATCATAAAATGATATCTTTTAAAATAAACTAAAATCCGGGGGGTTCTGGTGTAATTACGGCTTGATACACATAGACAGCATCATACTTTTCAGTCACCAGCCTAGATGCAGGTAGATGTTTCCATTACTGAAGAAGGAAAAATTGGAAAAGTGTGTCAGCTGCAGATATGGGCACCAATAAAATGTATAGATCCCCACTGGTTCACTTGTAAGAAAATCAAAAACCTTGTAGATATTTCATCATGGTTTTGGACACATTCTACATCCTTTCTATCAACTAATTAACCAATAAGAACATACTGGGCAACACCCTCTACTACTTACTTCTACCCATTATTCAAGATCCAACTCACATCCTGTTCTTTCAACAAAGCTAAGCCACTTTCCTCAGCTGCAGTTATCAATTGGCTCTTTAGAACAGGATGATACGGTTCTTTGGCTTTTATCACCTCAAAATTCTCTTTAACAAAGACTTGGTCCTTGTTCTCAAAGGGTGGTCACACACCAGCAGCAGCAGCATCACCTGGGAGCTTGCCAGAAATGCACAGTCTCAGGCCCCACTCAGATCTACTGGATCAGAACAGCAGTGTGACAAGATGCTCAGGTGGTTTGTCTAGACATTAAAGTTCGAGAAGCAGTAGTATACTTTGCCTTGTCCTTAGCAGAGTGCCTTGGAAAGAACTAATTCTCAATGTACAATTTTAAATAAATTCTTTTTAAATTCTGATGTATTAGCAAAATTACATTAAAAAATTGAGCCCATTTTTTCCTATATTAAGGGCATCCTTTGCTTCTGAGTGGTAAGAATTAAATGAGACAATTACATATAATGTGCTTATACAAGGCAATTACATTTAAAGCATTTAGAGTGCCTATCATTGAGCTTATTAAATGTTACTTAATAACATCATTATCTGGACTCTTTTGCCAATTGGTTTCTTTACCCATACAGGCATGATCTCCCTATTTTGGTCGATGTATTCCAATATAACTTGGTTGAATTTTGCTTTCATTTTAAAAGGAGGGAAATGACACAATATTGCAGAATCATTATTTTAAAAACCAGTGGAAAAGGCAATGGAAACACGAACTTTTTCTCTTGTAGCAGATGACTGTGAGCCTTAATGTGAGGAATACAATTATTATGATCATTGTATAGAACATTTAAGTAGCCAAGGGGTATCTGAGTAAATTCAGAGCCCATAGAAGATGTATCTTCTACCCAGCATAGTGCTACAAAAATGATTTTTGTGAGGGAATGGGAGAAATCTTCCTTCAACCAAAGGAAATTTCAATTTTCAGTCATCACCTTGTCAATCTTACTCTTAAAAATCTCTTTAGAAGAAGATATTTAGGAGAAAAAAAAAACTTTGTGTTAGAAAAAGTAGACATTTCCAGTTTCTGGAATGAGTCTTGAAGTAAAAGCCCATATGAAAATGAAGTACATAGTTTAATTGTCCTTTTATCAGATTGGGGGTGGGTGTGCCTGATAAGATTCCCTTCAGCAGCCTATTGACTCTTTCAACCTTGCCTCTTGAAACCTTTCTGAACACAAGAGCTGATACTGCAGGTTTTATATTTATAATGATTAATTAATTCTGCACTAAGCAATGTTCTTGACTGCAAGAACAAAATCCACTTTAGAAGGCCTAAATGACAGCTTGCCTAAAATAATTAACACTCATACTGATAGAATTGAAATGTTCTTACTCTACCTATGCAGATTTCAGCAATTTAATTACTAGTATTTCTAATTGTTCTAGAATTATAATAAAAATAAAGAGAGTTTGATAAAACAATAGTGCTAGTTGCTCAGTCATGTCCATCTCTTTGCGACCCCATGGATTGTAGCCCACCAGGCTCCTCTATCCATGGAATTCTCCAGGCAAGAATACTGGAGTGGGTTGCCATTTACTTCTCCAGATAAAGCAATGGTGTCAATGAGAAAAATCAAGCAAGGGACAGGAAATGAAAAAACAACATTTAAATGTGGACACACTTTAAATTATTATATACACAGCAGGCACAAACAGGTAGTTTGGTTGGGTGAACTACAAACAAAAAGATGCTGCCAATTATGGTCTAGGTTTGGAGGGAAAGCTCTGAGAACACCATTGTAACTCTCTGGAACTAGTAACTCTCTGGCACCCCAGTGAAGTATTATGTAACTTCAGCTTCTGAATGTCAGAGATTTAGCATTTCCTTGAAACTCCTTGGCCCTTACTGTCAGCTTTGACTATTATCTAGTTCATCGTGGGACTTTAAAATCTCCAAATTTAAGAGTTCTGACATCTGGTTCGCGTGACTTAAGCAAGTAAAAGAGGCAGAAGCATGTGATTCTGCCTCTTGCCTTTTCCTGTGAATTTCTGAGTAGAGTTCATAAAATTACCCTACAAGTTAAACTCAGGGTAGTGCCTGTCAGATTACGTCTCTATAAAGTGACAGCTTTGCTGATAAAACACTTTGATGGCATCCTCACACTTTTCACTCTCCCATCTCTCAGTTTCATATTCCCTAAATATGTAGTAAATGAAATCTAAATATTTCCTCCTGTTCTCCATAAAATCCTCACTACCTTTTTAAAGTTTGCTTTGAAAAAGGTAAAAGCAACCGAGTTCCTATTTTGAGTGAACAAATCAGTTTTTTTTCTTAAAAGCAAAATAATATACACCCTTCTTTTCTTTGTAGATTTAGCCAATGTAGTCCAGAATTTCACTGACAGGATTGATTCATAAAATCTTTGATCACATTTTCCTTTTTGTTAGTTATACTGTGGCAATCTTGCTGTGGCTAGCAACTTCAATGCCTTCCGTAGCTTGGAGAATTATCCAAATTGACAGAGCTGTTGTCTAAAGTTCCCCAGTCCAATGTGGTAGCTGCTAGCCTCTTGTGGGTTTCAATCACTATTTGAAATGTGGCTAGCTCCCTTTAGGGGCCTCCCTGGTAGCTCAGTCTCTAAAAGACCACTTGCAATGCAGGAGACCCAGGTTGAATCCCTGAGCCAGAGAAGATCCCCCTGGAGTAGGAAATGGCAACCCACTCCAGTATTCTTGCCTGAGAAATCCTGTGCACAGAGGAGTCTGGCAGGCTACAGTCTATAGGGTCGCAAAGATTCAGACATGATTTAGCAACTAAACTGCCACCACCAGCCACCATTGAGATGAGCTAGAAGTATAAAATGCATAATGGATTTCAAAGACCAAGCACAAGAGGAAAAAATAGTATATAAACTCATTAGTCATCTCCCATACGTGGTTGAGTAAAAATATTTTAGATATATCAAGTTCAACAAAATAAAATTAATTTCACCTCCTTCTTGTTTAAAAAACACCAACATTTAAAGAAAAATAATTTTACTATTTACTTATTTATTTTGGGCTATGCTGGGTCTTCACTGCTGTGCCAGCTTCTCTAGTTGTGGCAAGTGGGAGCTACTCCAGGCTGTGTGGGAGGTTCTCACCACAGTACCTTCTCATGCCGCAGAGCTCAGGCTCTAGGTACACAGGCTCAGTAGCTGTGCACAGGCACGGTTGCCGTGAGATATGTGAAATTTTCTTTGCATTGGCAGGCGAATTCTTAACCACTAGATCACCAGGGAAATCCTCACTTCTATTTTTTTTTTTTTAAACTTGTTTTAAAGTGACTACTAGATAATATTAAATCACACCTGTCTCTTATTATGAGGGTTCACATCCTATTTCTATTGGACAATAGTGGTATGCAAAGAGCTATACACTCAATATTTTACAAACTCCACCTCTGTATGTTCTTAGTACAGAAAGAGAGTAGACCTAGGAATCTGAGAATCAAGGATTTAGACCCTCTTTCTTGGATTTTCTATCAATGAAAATCAGAATACTCACTTCTCAGAGTTACTGTAAACAATAAATAAATAAGCTCTCAAAGGGTCAAAGGTAATGCCTGGCAATGCTGTAGAAGAAAGAGTTTGAATTTGTCTTACTGGACAGAATAACACCTTGGAATATGTGCCTTTTCCCAGGACCATGGCTTTGGGTCAGGTAACCCCCCAGGATCAATTTTTTCACCCACAAAAGAGAGTGATGACACAGCCTTGCCAGGTCGTCATGGTGACAGCACAGGGCTCAGTGAATAGTGGTCATTATTAACAGTCTCCATAAACACAATCATATTCCTTTTGCTTTCTGCAGTTTGCTGCTTAGCAGGTGCCAGGGACGGTTTTAACGAATTTCAGATGCATTGTACAATTTAGTCCTCCACCATGACCACAATGACGGTAACAGCTGCAGCTTGTAGAGACTTGCCCAGGCACTAAGCAAAGTGCCTCACTGTGTCACCTTACAGCCTCACTGGTAAGGAAAATGGAGGCAAAAAGCATTATTAGACACACTTTACGGATGAGAATATTGAGACTCAGAGAGGCTAAGTCATCTCCCAAAGTCCCAAAGTAGGAGACGGAGCTGAGCGTCACATGTGTTCGTTTTAAGTTATTCTCTCAATCACTACAACACTGAGTCTGTCAGCATCCTCTCTCCCTTCACGGCTTTCTTCCTTCCTGCTGTCTTTTCCTTCCTCCTTCCCACCCTATTCTTCCTTTCTCTATGTCTCCTTTTCTTTTATTCTCTCTCCAATCACTTTCAAGGTGCCTCTTCAGACGTGAATACATTTTTTTTTCTTCCAGCAATGTCTAGTTCAGTGGATCAAATAACTGTTTAACTTTTCTTAAGCATTTCTATCAAAACCATCTCTGTCTGTGATGTTGTTGTACTTTTAATGGTAAATTAAGATGTGGTGTGTTACTGTTTCTCTAACATATTACAGGGGCTTCGTGCTGCCATGGAGGTGCCTCTGGAGTTGCAGTCACTGACTGTCAGATATCCAGGCAAAACAGTCACAGAGCGCTGCTGCCGGACTCCAAACTGACAATAATACGCATGCTCTTACAGCATAAGACAGAGAATCCAGCACTAAACAGCATACTGGACATCATCTAACTTCTGTGTTTTATACCACCACCATCATCATTTCTACATTTTATAAATAAAATAATTCTGCCCCAGAAAGATTTTGACTTGATTTTCACTTTCATATAACTATTTGGCCATTAAGGTCTACAGTTAATCCTATGTTCTTTATATTACACTAGTCTATACTCCAAGCTTAATTATCTTTAATAAATAGCTAAAATCCTATTTTTAAATAGAAAGTTCCATTCAAGAAAAGAAAATCCAGGGAAAGCAAAGTAATATTAAAATTTTTATGGCTGAAACCCATTATTACTTTTTTACCTACATTGCTATATTACTACATCTATATTACTACCTAATTATCTATATTTCTCTTTATGTATATCTCCTGACCCTATTTTAAACTGTACCCTTGTCCCACAGCCAAGCCTTCCTTTGCTCCAAACTTTAGAGCAGAAAAGAGCAAACTGCCTTTCCCCAAGGCTTGACCTTTCAGCATCCAATGGAAAATTGGTCACTTCATTTCAGAGCTGTAAATCCACCTGCCTAGTGTTATACAAATCAAAACAACAAAGTTATCAAGTCTGGCTAATTTCTCAATCACGCTTGTCTCCTTTCACAAATCTAAGCCCTTGGTCCATGTTAGGTATTATCATTGTACTTAGGACTGGAGCTTTACCATTTTAAAAACCACTCTGGGAAAACATGTAAGCTCAGTGAAACCCTCTAAGTGTTTTGGATCAAACTTTACCAATCATCTGTATATCTCTAATAAAGCTTTTCAAACTTGGGAGCATCACTTCCTGTTTATCTACTCTCAGTAACAGTGAGCCACTGCGCAACACTGGGAGAGGAGTGATTTTTTTTTTTTTTCCTTTTTTAAAATTGGACTATAACTGCTTTACCATGTTGCATTAGTTTCTGCTGTACAACAAAGTGAATCGGATATATGTATACATATATCCCCTCCCTTCCACCCCTCCATGCATTTTAAAATGCCTTCCCCAGTAGAGTCATTTCAATTTGAAAGAATATTTACAAACTCATCTTTGTGGCAGCTTACTCCCACCATGTTTCATACAATTTCCTCACCATCTCTATTTCTTGTCACCTTCCAAAATCAATTATTGTGATTATATCTTCTAAAGAAGGTGGCAGAAATGATCATTTATTGTTCTACATCTTTAATTTGCTGATGAGAAATGAACTACAAATTTATTAACCTTGACCAGAGAGTAATAAATTTGATGGAAATAATGTTAATTTGTAACAACCTCTGTACACGTTGACATCTCTCTAATCTCTGAGGCTGGTTACCAGTCCTTCTGAACCATATCTCTAGCAGAGGAATCTAAATCCTTTCCATCTGATGGGGTCATTAGTTCTTAGGAGAGTTAGATATATTTTCCAATTATGTGCTTTGGTGAGTGAACAGAGAGAAATCATCAGAACCAGTATCTTTAAACAGCATCAGTGGCGTAGCTTTCTATCCCCAGCAGAGGTCTGGGTAGCATATAAAACCAGATTAGTAGAGGCTGCCCTGCCCTCCAAGAGCTTCAATATATATCCATTCTGTGGATACGTAGAGGTGTCAAGCATGCATTTCTGCTTCTATATGGTGGACACAGCGCTCAGTTATATAACATACAAATCTTGGGTTTCAACAGCACTTATTACTGTGGTCTCTATTCATGAAGCAAATTCTGTAGAATGGAACTAAGTTTCCTAGGAGAGTATATTTTTAAAACTTGTGTTGACTACCATTTTGCTTCAAGACGGAGCCATAAATTGAACTTGAATTATAACTCAGTGCCTGTCTACAGCCTCTTCCTCTCACATCAATCAAACTGTGGTACAAAGATGCAGATTTCTGAGAGATGTGGGGTGGATGTCCCAGGGAATAAATACTATGCAATACATCAGACATATCCTTTTTATATTGCAGAGAGAATTGTTTAGCTGAAAGGAAATAGATCCTTATTTCTCCCTTAACCCCGGACATAACAGACTAAGTGTGAATGTGTTCCCTTTGAGAGTGATCATTCTTGGATGCCTGATGACCTGACCTACGTGTTAAAGGTATTTCACGTTCCTTCCCCTAAAGTCTCTCCTGATTATATCTCGAGGTCTCCTGGCAGTGTGACATGCCCTCTGAAGTGTTTTCTTGCTTTACTCCAGCCCATGAGTTGAAAACCTATTCTAGAAGCTTCTCCCATTTCTGCTTCCTCCAGGGTCCTCAGTAAGATCAAAGATGTCCACGTAGAGGTCTGAATCAGAATGTCTACCCTCCCTACATAGTGAACCAAGGGGCTGAGGGGGCCCGAAACAGCACTGCCCCCTCTCAGGCCTCACATGGGGGGAGACACCACGCCATGTTTCACACAGAAACGAAGAGAAGCATCACCCAGCCAGGTCCACGCAAGTGCTGCTGGGAACCCTGACATCCAGAGCACTCTCACAAATCAACAAAAAATAGTCCACAGAGTCGAACCCACCAGGCACTGAGCGTTTCCCCCGCCACCCTTCTCTCCCTCCCCAGCTCCCCTCACGCAAAATCAGGTTATGAAAAACAGATGTCTAGTTCCTGCACAGCTACAGCCAGGCAGGGGCTTCCCAAGACGCAGAACAACTCACCCTTTCTGAGCATTTGATGTAAGCCAGGAATTGTTTTAAGCAGCTGGTGGGTTCGGATCCCGACTGTGGCTGTGTGACCTAAGGCATATTTCTAAACTCCTCTATGCTTCAGATTCTTCAGCTCTGGAATAAGGAGCACGCTAATCATACTAACAATAGTACCTATGTCATAGGTTTCCCTGTGCACCAAAGGATTCATACATAAAGGACTTAGACTAACACCACACACGTAACAAGCGCACTATTGTTTGAATTGCTAATAACTCTCACAGTTACCCTCCTAGGACTAACATTATTGTCAACTTGCAGGTGAGGAAACCAAGGCCAACAGAAGTAATGTCACGTATCCAGGATAACCCAACAAGCAGGTGACAGGGAGGGGATTGAGAGTCAGAGATACCACAACTCAAGCTTTTAAGTCCCACTTTTGACTTGTGTGCAATAAAATTCAAATCTACTGATTATCTAGCAAGAGTCTTATAAAATTCCCATTTGAGGCTTCTACTTGATTATCTCCAGTTCTTACATAGTGGGGGCAACGAGGGATAGTAAGCACAGAGCCCCTAAGCACCAAATTCCCTAGCAGTGCCCTCTACAAAGCCGTTTTCTCCTCTCACGTGCAGTCAGTGTGAAGTCCGTAGCACCCAGTGCCGCATCTCTTCAACACCAGTGATTGTCAACCATTTCTCTTGGATTTTTGTCTTGTGTTGTCCTGTTTTATTCTCCTCTAGCACACGTATTGCCTTGCTTCCCCACTTCCACACTGCAGCTGGGCATATGCCCTGAACTTTCTCTTTTGTACTTGATTCCATCAAATAACCTATAACCGAAGTTCGGAAGTAAACTTGGGCAGTGCAGCCCTCCCCCTAGTGGTGATGCAGGGAATAGCCTCAATTTGCTTGCATTACAAACGAATAACGTTTTGTTAAAAACCTACCTACTTCTTTGAAAGATATTACAAAAAGAAGCAGTAGACGAGTGTAGGCTGTCAAATGAGGATGAAACACGCTTCTGAGGTGCCCTGAAAACTCAGGTACTTCAGTCATCTGGAGGCTACGTGGAATTACTAAGTTGGAGTAGAGGGAGGCTACTGTGTGTATACTCAGTCGCGTCTGACTCCGCACCCCCACGGACTGTAGCCCACCAGGCTCCTCGGCCCTGGCAAGAATTTTCCAGGCAAGAATACTGAAGTGGGGTGCCAGTTCCTACTCCAGGAATCAACCCGCGTTTCTTGCGTCTCCTTCACTGGCAGGAAAAGATGTCCACGTAGAGGTCTGAATCAGAATGTCTACCCTCCCTACATAGTGAACCAAGGGGCTGAGGGGGCCCGAAACAGCACTGCCCCCTCTCAGGCCTCACATGGGGGGAGACACCACGCCATGTTTCACACAGAAACGAAGAGAAGCATCACCCAGCCAGGTCCACGCAAGTGCTGCTGGGAACCCTGACATCCAGAGCACTCTCACAAATCAACAAAAAATAGTCCACAGAGTCGAACCCACCAGGCACTGAGCGTTTCCCCCGCCACCCTTCTCTCCCTCCCCAGCTCCCCTCACGCAAAATCAGGTTATGAAAAACAGATGTCTAGTTCCTGCACAGCTACAGCCAGGCAGGGGCTTCCCAAGACGCAGAACAACTCACCCTTTCTGAGCATTTGATGTAAGCCAGGAATTGTTTTAAGCAGCTGGTGGGTTCGGATCCCGACTGTGGCTGTGTGACCTAAGGCATATTTCTAAACTCCTCTATGCTTCAGATTCTTCAGCTCTGGAATAAGGAGCACGCTAATCATACTAACAATAGTACCTATGTCATAGGTTTCCCTGTGCACCAAAGGATTCATACATAAAGGACTTAGACTAACACCACACACGTAACAAGCGCACTATTGTTTGAATTGCTAATAACTCTCACAGTTACCCTCCTAGGACTAACATTATTGTCAACTTGCAGGTGAGGAAACCAAGGCCAACAGAAGTAATGTCACGTATCCAGGATAACCCAACAAGCAGGTGACAGGGAGGGGATTGAGAGTCAGAGATACCACAACTCAAGCTTTTAAGTCCCACTTTTGACTTGTGTGCAATAAAATTCAAATCTACTGATTATCTAGCAAGAGTCTTATAAAATTCCCATTTGAGGCTTCTACTTGATTATCTCCAGTTCTTACATAGTGGGGGCAACGAGGGATAGTAAGCACAGAGCCCCTAAGCACCAAATTCCCTAGCAGTGCCCTCTACAAAGCCGTTTTCTCCTCTCACGTGCAGTCAGTGTGAAGTCCGTAGCACCCAGTGCCGCATCTCTTCAACACCAGTGATTGTCAACCATTTCTCTTGGATTTTTGTCTTGTGTTGTCCTGTTTTATTCTCCTCTAGCACACGTATTGCCTTGCTTCCCCACTTCCACACTGCAGCTGGGCATATGCCCTGAACTTTCTCTTTTGTACTTGATTCCATCAAATAACCTATAACCGAAGTTCGGAAGTAAACTTGGGCAGTGCAGCCCTCCCCCTAGTGGTGATGCAGGGAATAGCCTCAATTTGCTTGCATTACAAACGAATAACGTTTTGTTAAAAACCTACCTACTTCTTTGAAAGATATTACAAAAAGAAGCAGTAGACGAGTGTAGGCTGTCAAATGAGGATGAAACACGCTTCTGAGGTGCCCTGAAAACTCAGGTACTTCAGTCATCTGGAGGCTACGTGGAATTACTAAGTTGGAGTAGAGGGAGGCTACTGTGTGTATACTCAGTCGCGTCTGACTCCGCACCCCCACGGACTGTAGCCCACCAGGCTCCTCGGCCCTGGCAAGAATTTTCCAGGCAAGAATACTGAAGTGGGGTGCCAGTTCCTACTCCAGGAATCAACCCGCGTTTCTTGCGTCTCCTTCACTGGCAGGTGGATTCTTTACCACAAGCACCAACTGGGAAGCCTAAAGGGAGAGTAAGAAAACTCAGATTTACAGGGGAGACCAGGGAAGTGCATTCAAAGTGTGTGCGGGCGTGCTCAGTCATGTCCGACTCTTTGTGACCCCACGAACTGTAGCCCACCAGGCTTCTCTGTCCATGGGATTTCCAGGCAAGAATACTGAAATGGATTGCCATTTCCTTCTCCAGAGGATCTTTCCGACCCAGGGTCTGAACTTGAGTCTTCCGTGTCTCCTGCATTGGCAGGCAGATCTTTTATCTCATAGCAACCTGGGAAGAGGTGCATTGGAAGTCCCTGATGCAAAAGGGAGTAAGCTGTGTGGGGAAGGTGGGGGATCTAATAGAAAAACCAGTGAGGCTAGAATTCACAGAAGAGAAAGAATTAGCAAGACCAGCACATGCAAGCTTTTCTAGGCAAAATTTAGGACTGGGCAGGGGGTGGGGGTGGCGCGGTGCTGTTGTCTAATAGCAATGGGCAGCACTTAAATGTCTTTAGTCATGGAAATGGCATGATCAGACTAGAATTTTTAGGCAGTCCCTTAAATCCTATCTACCCCATGCTGGAGCTGGGAGTCCTTCCCAATACAGGGGGTTTGTTTTCCCCATTATCCTCATTTCGTATTCCTGGACACGGGCTTGACTAAACCAGTAGCAGAAGAGACCTGCTCCTTTAACGAGACTGTAGGAGGGATGGTCTCACTGGTAAGTAAGGGATATTTGTAAGTCAGCATTTCCTCCTGGGGGGATGTCAGCTCCATCTGGAAATGGCTGAAGCACTGTTGGAAACACAGTGTCATGGTTCCTCAGCAATCTTCCCCTCTGTGAAAGGAAAAAGAATAGACGCTTCTCTGTGGTTACAGTACATTTGCTAATCTGTTTACTTACCCAATGGCAAGGGAGTCCCAGAGAATCTGGGATTTAATGTTGCCAAAATTCTACCTGTCCTTGAGACACTTTTTCATGAAACCCTGCCAGCTGTGATCTGCCCCTTCTTTCTCTGCTCTCTTATAGTAACTGACATCACTATGGAACTGAATAGTCAAACCTTAGTTAACATAGTCCAAAGAGAAACTGTGAGATCTCTTCCCTGCCCCTAGCCTGCTCGCCATGTGGACATACACACAGAGATGAGGACGATGCACCTACAAGCCAAGGATTGTCATCAAACCACCAGAAGTCAAGAGAGAGGCACAGAACCAATTCTCCCTTGCAGCCCTCAGAAGGACCCATCATTTCTGACCTTGACCTAGCACTTCTAGTCTCCAGACAATAAGCTTCTGCTCTTTAAGGCACTTGGTGTGCAGTACTTTGTTAAGGCAGCCCTAGCAAACTCATGCCGCTTTTGGTCTCATTCCTCCATATCTGAAGAAACATCACCCCTATTTTCCAAAACTCCAAGGTCACAAAGTTGAGTCATGCTTAATTTGTCCATTTTCTTCAATATCCACCACCATCCCATATTCCAACCATCAACAAGCAGTCTGTCACTGAGTAACACTGGCTCCTCCCTCCATTTTCACTGCTATCCTCTGGTCTAAACTTGCACCACTTCTTTGCCTGGACTGTTGTAAAGGGTTGTTATTCTCCTGGTTCCCTGTTTGTTAGTGTTAGTCACTCAGTCGTGTCTGTCTCTTTGCAACCCAATAGACTGTAGCCCACCAGGCTCCTCTGTCTGTGGAAATCTCCAGGCAAGAATACTGTAGTAGGTAGCCATTCACTTCTCCAAGCAATCTTCCCGACACAACCCAGAGATTGAACCCGGGTCTCCTGCATTGCAGGCAGATTTATTTATTTATTTTTTTACCATCTGAGCCACCAGAGAAGCTAAAATCTTCCAATGACTTCCATTACATTTAAAGTAAAACCCAAACTCCACCCAGGGGCCTCCTGGCTCTCACATGACCTTGCCTTGCTCATTGCACTGGCCTCTTCTCTTGCTGCGAAGTCACTTCAGTAGTGTCCGACTCCGTGCGACCCCATAGACGGCAGCCCACCAGGTTCTCCCGTCCCTGGGATTCTCCAGGCAAGAACATTGGAGTGGGTTGCCATTTCCTTCTCCAATGCATGAAAGTGAAAAGTGAAAGGGAAGTTGCTCAGTCATGTCCGACTCTTCGTGACCCCATGGACCGCAGCCTACCAGGCTCCTCTGTCCATGGGATTTTCCAGGCAAGAGTACTGGAGTGGGGTGCCATCACCTTCTCCGGCCTCTTCTCTTACCCATCTTTTTCTTATGCTTCAACACACTCACCTTTTTCTATTACTAAAATTCACCAAGCCTAGTCCTACCTCAGGGCCTTTGCACTAGCTGTTCATTTCTGTATAGAATGTTCTTCATCCAGATATTTACATGACTGGCTTCCTCTTCTCAGTCAGATCTCAGCTCTAATGTTGAATGCTTCAGTGAAGCACTCCCTGACTAGCCAATCTGAAAGAATCCCTTAGTTCCTCCTGATCACATCTTCAGTTTATTTTCTACCAGGCACATTCTATTACTAACATGTTTCTTTAATTGAAAATATTGATTGAACCCTTACTCTGCGTTGAGAACTCTTCCAGGTCTTACGGAATACAGTGGTGGAATGACAGTCTTTGTTCTCAAGTTTACCTTCCAATGGGGAAAGACAGATAAGTGACTTATCCCTACCTGATGTTTTTCTGGTTTATTCTGGTTAATTGTCTGCCCAATCCACTGCCCTTCTCACTAGAATGTAAACTATTAGACATCAGGGCACTCTTCTACCTTGGTCATCTCTATATCTCCAAGGCCTTAAAACAGATCCAGAAACATTTTTATTTGGCCCTGGTGGCTCAGAGGGTAAAGCATCTGCCTGCAATGCGGGAGAGCTGGGTTCGATCCCTGGTTAGGGAAGATCCTCTGGAGAAGGAAATGGCAACCCAGTTCAGTATTCTTGCCTGGAGAATCCCATGGACGGAAGAGCCTGGCTGGCTACAGTCCACGGGGTCGCAAAGAGTCGGACACGACTGAGCAACTTCACTTTCACTTTCATTGAACAAATAAAAGGAAAAAAAAACCCACTGTATATAAGTCTTCTATATAGTCTCCACTGAGTAGCAGAAATATCTGGAGGAAGTGAAGAAATCTCTCCAAGACCACAGTTTCTTTCATAGTAAAACAAATACCATGATATCTACCTTGTTAAGGATTTATACTGTCCAAACACCAGGTTCAGAATTTTTAATCCAAAAGAACTTCAAAAAAAAATTTATGGTCTCATTTGCCATAAATAAACACAGGATTATCAAACAGGAGAAATACAGAAAGGGTCAACTATGAAGATTCCACAGATAAGCAAGTGCTCATGTTGGAAAGTGAAAACCAACCGGCAGGAATGCCTGTTGGAACATAATTATAACTAAGCCTGTAAAACCAGTAGGGGCATGCTTAGATCTCAGGCTTTTGCTCTACATCCTCAAAGCCCACATGGAAGCAGGAATCACTTACTAAGGAAAATAAACTTAAAAAATAACTGCGTAAAGCAGGTAATAAACATAAGAAACTAGTAAACCTGAGATATAGTATGAGATGAAATGGAAACAGAAATATAGAACTGAAAGGGGATTTAAAACCCAGAGCTTACCTGAAAACCTTTCTTAAAAAGAGAAGAAAAGTCCAGGAAAAGGCAAAATCATTGTTACAACGTTTATTCATCAAAATGTGTGTCTTTTAGTCTCTTAGTGTCTATTCACCTTTTGTTTACACCCAATTCTAACAAGTATGGAAATTTAATTTTCCTACTTCCTCTAGATTAGGCTCAGTTATTGAACAAGCACTAGCTTGACAGAAAGAAGATAAATAACAGAAAAATTAGACAAAACCTGAAAAACAATAATAAGAACTCCCCGAGGCCTTTTAATGAAGAGGAAGGAAGTCCTACATAATGCAGTAGCATCAGTGCATTCCTATTTTATAGACATTCATAAGTATTCTGATTAAACCAAATCTTTCCAAAGATGCAAAAAATTATACTTTACATTTTCTCTAACCATGAAAGTGTGCCGTAACTTCATAAATTTTTATTGCTATTTGGCATTAAAAATTATATATGATGTCACATTTCAGTCATCCATTGAATTCAAGTATAAATCCCCCTAACTTAGTGACAGCAGGTAAATAAAAATACTGAATAAATGCACAGAGAAGGATCTCAGACACCTAATGAATCACTGAGGGACACTAGGCTATGTAAAGCAGCCCTTCATCTTTGCTTCTGACGTCCAGAACGAGGGGCACATCCATGTCCCCGTGTCACCTGGGACTATCAGACAGAGGGCTCAGCAGGTGAGCAGATAACCGCTTGAGAAAGAAGGTTCCAACTGCAGTGCCTGGACTTTTCACTCTCTGGGCAGCGATGACCCTGTTACAACATCACACTGTACTTTCCAGTATCGACAGGGTCCCTCCATCAATTTGCCCTGTGTTGTCGATTGTCCCATTTGCAAGTCATTTAACCAAGAGCTATTTTCCTACCTAACATTTTTCTCCCCAGTGGTTCTTCGAGGACCTCACGTGGAGTGAAAATGCTCTGTGCTCTATATTCAATAGTTGCTCCTACGATCTCTCTCCCCATTCAGCTCTGGGCTCCAGAAGGCTGACTTCTAAGGCCTGCCTGACAGAACCCCTGGTTCTCTGGCTTCTGGGTAGCTACTGTATCTATGAGAGACAGTACGAAAGGAGAAAATTTCATTTTACTTCCCTAGTTTCCTTTCTGCTGGACCAACTGTTAGATGTGGCTTCCTTCCTTCTTCCCTCACTCTCTCTTCCTCTCTCTCTTTTTCCTTCTCCTTCGGTCTCTCCCTGTCTCTCTCCTTCTTTTTATCAACTTTTATTTGCCTGTGATAAAACCACTTTTACTTGTGCTGTTCGATGCATTTTTTAAAATGTGTAACCAGTACCACAATCAAGAATTCAGAAAGCATTCCATCACCGCAGAAGGTGATGTGACAGAGGAGCCTGGCAGGCTAAGTCCATAGGGTCGCACAGAGTCAGACATGACTGAAGTGGCTTAGCACTTAGGCACGCACTTGCAGTCAACCCTTGCCTTCCCAGCCTCCGGCCAGCACAGATCTGTCTTCGTCAGTACAGATTAGTTTTACCTTGAATAGAACTTAATACAAATGGAATCACAGGGTGTGGATTCTTTTGTTCAGTTGAATTATTTTGAGGTTCGTCTCTGTCGTTGAGTTTATCTGTACTCCACAGATTACTGCACTGTAGTATTCCACTGCAGGCCTATCACAGGAGCGTAGTACTTCCATAGCAGTCCCTGGAACATAGTACTTCCCTGTACCGAGGACATAGTTTCCCTGGCGGCTCAGACAGTAAAGAATCCTCCTGCAATGTGGCAGGCCTGGGTTTGATCCCTGGGTTGGGAAGATCCCCTGAAGGAGGGCACTGCAACCCACTCCAGTATTCCCTCCTAGAAAATCCCATGGACAAAGACAGATAGTGGCTACTCTTTTACAGGCTTTCCTACAACTGACATTTTCCCTAGTTCCACTATGCTTGTCGGTTTCCCTTAAGCCTTTTCCGCTTTTGTAAAGAGCTCCCTGATGACACTGTCACCATGATGCCCTGTGGATATGCCCTCTGTCTCCTGCCGGGCCTCTAACTGCCCCCAAATCACCTAGAAAACACAATACGGAAAGAGCGTGTACAATGTTCATTGCAGCACTGTTTACAATAGGCAGGACATGGAAGCAACTTAGATGTCCTTCGACAGAGGAATGGATAAAGAGGATGTGGTACATATACACAATGGAATATTACCTGGCCATAAAAAAGAATGAAATAATGAAGTTGCAGCAACATGGATGGACCTAGAGATTACCATACTAAGTGAAGAAAGTCAGAGAAAAACAGATATCCTATCACTTATGTGTGGAATCTAAAAAAGAATAATACAAATGAACTTATTTACAAAAAAAGCAGCAGACTCACTGATGTAGAAAACAAACTTACGGTTACCAAAGGGGAAAGGTGGGAGGGGGGAATAACTTAGAAGTTTGGGATTAACAGACACACATTACAATATATAAAATAGATGAACAACAGGACTTACTGTGTAGCACAGGGAACCATACTCAATATTTTATAGTAACCCATAAGGGAAAGGAATCTGAAAAAGAATATATATATATACACATATATATGTATAATTGAATATATTTTAAATCAACTTACACTTCAATTTTTAAATGAAAAAATAGTATGTAAACTTCTATTCTCTAAAGTGGTGAATATTTCAAAAGACATCATTTTATCATCTTCATTGTGTCCCTCTAAGGCAAAAATAAAAGTAGATGTCAGCCTTTGTAACTGCAGAGAGAAGAGGAATGTGGAGATACCCAGCTCCTTGCCTGTGGTAGGTCGTGAGATAATAGGTAGAAATAAGTGGAAGAAAAGAGTCTGGTGCCCTTGAATTTCTAAACCTCAGTGTTTATTCAATTATTTTAAAATAGTCTAAAAGATATGGATATCAAATAAAAATATAAGGAAAAAATTGAAACCATTCATAAATCCACTTTCTTGAGATAAATGTAACCTAAGTCTTCTCTCCCTCCACCTCACCAGGGGAACTAAGGGGAGCCATTTTAAAGAACAGCTTTATGCAACTTTTAAAGAAATAGGACAGTTTGGTTTTCTGCCTTTTTACGCTTAATTATATATTGCTGCAGTTCCATTAGCATTAAATATTATTCACAGAGATTTTTTTTAGGGGCCATATAAGCCTTACACTGTATAGTACATGTGTTCAACTACTTCCCTATTGTTTGTGATCTTTGGCTTCTAACTACATTCTGAGCTATATTTTGCAAAAAGCAAATCAAGTTTCAATTCACTCTTTGGCCATCATGATGGTGTTCTTTGACATTTAGGGCCAGCCTCAGTCTTAAATAGAATTTAAAATCAAAGGATTTAGGAATTGAGAGAATGGTGCTTGACAGCTAATGGAGGCATTTGGGGAATACTCACTGGGTCTAACAAGGAAAATAGAGGGGTTCTCAGTCTCCACCTCCAGGTAACTTCGAAAGCCTGCCCTGCTGAGGTTCAATTAAGATGAGAATGATCAGGTAACTTCACAGGAAGACCATAATTCCTGCAATAACAAATGTCAAATGCTGCCATTTTAGCAGTTCTGAGTGACTGCGTTGTTATTTCTGAGAGTTTTACGGGTAGTATTTGTCAATGGTAGTCTCACTGACTTTTCAAAGTAATTAACTTTGTATCCAAAAATAAACTTAATTGTTTAACCTCCGGTGTATTAGGCACCATGGGAGGGATGTACCACATTCTTGGAAATAAATCTGATTTCTCCAGCCCCGCGATTTATTTCTCCAGGAACTGTGCTATTGTCTTGTAAAATGGTCCATCCCTCCCATTATCTCCTAAGTAGCAGTTAGGCTGGGGAGAAAACAGTTATATTGATATATGAAGTTGGAGGCAGATGCCAAGCTAATTGATCTGAGTAGGTTAAATGGGAGAAAATACTTCGGAGAATCAATAGAGGTGCTAATTCGGCTAATTGTTGGATAGTGTTTCTTTTTTAAGTGAGCGATTTTCCCAATTACTGTTTATCATGTTGATTTTTTTGACACTGAGTTTATCAGTTTTAACTTTTCTAAACCTTCTATGATATTGGATTCCAATGCGCCTTGGTCCCAAAGTTTTTATCTGCAACCTGGTGGCAGGTAGTTTTCCTGGATATGCTGTTCCTAAGGTGCAAAAACGAGGCTGAATCTTTTACCAAGAAAACCCCAGTAGGGACAAGTCTCTTCCAGTGGCATCTAAAAAAATAACAACATCTCTATCTCACTAGAGTGGATGGACCAAGAAGTAAAAATTTAAGCACATTATGTAAATCTGGGCTTCCCTGGTGGCTCTGAGGTAAAGAATCCTTCTGCAAGTCAGGAACCTCAGGAGACGCAGGTTCAATCCCTGGGTCAGGAAGATCCCCTGGAGAAGGGCATGTCAACTCACTACAGTATTCTTGCCTGGAGAATCCCATGGACAGAGGAGCCTGGCGGGCTACAATCCATAGTGTCTCAAAGAGCCAGACAGAAGCGATTTAGCACGCACACATACGTAAATTTACAAAGGTAACCAATAGACAGACTGGAGATTTAATATCTTACAAATTTAAAACTGGGAAGAGAAAGGCAGAGGAAGTGGATAATGAACTAATGTCTCACCTTTCCAAAGGTGCTGGGAAGGAGATAGCAAGAGATATTGCTCAAACTGATAGTTCAGGACATTGATCAACAATGGATACAAGGAGTAGACATGCGGGAAGGGTTGAAGGGGCAAAGACAGAGAATTGTCTTTTTTTATTCAACCCATCTGTGTAATGACTTAAAATTAATCATAATATGAACACAAAGATGTCAAGAGTTTGAAAAGAATACTGAGCAGGAAAGAGGAGTCTGGAATCCTAAAATGTCAGGACTAAGAGACACCCAGGAAAACGGTCTTTTCCTCACTCACCTCCTTTACAAACAACAGACTAAGAGAGAGATGGTATAATAATACAGAATATCACAAACACTGAGACACAAAAAGGAAAAACCAGGGATTACCAATAGTCTATTGATATTTATATTTTCTTGGAATAATACTTGGAAAATTCTCCTTGCTAACTCATACCTCCAAACCTGCTCACTAAATCCTGAAATTCTTTAAAGATGGGACTAAGCCTTTTATTCCAAAATGAAGGCTACCCTAGGGAGAAATTTACACATTAACTCAGGGTTCTGCTTGAGTGATTCTGACCTAAATTGGAACAAAGTTTTAAATGTCTGATATTAGAAGAGTACAAAACTCTGAACACAGAGACAGAGAGAGCCCTGTCCATGTGAACTCCAAAAGGGATGACCAGAAGCATCGGATACAAGTATTTTACATCATAACTGTTTCCTGCTGTGTCTCCTGTTCTCTTTCTCCAGCCTCCTTCTTTCTTTATGTGCGATGGTCCATGATGTTGGAGTTGTTTTACAGCTAAAATCAGCATCAGAATTGGAATTTCAAACAGTTACCATCAGGTTTTGGCTGGCATCTTTGGCAGATCCTCCTTCTGGAGTGACAACTGTCATATCAGGGGGTGGTGATAAACTAGAACCAACATATCAGCTGGTGGCTAACCTGGAGCAGAGAAGAATGTTTCAAATTCTTTCTCAGGGAAATTGAAGTTCATTGATCAAAAGAATTCACACAAACATCAGGGTACCAACAAGAATCACCCTGGAAGTAATGTGTTATCATCATCATCAACAACAACACTTCACTTGGGTTGCCATGTGACCGAGGACTTATTTCACTTCTCGAGATCAGCCTGTCCATCTATAAAATGGAAACATCAACATGGCCCTGCCCACCTTGTAAAGAGAAATAAATATGGAAAAAGAAGTGAGACAAAATGCATAAAAAAGCCATGAGAAAGCACAAAGCAAATATGAAACTAATAAGAAAGATTTCTAGGTTGGGAGGTCTTTAAAGACCCCAGAGACCATTGCATGGAGCATTGCACATTGTGGATATTCAAATGTGTTTTATGTATACCTCACAGAGAAAACAAGGTAAAAATACACAATAACATAAATGATAATATAATTCCATAAGGTATTAGGCATATGATAGCAAGGGGTACGAATAGTCAGTGCTATAATTTCAGAGGATATGGGACCCACCAGAAGGATTCCGGAGTAGAAACTTTAGTTGAGCTTTGAAATATAGATCAGATTTAGATAACTATTGAAGAAAAGATATCCAAAGGTAGGAGAAAACTATAATTGGCAAATTAATCCAATTCTTATGATACATCCAGATATGATGGTCTGGTAGCCCTTTAGATGTACTCTTTAGTCTTTCCAAAAACTTTCTGAGGGATTAATGTAACTATTAGCATAAGTTTCCAGTAAGTTCTATTTCATAGCTGAACCATGATTCAAAAATTTTGAGTTGCCTGAAACTGCATAGCTAATCATGGGGAGGCCAGTATAACTGACGCCAAACCCTGTACCATTAACCACACTAAAAGTAGATGTGCACACAGTTTGGAAACTGAAGAGCATTATTCACTTGACAGTAAGATGTTCTTGAACCCTTGGGGGATGTTTAGTCTTGACATTCTAGAAAGGATGCTCTTTTGTAGTCTGAGCTCTGTGAAAATGCAAATAGAACCAACCTGGAGTATTTGCAGACTCCATATTTGTGAATTTACCTACTTGCTAAAGTTTGTTGGACAAAATCAATACTTGCTGAGCTTTTGTGGTCATTTGCAGACATGGGCAGAGTGACAAAAAATTTTGAGCTACTGGACATGCATGCTCCCAGCTGAGGTCCAACAAGGCAATGCTTTGCTTTCTGCTTTAGCTCTCATCCTATAAATGAGTGTCCTTTTCAGAATCTATTTAGTGCCATCCTTTTCACATTTTTTTGTGCTTTTAGTTGGTGATTTCGCCACTGAAAATGGCCCCAGAGTGTAGTACTAAAATTCTGTCTAGTGTTCTGAAGCGCAAGAAAGCTATGATGTGGGAAAGAATGTGTTAGACCAGCTTCACTCATGCATGAGTTATAGTGCTGTTGGCCTTGAGTTCAATGTTAATGAATCAACAATAGATACTAAATAAGGGGGTCTTTAGACAGAAACACACATAAAACAAGTTTATGTACTGAACGGTTGACAAAAATGTGACCTGAGACTCACAAGGACCTAACTCTGTTTTTCCCCTGGGAGTAATGGTTCAATATCCTCTAACTCAATGTTCACAGCAACTTTATGGAACGTAACTACCACAAATAACAGGAATCAAGTCTATTTCCTTGAAAACACAGCCTGTGGCTTGCAGTGTCTCTCATTGGTTACATATCACAAATTCATTTATTGGGTTTGCTCACCCCTCTTGGGAATGGGAAGTAAAGCGGGAGGCAGGGACAGAGGTGCAGAATGGGAAGGACAGAGAGGGTTTAGAACTAGGACAAGCACAGGTAGGTTAGCACAATAGTGAGGAAGATGGCATCAGTTAGAGTAACTAGAGAGAAGTGGGTGTTTGAGATTCCCAATATGAGAGACTCTAAAGGAACCAAGGAGGGGACCGTTGAGCTCAAGCTGCTGCTGCTTACTACTTTGTCTTGAAAAGAGGGACCGCTGTACATAGCTTTGTGGAAAGTGTCGTTACAGCCAATAGAAATTATTCAGCATGACTGCCTTCTTCCTGAAAACCTAGTTAACTCTCCAGTTAGGGCTCGGGAACTCTGCAGTCTCCTTTCAGCATCTTCAGCTGTCATTTGCCCATCCTGGCCTCTGCTTCTAAACTATCCCACGGAGCCAGTGCCCATCAAATCAGAGGAACGTCCATGTCTGAAGATTGCCTAAAGCTGCCTATCATCAAGATTCAAAGCTTCCTTGAGGGTCTGTTTTATCACAGAAATTCATACTTGGGTAAATGTTGTGTTCCACTCTATAACGGACCTGCACCTATATGGGCAACAAAAATTAACATAAATAAACATTTAAGAATAATAATTAATCTATATGAACACTGATTGTGAGTCAGGCAGTGATCTATGCCCTTTACTTTCATTATTTTTTTTAATATTCTACAGTATGATTATATTGCCATCATCCCCCTTTTACAGGTGGAAAAACTAAGACTTGGAAAGAATACTTTGCCTGAGTGCATTCAATCAATCAGTGCTGAAGGCAAGATTGAAACCCAAGCTGGCTGACTCCAGAGCTCAGTTAGATCCTTCAAGAACCATCCAAAGTTTCTCCTCCTGTACCCATCTCTCCATGTGCCCCACTATGAGCTAAGTATCCTCTGAAGTCATGGCATTTACCATCCATCCCCTTCTGTAATCATATCCTCCCTAGGTTATCAGGCATATTGGCATTCGTATTTATTACAATGTGCTTACACTGGCGCTTCTAGAACTCCCAATCCCAAGAACTTAAGTTTGCGAAGGACAGATCTACATGATTAGACCTGTCAGGGAAGTCTCAATATTGGCTAAGCTAAGCAACGGTTTTTCCAGTAGTCATGTATGGATGTGAGAGTTGGACCATAAAGAAGGCTGAGCACTGAAGAACTGATGCTTTCAAATTTTGCTGCTGAAGAAGACTCTTGAGAGTCCCTTGGATGGATCAAATCAGCCAGTCTTAGAGGAAGTCAACCCTGAATATTCATTAGAAGGACTGTTGCTGAAGCTAAAGCTCCAGTACTTTGGCCACCTGATTTGAAGAGCTGACTCACTGAAAAACACCCTGATGCTAGGAAAGACTGAGGGCAGGAGGAGAAGGGGATGGCAGAGGATGAGATGGTTAGATAACATCACTGACTCAATGGACAGTATGTATGAGTTTGAGCAAACTCCAGGAGGTAGTGAAGGACAGGGAAGCCTGGCATGCTGCAGTCCATGGGGTCACAAAGAGCTGGACATGACTAAGTGACTGAACAATAATCATTAGGCTTCATCCTGTGTCACAGCCTGAAGGCCTCCAGTGAGGGAAAAGAGATAAAAGAAAATGGTAGTAAGAGGAAAAAAATGGAAAAAGATTTTTAAAAATAACAATAATAAAGTTAGTAGAGGGGAAGGAAGATGGGTTAGAAAGAAAAATAAATACAAGTGGGGTATTAGCCTGGATGTGTTAGAGAGAAAACAACAATGAGAAAGGTGTCTGTTACCATGTATATCTCATGGGTTACCCATCTCACATGGGCTGGCCCAAGCTCAAGGCTAGTCATTAGAAAACAAGAGCTCTGACCCTGTGTTCACTACTAATTAGTTGGAAAATCTTGAACCATTCAGCCAGTTTCCAATCAACACACTTCACTTAATCTCAGCTTCTTCTACTCCATTACCTCTCCTGACCAGTGCATGAGATGACTGGAAGAACTAAGTGACTTCACATTGTATGAAAACATTTGGAGGGGAAAATGTATTTGGCAGAATATTACACTGCACTTCTAGAAAATATTGAAGAAGGTTTCATGATGAATGTTAGAGATCCAAAGATAAGCAATACCTCACCTCACCCTCAAAGAACCCACAGGCCAGGGATGGAGACAAGATGGATTAACAAATGAATTACAACAAGTGTTGGGACTTCCCTGGAGGTGCAGTGGTTAAGACGCTGCACTTACAATGCGAGGATGGTGTTAGAGTTATACCTGGTAGCAGCCTTTCTTTTGGGCTTCTCTGGTGGCTCAGAGAGTAAGAATCTACCTACAGTGCAGGACGCTTGGGTTCGATCCCTGGGTTGGGAAGATCCACTGAAGAAGGGAATGGCTACCCACTCCAGCATTCTGGCCTGGAGAATTCCATGGACAGAGGAGCCTGTCCATGGGGTCAAAAGAGTCGGACATGACTGAATGACTTTCACTTCCATGACAAGTGTAGGGCTTCCCAGGTGGTGCTAGTGATAAAGAACTCACGTGCCAGTGCAGAAGACACCAGAGACATGGGTTCGATCCCTGGATGGGGAAGATCCCCTGGAGGAGGAAATGGAAACTCAGTCCAGTATCCTTGCCTTGAAAATTCCATGGGCCGAGGAGCCTGGCAGGCTACAGTCCATGGGACCACAAAGAGTGGGACATGACTAAATGAGCACACACATGACAAGTGTAATAAGAAAATACATCCGAAGAGTAGGGAACAGTTAACTCTATCAGGGGAGGGCAGGGAAGACAGCATAGAAGATAATACAGGTATCAGTATTTGTTTTATGAAAAAAAAAAATGGAAGGTGATGAAAGGAACGCAAGAAGTAAATAAAAATGTCCAGTCTAGCTTTAAACCCACCTGATTCACTATCGGAGTAACAATGTATTTGTTAATGTCCGACTTCTTTTCTCTGCAATTTTAATCAAGCCCTAAAAGACACTTGAGAGATTAAATCACCACCCACAAGACCTTGATTTATCCAGGGAAAATGGACTATTTCAGCCTCCATTCCCTGAGCAGAACAGACAGGCCAATTTTGCTTTAAAAAATCAACAGGTAGAGGCATAACAAAGGTCATATATTATGAGGCTGCAGATGGAAATTCAGCCCCAGCAGTTACATCGACACAGTTATTACTGTTATTACAGCTAAACCTCCTCATTCCGCTGACATTATTAACCAAGACAAACGTGGCCCTGCAGCTTTATTTCATGGGGCAGATCACCTATTAAACCAAGAACAATATCACTGTCTTTTGCAGCACTTCCAAAATTGCTTCCTGCCTCTAAGAGGTTTCCTGGGCTTTTTTCCCCTTACCCTCAAAATAGACACCATCCATCTCATACATGTTGTATGGACAGAATTGGTTTCGCATACCCCTGCATTTTGCCATGATATTCAGTCAGGTGAAAGACGTGCAATTGTTGTGATCATTTGTGAAACCATCAGCATGCTCTCTGGTAATATTATTTAGGTGCTTACAGACTGAATCCACCTTTTAAGAAGCTCAAAGTTTATCAGGCTATTTTTTTCCTCTAGTCAAAAATGCACACTTCAGGATCCACGAGTGAAACTCACCCCAGAATTTGGAGTGCTACCTTCATCTAGAGGAAGAAACTGAGTTCCAGACAGTATAAATGACTTGACCAAAGCTACGCAGCTATATGTGGCTGAACAGGGGTTAAAACTGAGGTCGTATAAAATGTTTTCTTACCTATTTAATCTAGAAAAATAAGCTACTGTTTGAAACAGGATTTTATTATTTTTCTTGTCTGCTCACTCATGTCTAACTGTTTGCAGCCTCATGGACTGTACCTGCCAAACTCTTCTGTCCCTGGAATTCTCCAGGCAAGAATATTGGAGTTTATTGCCATTTGCTCCTCCAGGGTATCTTCCTGATCCAGGGATCAAACCTGAGTCTCCCGCATTGGCAGGCAGATTCTTTACTACTGTGCCACATGGGAAGCCGATTCTTTTGAAAAAGGATCACAAGTCCTTCTTTGCTATGTGGATGATAACTAAAATTCAAACTACTTTTCTTTGACTGATAGGTTGGGCTGATGTTTGCAGGGAAATTTCCCTCATTTAATTATACTTTTTTTCACCTCAATTAAGGTACTGAGTAAATCATTCCCACATTTCATGTCATGTGACCTGGATTTGTTTCAGTTTGAGTGTAGTCCCTTCTGGTCAAAGGGGGAACAAATCCCCTCTAAGCATTGATGATCATGGAACTGACAATATTGACTCTTTTTAATGTAGCCCTAGGCACCCTATGTAATTGTAAATAAAAACCCAGACAGAAATAATTAATCATTCAACAGTGTCCTCCGTTCTCTTGTGAATGGTACCCCCAAGAGGCAGAGTCCAGCAAGAAGTTTAGGACAATGTGATCTTTCAGAAAGGGGAAATATCTTCTAGGTTTTGTGAAACTCCAAATGATCAAAGCTTTCCCAGGAGGTTTGCCATATGGCTTGGGCTTTTGCATGTCTTTTCTTGAATTTTCTTCTCTGATAAAACACATCAACATGTTCCTGTTGAACGACAACAAAATAGCAGGACTTGATGTTCCAGGGGCACCAAGGTCGGATGTCTGACCTGCGAGGACCTCTGCGGGCTGCCTCTCCCTCGGCCTCCGCTCTCCCAGCCAAGCTGGCCGCCGGCAGACGAGTGTGATGTGGGGGGCGGAGCCTGTCGCCTCGCTGGTTCCTCCGGTCTGTGGGCAGCCGGACTGATCCAGGGCCAGACCTGGCTCCCCAGCTCTCTGCCTTTTGGCGACCAGCCACCTGGAGTCTGTTCAAATGAACAAGCTGCCTTTTCTTCCTACATATTGGTTTCTCCTCCATTTGAAAACAAAACTCTTCCCCATCTGCTTGCTTCTGGGATCGCCATAATTGCATGGAGGATAATTGGCGGCAACTCAATCTGAGGAAAACCCTGTTGATTCGAAGCACAGGCTCAATAAACGTTTGTGTTTCATCGTTTTGCTAAATGGAGCCTGTGTCCCAGCCAGCTTTGCTAACGCAGAAGGAGAAATTAATGGGAGCCATATGAAGAGGAGGGAAGCTTTGAACAATATTCTACCATGACCTCTCTGTTTCTAAGAATTCTTTGCTGTCAAGGGAGCCATTGATTTGTCTGGAAAGTGTCCCCCCAATCCATAAAGCACAAAGTAAATGACATCAGGATGGAGCCCTAAAATCAATGGTACTGCCAAGAATAGGGCTATTTACCTGACTCCACGTACTAAACTGTGGTTCTGGATATGAGTACTGAGCCGGACGACTTCCATAAAAAAAGAAAAAATCATTGCCTTAATACCTAACATTTGCTTTCTGAAATAGTCCTTGACGCCAAGAAATAAGCCTCGCAAGTTTGTGCATACTCCAAGCAGGGAGTATGAGAGAATAAACTAGTCATTCGCACACCTGGATTTGAGTCTTGATACTCACAAGCTGTATGACCTTGTGCACGTCCTTTAATCTCAGCCTCGGGGTCTCATCTCTAATATGGGGACGAAGAATCATTTCTAACTCGTTGGGTTGCTGTGAACGAGATGGTTTGTGTAAGAGCTACATCAGTATCTGAAGCATAGTAAGCTCTGTAACACTTGGTTATTATTACTTATTATATTTGGTGTTCATTCAACAAACCGGTACTGAGTATTTACTATCTATCAGGCATTCTTTTGTGTTCTGGATATACAACATAGAAAAAGACAATGTTTGGCAGACATGAATCTTAGAGACTTGTAAGGGAAGCAAGCAATAAAGCAAGGAAATAAATTAGTAAATGAGATTGTTTGAAATAGTTACAATTTCCATGATGAAAATAAAACAACCTAAATGTCCATTGACAGATGAATGAATAAACAATACGCGGTGCTATGCTGTGCTTAGTCACTCAGTCGTGTCCAACTTTTTGCGACCCATGGACTGTAGCCTGTCAGGATCCCCTGCCCATGGAATTCTCCAGGCAAGAATACTGGAGTGGGTAGCCTTTCCCTTCTCCAGGGGATCTTCCCAACCCAGGGATTGAACCCAGGTCTCCCGCATTGCAGGCAGATTCTTTACCAGCTCAGCCACAGGGAAGCCACAGGGAACTATACTGAATATTTTGTAATGACCTATAAAGGAAAAAAAATCCAAAAAAGAGCATATATAACTGAACCACTATGTTGTATACCTGAAACTAACACGAGGTTATAAATCAACTGTACTTCAAAAAAAGAGAAAAGAAAACAAGAGAAGCAGAGAAAGACTAATATAGGGACAATACGCTTGGATAGAATTTAGGAAAAGCCTTCCTAGACAGGGGAGCTTCTTTGGTGGCTCAGACAGAACAGAATCTGCCTGCAATGCAGGAGACCTGGGTTCAATCCCTGGGTCAGAAAGATGCCCCTGGAGGAGGAAATGACACCCCACTCTGGTAGTCTTGCCTGGGAAATCTCATGGGCAGAAGAGCCTGATGAGTCAGACACGACTGAGTGACTAACGCTTTCCCTTTCCCTTTCACTTCCCTAAAGAGGAAACACCTGAATCGCAACTTGAAAGCTCAGGCATAGAAAAGAGCTAGGGCGAAGGTCAGTAGTGGGAATTACCCTGACATGTTCAAGAGGAAAAGGGAGACCAGTGAGGCTGGAACACAGTGAACAAGGGGCGAGAGAGATGTGAGATGAAATCAGAGGACTTGGCAGGACCCTGTAGTTCAAGGTAAGTATTCTTTTGTACACTGTGGAAGGTTCTGGAAGTAACCAGAGTTGTGTAATTTTTCACATTTAAATGCGCAGTCTGGCTGCCTGGGGAACACTGTCATGAGCTTAAGCAGGAGCAGGCCAATAGCAGACTGGGGCTGTGACCTCATTGATGGAAGGAGCAAGATGGAGAGGGGTAGATGGTATTTGAGCCATATTCCATCAGCCTGGCACTTACTTACTTTCACTGATCTGATTAAGCTGAGTTTCTGAGTTTCAGTCCTGAGATCACCCGTCCAGCAGCAGTCACATAGACAGTGAAGAGGGTTGGAAGAAGGTGTATTCAGGGGACTTTTTCACTACACCAAGTAGGCAGGATGGGGTAGTAGAAAGTGCCCTGGGTTTTGCCAAAAAGGCCAAGAATGAGCCAGACTCCACCACCTACCAGATGCGTCACTTTGATCAGGACAGTCAACATCCAGCCTCAGCGGTTGCCGCATCTGCCCAATGAGGGGGAATTCCAAACTCATGGACTGGTGAGGATAATATATGTAGAAACTGTTCCGTGAACTTTAATGTGGTATTAAAATGTAAGAAAGTATTTCCAAACAGAGAGCTGGAACAGATGGTTTCTGCTTTTCTTGATGTTCAGTGCCCAACCACAGGGCCAACTGGGCCGCATCTTGTTTGAGTTTCTATATTCGTTTCCTACGCCTGCAGTAACAAATTAACACAAACTGGGTGGCTTAAGATAAGATAAATGTATTCTCTCATAGTTCCAGAAGCTAGAAATCCAAAAACAAGGTGTTGGCATGGCCATGCTCTCTCGAAAGACTCTAGGGAAGTGCCCTTCTTTGCTTCTTTAAACTTCTGGTAGCTCCAGGTGTTCTATGGTTTGTAACACCATTATTCCAATCTTTGCCTCCATCTTCAAATGGCCTCTCTCCTACGTGTCTGCGTATCTCTGTCTTCAAAAGGCATCCTCCCTATGTAGCTGTTTTCTCTTCTCCTAAGGACACAGTCATATTAGATTAGGGCCCACCTTAATCAAATATGACCACGTCTTTAATTTGGTTACTCCTGCAAATACCCTATTTTTAAACAAAGGGACCAGGTTGCAGAGATTGGGACTTTAACATATCACTCCAAGGAACACAAAAAAGAAAATGTGCAGATTTGAACCATCCTGGTATCTTGCTAAACAAGAGAGTAATGTCTAGTTTAGAGTTGCAAGACATAGCTTTGCAAAAAGGCAAAATGAAGAATCCAGGATATAGGACCATGAGCAGACGGGATAAAATGGGATGCTGATGTTATGGTTAAAAATTAAACTGGAGCCATCTGGTGGCCCTAAGGAGGGTTGTCAAGTTGGAAGAACTACGGAAAAGAGGGACTAGAGAATAAGCCAGCATTGTTATGGAAAAAGAAAGAGTTAAACTGGTACACCTGGGGTGGAGGAGACAGTTGCCACACACAAGGGACATGGCCAAAGCTTTCCATTTTTTCAGGCAAAGAGTGTTACCCAATAAGAAACAAAGAGAATGATTCAAACAAAGTAGGTTTCAAGTTTTGCAGGTCATTAATTGAGCACAGGTGGAAGCCCTAAAGAAATTAAACTGTAAGTCACTCTGAATTGTATATGTGTTAGATGGTGGCTCAGTCTGGCAGGAAGCCATGTTCCTAGGCAGACAAGACAGAATTTTTAAAAATTGTCCTTTATCAGTTTCCTTTTTGATTTTTGTTTTAATATTTAATTTTAAACTGTTCGTGAATATATGCTTAATTCCACTAAACTGAAAAAGTAAGCAATAATCTCAACTTATTCATATTTTTCCTTTCTCAGCTGGGGGAAAGAGAGGTTTTAATTCTGGAATTAACTGGGTACATTAAGAAATATTCAAATGGAGCTTCATGGGATGTCTTCTGAAAGAAATTAATTCAAGGAATGTCGAATTTTGTGTAGAAAGGAAAGAACTGGAATATTCTCTTTCCACAAGAAATCACAGTGACTTTCAGGGATCAAAGCTGCAGGCAAATCATTATACTAGCATTCATGAGATGAAATGTGCACTTTGAATCCATAAAGTGGAACCAACGGTGTTTCTTCCACGGCATCAAGTACTGTCATGTGAATTTCACTATATAGAATTCACCCACATATGTCATATCAAACCACATTAGCAGACGTTTAGAAGCACCGACACTGTACCAACCTCTGAGAGAGATGCAATATGTTAGTGTAGTTGTATGTCTCTGTATTATATAATTACCCATTTATCTCCCACTCTAGACTGAAAGTCCCCTAAAAGCCAAGGATGTCTTTCATTTTCATATGCCTGGACCAGTGTTTAATCAAAACTCAAAGAATGAATTTACCTAATATACAAATATCTCACTTAGCCCTAATTCTAGGAGAGAAAGCTCTTGGGGAACATGGCCTTTGAACTGAGGTTTGAAGAAAGAATAAAAGGACATTCCAAGCAGAGAAAATGAGATGAACAAAGTCATGGAAGGAGAAAATCACAATGTGACAGTTGGTAGATGGTAAATTTGAAGTTAAGACCAAAAAATTGGCTGGAGACACACAGTGGCCACATGCAACTGATCCCAGACTATCTTTCCAGACTTCAGTGTCAGCTGAGGTTCAAACCAGAAACACAAACCACCCTAGGTGTCTCAGTCACCTAGAGAATTGGGAGTTTATAGGATACTTGGAGCTGATGGACTGTACCTCTGGGAACATCTCCCAATCTACACAGAACGAGCCATCAGGAGAGCTAGTATAGCTGAGAACCCTGGAGCTAGGCCAGAATCAGGAAGCTGGAGCATCATGATTGCCTCCAAATGCCCCCAGAAGCTGGTGGTGGCCAATGGAAAGCTTCTGCAGAAATACCCACCAATCCAGGCTCTTGTCCAAGAAGGTCAGGAAGACAGCACCTTCCAAATACCACACAAAATCACTCATTGGTAGCCCCTAATTCAAACCCAAAGCCCTACCCATAAAGACGTGTTAGTCTCTCAGTCGTGTCCAACTCTTTGTGACCCCATAGACTGTTAGCCTCCCAGTTTCCTCTGTCCGTGGAATTCTCCAAGCAAGAATACTGGAGTGGGTAGTCATTCCCTTCTCCAGAGGATCTTTTTAACCCAGGGATGGAACCCAGGTCTCCTGCATTGCAGGCAAATTCTTTACCATCTGAGCCACCACTCATTGGAAAAGACTCCAATGCTGGGAAAGATTGAGGGTAAGAGCAGAAGGGGTGACAGAGGATGAAATGGTTGGATGGCATTACTGACTCAGTGGACATGAGTTTGAGCAAACTCTGTGAGATAGTGAAGGACAGGGAAGCCTGGCATGCTGCAATCCATGGGGTCGCAAAGAGTCAGACGCAACTTAGCAAATGAATAACAACATTCATAAAGAATTCTGGGAAATGTAATTTTAATGTAGTTTTAACGTTTTTAACTTCTTCAACTAGAAGGAAGTTGGTGGTCTGAGTGATCCAAACCACAGCATTCAGAAAACCTGTTACAGGATTAAAGTGCTGATGGTAAAAGTGATGGTTTGAGAAATTTTTCCAGGATTAAACAGTCTGAATGCAGAGAAACTAACAGAAACAAATGAAAATTTTATTTTATAACATGTACTAAATATTACTCAGAGATTTTATTGATGACAAAAATCTTTTTAAAGAAAATATCTTTCCTGCTTTGGAGTATGTCTCTGTGTGTGTGTGTTGGCATGTGTGCATGTGTGAGTGTGTGTGTGTGTGTTTTAAGGAAACTGTTTTATGACTGATAAGGGCATTTATCAGTAAGGAACAATGAAATACTGATAAGGAAAAAGCGTCCCTCAGCTCAGAAGGACTGCCTACTGTTGTCATCTTACCCTGTAGCCTGCTGAATCCTGGAGCCATCCACAGGATTTCTTGAATTCATTTGGCATTTCAAATATCAGCTGCAGTTTTAGGTCAAGCGTTGGCTTAAATTTCTATGGGGTTTGTTCAATATGGTGCCTCGGGTTTGGGTATTGGCGAACTGTCATTGTAATTGTGCATTTCATTTGATGTGACTTCAGTATGTACCTCTCACTAAAACCTCCTGAGCAGCTTTTAGAATTCCTGATTAGTTTAGGAAAAGAAAAAAAAAGTATCTCCATTAAAAGAAAGAAATAAAAATGGTCACATTAGTCATGAGGCTTTAGAGAGATGTGGCAGTGAGAGAACTGCTCCGCTGGGCAGTGGGGACACGTGTGGGCAGCTAGGCTGAATCTCAATGCTGCGCTCTACCAGCTAGTTATTTCACAGTTCTAAGTCTCAGTTTTATCTTCTGTAAAATGGACATGACACTTATTTTATTAAATGGTTGAGGAGATTAAAAAGATAGTAATTTCTGGCCTATAATACATAGTTTGGCTTCCCAGGTGGTGCTAGTGGGTAAAGAACCCATCTGCCAATGCGGGAGATATGAGAGACACAGGTTCGATCCCTGGATTGGGAAGATCCCCTGGAGAAGGGCATGGCCATTCACTCCAGTATTCTTGCCTGGAGAATCCCCATGGACAGAGGAGCCTGGCGAGCTACAGTCTGTAGGGTCACAAAGAGACCCTATGTAACCATAGGGTCACACAATTGAAGTGACTTAGCATGCATGCATGCATACATAATTTATATACAAGTGTAGTTATAGCTTTAATAAATATCAGTGCATTCTCTCTTTCTCTCCTTTGCTGCTTAACTGTGTGCTTAAAGAGCATAATACTGGGTGTTCCCTGTTTCTAGTACCTATGTATACACCTGGTACATAGTAGGTTCTTGACAACTGGTTTCTGGATAATTAGTAAATATTAGGATGAACAAGTGGGTTGTTTACAATGGTCACTCATACCATGAACAACTGTTGGTTGACTGGGCTGTACCTACATCCCTGTAATGCCAGGGAGTGGGTTTATAGTGCAGACTCCAGCCCATGCTGATCAGTGAAGCAACTGTCATTTTCACTCCTGACTAGAACCCGACAGGACCATCCCCTTTCTGCCTCGGGAGGCCTTTCTTGCATTTGAGGCCCCAGGAGTAATTGTCCTTTCCTACAGGCTTATTTCACAGTCGATTATCCTGTGGCAGCCCCAGTCATCTCATTTTAAACATGTATAGCATGTCCTTGAAGAACCCAATTGCTTCAACAAGAAGCAGTCACTCAAAATATTAAATATCATTCCATCTTCAAAGCAACTTATCATAGCATCCAGCCTCTTTTGTGCAAGATCAACTCTTATCAAAAAAGAAAAGAAAAAGAAAACACAGTTGCTTAGAGACACAGTCAGTCAGTTACCGGGCCATGGTGGCCACAGCACTGGACATCATCAAAGAAACATTACCTGGTGACAGGCTCACACACAGCCATTTGGCCAGCAATATCCAAATAAGGACTTTGCACCAAATAAAGACGGGGCTGCAATTCACAACATGAAAGAACCTAGACGTGCAGTTCCCATGGTCTTGGTGGGAGTCCCATGGCTTACTCTCGCCTCCTGGATCCTCCGAGTGGGTATTTATCTTGGCTGCCTCAGCCACCGCTGGTGTCCTTAGTGACTGCAGAAAGAAGTGCCAGCACCTCGCTGCTGCTTCCAAATCACCGTGGACCACAGAGACAGGGTGGTTTGGATAACTCCGGGGAAGCAGGCTGCTAGACGAGGTTTTTCTCTCCTCCCTGAGAAGTGAAATTATTATACAAGCCTTTGATCTCACTTTATTTTCTTTCTCTGAAGTGAATTTTTTTTGCCTGTGGAAAGTACCAGATTAGCAGGCCAGGAGAATGAAGGGTTGTACTTGCCAGTGAGAAAGGTCAAAGAAGAGGAAGAACCTTGCTCTCAGTGGTCAATTTTCCTGCCACCACCCCTGCCCCCATCCCCTATCTAGGAGGGGTTAGAAGAAAACTGTCCAGAGGATTCTTGTCCTGGCTTCAGTCATCGGAAAGCTTGCCCAGCTTCCTTGCTCCACCTTGGTTTTCCTTTCCATTGAGTGAGTAGAGTCAGTCAGATTTTTCTTCCTCAGAGAAGTACTTGAAGACAAATGTGCTTTCAGTTTTGAAGTGCTTCTGAGTTCACCGGAGCATAAGTGTGACAGCAACTCAGTCAGAAAAAAACTGGGCTTGCTTCCGAGGTCTATGTGCCTGTGTGCTTAGTCGTGTCCGACTGTTTGCAACCCCATGGACTGTAGCCTTCCAGGGTCCTTTGGCCGTGGAATTTTCCAGGCAAGAATACTGGAGTGGGTTGCCATTTCCACCTCCAGGGGATCTTCCCAATCTAGGGATCGAACCCATGTCTCCTGCATTGGCAGGCGGGTCCCTTACCACTGCGCCACCTGGGAAGCCCCACTCTGGTCTAAGAGGAATGCACAAAAAGGACATCACTCACTCCCCGTGTTCAACTTCCCATTCTGTTCCCGAGAGTGGCCCCACCTCTGCGTGAAGACATAGAAATGGAATCCTGCCCTCAATCAAGGACTGTCTATGAAGCTTCTTTTTCCTGAAAACAGAAACATAGGTCTAATCAGAAAAACTAAGCCAATAAATAACCGAGAAGCAAAAAAGTTAAACCAAAACTGACTTAGCATAACTTAACAACTGTGAAGTGTTAGGAAGGTAGCCAGTGCACCATGTAGCTACCACCCATAGGGCTGAGAACACCAAGGGGACAGGTAAGCATCATTAAAACAGAACAAAGACCCCACAGGCTGAAACTCAACTCAGGCTTCCCAGGAGGGTGTGCTGCATGCCTGAAGCTGGTATTTCTTAGGGGATGTGATGGGACTGGTCCTACAAAAGTCTGAAAAACTTCAACATGCTTTCAGCGGCTGGGGTTAAGAAGCACCCCCTAAGTAATAAGGACAGGAACTGGAGATTGAATAAAGCAAGAAGGACAAAACAGGAACAGGTACCTTCTCCCCTCCGGTCTTGCTCACAGTGTCCCTCTAATCTTTCCTTTCAGCAAAACTTAACAGAGAGCAGTGGGCAAAGCAGATAGGTGGGTGTAGAGTCCCAGTGCCTGCATCATACGAGGGAAAAGAGAAGGGTCAGCTTGGAGTGGGAAGACAATTCCTTAATAACTGGCCTTAGGGAATAAATAAGGAGAGAAAGAGATATGTACCATCTGGGGGTTGGTGCTACAAAGACAAAGGGTAGAGAATAAGACGAGAGAAGCAAAAAACTGGAACGAAAGTAATCAGTAGAAAATGTAAGCCTTTGGAATTCACAAGAAAAATATAAAGAGGGAGTAAACATAAAACAGAATGTAAGGTTAGGGCAAGGCTCTTGGGCAGGGACAGGTGGCAGTGAGCCAAACAGATCTTGACATCAGAGCATGAACTCTGATTGAAATACAAGTTACATCAATTATTTTGGTAATAAGGAGTTCATGATCAGCTCCTGGTCTTGTTTTTGTTGACTGTATAGAGCTTCTCCATCTTTGGCTGCATAGAATATAATCAATCTGATTTCAGTGTTGACCATCTGGTGATGTCCATGTGTAGAGTCTTCTCTTGTGTTGTTGGAAGAGGGTGCTTGCTATGACCAGTGCATTTTCTTGGCAAAACTCTATTAGTCTTTGCCCTGCTTCAGTCTGCATTCCAAGGCCAAATTTGCCTGTTACTCCAGGTGTTTCTTGACTTCCTACTTTTGCATTCCAGTCCCCTATAATGAAAAGGACAT
>SJYT01040086.1:355965-422836 GCA_006410635.1 Cephalophus harveyi
TGTGTGTGTGTGTGTGTGTGTGTGTGTGTGTGATGTCTTTGCCTGGTTTTGGTATCAGGGTGGTGGTGAACTCATAGAATGTGTTTGAAAGTGTTCTTCCCTATGCAGTTTTTTGGATAAGTTTGGGAAAAATAAGCATTATCTCTTCTCTAAATGTTTAATAGAATTCACCTGTGAAACCATCTGTCTCTAGGTTTTGTGAGACAAAAGGCTTTTGTGGGGGAGACTTTTTATCATAATTTCAATTTCAGTGCTTGTGATTTGTCTGTTCATAATTTCTATTTCTTTCTGGTTCAGGTTTGGACGGTTGAAATTTTCTAAGAATATGTCCATTCCTTCTAGGTCATCCATCTTATTGGCATTTAGTTGCTCATACTAGTCGCTTATGATTCTTATTTCTGTGTTGTCTTTTATACCTTCTCCTTTTTAATTTCTAATTATGTTGATTTTAACCTTCTCCCTTTTTATTCCTTGATGAGTCTGGCTAATATTTTGTTAAGCTTCTCAAGAAGCCAACTTTTAATTTTATTGATCTTGCTGTTGTATCCATTTCTTTTTCATTTATTTCTGTTGTGAACTTTATGATTTCTTTTCTTCGATTCACTTGGGGATTTTGTGTTCTTCTTTTTCCAGTTGCTTTATGTATAAGGTAAAGTTGTCTCTTTGATGTTTTTCTTATTTCTCGAGGTAAGACTACATTGCTATAAACTTCCCTCTTAGAACTGTTTTGGCTTCATCTCATAGGTTTTGAGTCATAGTGTTTTTGTGGTCATTTATTTCCAAATAATTTTTTTATTTCCTTCTTGATTTCTTCAGTGACTTTTTGGTTATTCAGAAGTGTATTATTTAGCATCCATGCATTTGTATGTGTGTGTGTGTGTGTGTGTTTCCCCTCTAGTTGATAATGAATCTTACAGTGTTTTGGTCAGAAAAGGTGCTTGATATATTTCCATTTTTTAAAAAAACTTACCAAGGCTTGATTTGTGACCCCAGATATGATCTATCTGGGATATTGCTTCATGTGTACTTGAGAAGAAAGTATATTCCACAATTGGATGGACTGTCCCAAATAAATCAATTAGGTGCATTTGGTCTAGTGTCACTTAAGACTTATATTTCCTTATTATTTTCTATCTGGATGATCTGTCCATTGGTGTAAGTGAGATGTTTAATCCCCTACTATTATTGTGTTACTGTTGATTTCCCATTTTATCGCTGTTAGTTTTTGCCTTATGTATTGAGGTGTTTCTTTGTTAGGTGCATAAATATTTACAATTGTTATGTCTTCTTCTTGGATCAATCCCTTGGACATTGTATAGTATCCTTCCTTATCTCATGTAATGCTCTTAATTTTAAGGTCTATTTTGTCTAATATGAGAATTGCTACTCCAGCTTTCTATTGGTTTCCATTTGCATGAAATATGTTTTTCATTCTTTCACTTTCAGTCTGCATATGTCTCTAGGTCTGAAGTGGATCTCTTGTACACAGCATATAAAGGGTCTTGTTTTTTTATCCATGCATTCATCTGTATCTTTTGGGTGGAGCATTTAATCTATTTACTTTTAAAGTAAGTACTGAATATATGTTCCCAATGCCATTTTCTTAATTGTTTTGGATTTTTGTATATCTTTTCTTTCTCTTGTGCTTTCTCCCTATATGTCCTTTTAGCATTTGTTGTAAAGCTGAATTGGTGGTGCTGAATTCTCTTAACTTTACTTGTCTGTAAAGTTTCTGATTTCTCCATCAATTTAAATGAGATCCTTGATGGATACAGTAACCTTGTTTGCAAATTTTCCCCTTTCATTATTTTAAATATATCTTGCCATTTCCTTTTGATCTGCAGAGTTTCTGGTGAAAGCCAGCTCTTAACCTTGTGAGGTGTCCCTTGTATATTACTTGTTGGTTTTCCCTTGCTGTTTTTAATATTTTTTCTTCATGTTTAATTTTTATTAGTTTGATTAATATGCGTCTCAGTGTGTTTCTCTTTGAGTTATCCAGTTTATCTTGTATTGAACTCTCTGTGCTTCTTGCACTTGATTATTTTATTTTCCCATGTTATGGAAGTTTTCAGCTATAATCTCTTCAAACATATTCTCAGACCCTTTCTTTTCCTCTTCTTATTCTGGGAACCTCCGTAATTTGAATGTTGATATATTTATTATTGTCCCAGAGATTTCTGAGACTGTCTTCAATTCTTTACATTCCTTTTTTTTTTTTTTAATCCTGCTCCTCAGCAGTTATTTCTACCTTTCTATCTTCTTTGTCATGTATCCTTTTTTCTGCTTCAGTTATTCTGCTATGGATTAATTCTAGTATGCTTTTAATTTTAGTTATCATGCTGTTCATCACTGTTTGTTTATTCTTTATTTCTTCTAGATCCTTGTTAAATGTATTATATGATTCTTGCATTTTCCAGATTCTATTATTGAGATTTTTGGATCATCGTTTCTTTCATTACTCTAAATTTTTTTTCATGTAATTTGCCTATTTCCTCTTAATTTATTTTGTATTATTGGTTTTTACCTTGTTCCTTCATCTGCACAATATTTCTTTGTCTTTTTATTTTGTGTAATTTACTGTGTTTGATGTGTCCTTTCCCCAGGCTATAGGTTTGTATTTCCTCTTGCTTTTGGTCTCGCCTCCAGTAGGTGAAGCTGGTCTTGTGGCTTTTGTAGGCTTCATGTTGGGAGGAACTCATGCCTGGATTCTGGTGAAGGAAGTGAGTTTTTCTCAACTGATGAGCAGAGCCATGTGATGTGGCTTGTTTTGGGGCATCTGTGTGAGGCATGTCTATTGATGATTTGGTTTATATTCTTATCTTGCTTGTTGTTTGGGTAAAATTGTCTGCACTTTTTGCCACAGGCACTTGGATGGTGCTGGGTCTTGGATATAAGTGGAGGCCTTCATGGGAGTTCTCACTGATTAATATTCTCTGGGGTCAAGAGATCTCTGGTAATCTATTGCCCTGCACTCACTGTTCCTACCCCAGAGGCTCAGGCCCTACTTCTGGATGGAGAACCAAGACCATGCAAGCTGTTTGTTATGGCAATAAAGGGTTAAAACAGACAAGCAAAAAGCAAACAAGCAAGCAAAAAGGAAAAAAAAAAGTGGACCCCAGACAAATGGTAAAAGTAAAATCAGACAAATAAAAACAAAAACAAAGGAGCAAACAAACACACATACATACACATGAACCAAAATAGACTAAAGGAAAGTACAAAAGAGTTACCCAGCAAGCAAAGGAAACCAGAAATGATATCAGCCAATTAAAAACAAAACTAATTAAAGCACAAAACTGAAAACAAGGCCAAAATAAAATGCCATATGAAGAATAAAGTAAAGCAAACAAAACAAATGTTAAAAAGAAAAAAAAAAAAGAAAAGCAGTATTAAATAGAAGTACATAAAAAATCTACATATATATTAAAGAAAAAGCACAAGAAAATAGCAACAACAAGACAAAACATGGAACCATAGAAAGCCAAAGGAGAAACACTGCCGAAAGAAATCAAAGAGAACACCAATAAATGGAAAAATATACCATGTTCATGGATTGGAAGAATTAATATAGTGAAAACGAGTATACAACCCAAAGCAATCTACAGATTCAATGCAATCCCTATCATAGCAACAACAAGACAAAACATGAAACCATAGAAAGCCAAAGGAGAAACACTGCCGAAAGAAATCAAAGAGAACACCAATAAATGGAAAAATATACCATGTTCATGGATTGGAAGAATTAATATAGTGAAAACGAGTATACAACCCAAAGCAATCTACAGATTCAATGCAATCCCTATCAAGCTACCAGTGGTATTTTTCACAGAGCTAGAACAAATAATTTCACAATTTGTATGGAAATACAAAAAATCTCAAATAGCCAAAGCAATCTTGAGAAAGAAGAATGGAACTGGAGGAATCAACCTGCTTGACTTCAGACTCTACTGCAAAGGCAGTCATCAAGACAGTATGGTACTGGCACAAAGACAGAAATATAGATCAATGGAACAAAATAGCCCAGAGATAAATCCACACACATATGGACACCTTATCTTCAACAAAAGGGGCAAGAATATACAATGGATTAAAGACAATCTCTTAACAAGTTGTGCTGGGAAAACTGGTCAACCACTTATAAAAGAATGAAATTAGAACACTTTCTAACACCATGCACAAAAATAAACTCAGAATGGATTAAAGATCTAAACGTAAGACCAGAAACTATAAAACTCCCAGAGGAGAACATAGGCAAAACACTCTCTGACATACATCACAACAGGATCCTCTATGATCCACCTCCCAGAATACTGGAAATAAAAGCAAAAATAAACAAATGGGATATAAGTAAAATTAAAAGCTTCTGCACAACAAAGGAAACTATAAGCAAGGTGAAAAGACAGCCTTCTGAATGGGAGAAAATAATAGCAAATGAAGCAACCGATAAACAGCTAACCTCAAAAATATACAAGCAACTCATGCAGCTCAATTCCAGAAAAATAAATGACCCAATCAAAAAATGGGCCAAAGAACTAAATAGACATTTCTCCAAAGAAGACATACGGATGGCTAACAAATACATGAAAAGATGCTCAACATCACTCATTATCAGAAAAATGCAAATCAAGATCACAATGAGGTACCATTTCACACCAGTCAGAATGGCTGCAATCCAAAAGTCTACAATCAATAAATGCTGGAGAGGGTGTGGAGAAAAGGGAACCCTCTTACACTGTTGGTGGGAATGCAAACTAGTACAGCCACTATGGAGAACAGTGTGGAGATTCCTTAAAAAACTGGAAATAGAACTGCCAGCAATCCCACTGCTGAGCATACACACCGAGGAAACCAGAATTGAAAGAGACACATGTACACCGGTGTTCATAGCAGCACTGTTTATAATAGTCAGGACATGGAAGCAGCCTAGATGCCCATCAGTAGATGAATGGATAAGAAAGCTGTGGTACATATACACAATGGAGTATTATTCAGCCATTAAAGAGAATACATTTGAATCAGTTCCAATGAGGTGGATGAAACTGGAGCCGATTATACAGAGTGAAGTAAGCCAGCAAGAAAAACACCAGTACAGTATACTGACACATATATATGGAATTTAGAAAGATGGTAATGATAACACTGTATGCGAGATAGCAAAAGAGACACAGATGTATAGAACAGTATTTTGGACTCTGTGGGAGAAGGAGAGGGTGGGATGATTTGGGAGAATGGCATTCAAACATGTATAATGTCACGTAAGAAATGAATCGCAGGTCTAGGTTTGATGCAGGATACAGGATGCTTGGTGCTGGTGCACTGGGATGACCCAGAGAGATGGTATAGGGAGGGAGGTGGGAGGGGGGTTCAGGATTGGGAACTCATATACACCCGTGGTGGATTCATGTTGATGTATGGCAAAACCAATACAGTATTGTAAAGTAAAATAAATTAAAAAAAAAAAAGCCAAAGGAGAAGAGTATGATTTAAAAAATTAAAAGTATGATTTTAAAAATGTTCCCCAAAGGCTGAATAGAGATTCAATGGTAATAAAAATAACAAACACAGCAATAGAGGAAAAAAGAAGAGAAAAAAATCCAGAGCCAATTACAGACTGAATCAAACTATAATAATGGTAAATATTTTTCTTTGATTTCAACTGTCAGCATCTTTTTCCCCTCTGTATAATAATGATATTTTTATTATAGTTTGATTCATACTGGGGAGGGCTGGTCTCTGGACCTGCTGGGGAGGGCTGGTCTCTGGACCTGCTGTGGAGACAGCTCAGACTAATCTGGCCCTACTCCTGTATGTTCTTGCCTCCAATGTCCCCAGCTGCCAGAGCTAGAACATTTTCTCTTGTGGGAGCTTTCACTGTCCTTTGATATATTCCATAGAGTCAGAGTCTACCTAGTTGATCATGTGGATTTAATCTGCAGTGTGTTGAGGTGGTGGAAAGTTTTTCAGTCTTCTTCCTTAGTCGTTCCACCCCCAGATCTCAACTGTCATTTTATATTCATCTCTGTATGTAGATGATCCACAGGAGTTTTCTCCTGAGGCTTCCCTTGAGGACTTGGGTCTGCCCCAGTGAGGATTTGGTGTGGAGGTGATGCAACTGCTTGGATTGCATGGATTCCGGTGGCTCCACATGCATAGGGAAGTCAGTGGTCACAGGTGCAGGAGATATGGCACTACCAGAATTATTTTGTAGTCTCTGGCAGCTGATATTCAAAGGACCTTTCTAGCTGATCTTTTTCTACTGCTTAGCACAGGAGGCACTCAAAGGGCAGCCCTGGCTGGGGTCCTTCTCTATTGCCCAATGTGACAGGTTCTCTATTGGTCAGCTGCCAGGGCCAGTGTGGGGGAGAGAGAGGATTCAGGCTGCACAACCTGCACCTGACTCAGTGGTAGCGCCCTGCCCCGTGGCTGCCTGGCTTTCCTCCGAGGGCACTTCCCACCACAGATGTTCTCCCTCCTGTCCCCTCAGGCTGTCTCCCCATGGCCAACAGCACTCTACGCCCTAGTACTGCTCTCGAGTCCCACTCTCAGCTCCTAGATTTGAATCCCCATCTGGGATATGTAGGGCCACAGCATAGTTTCTACATGTTTCTCATTCCATTCAGATGATCACAGATCAGTTACTTCACTCTCTGACAGTCTTAAATTCTTCCCCTCTATCCCAACCATTTGGTAGTTCAAAGTAATCACTAAGACAGGCTCTGAAAAAGAGGTATGTTTTGAGAAATTCAAAGTGTATTTAAAGGGCACTAACCTAATCCTATTCTAAATGTAGTAAAGAACAGAAAGGGATTGAACAATTGTGTCATCTTGGAGGAATTTTGTATTCATTGGAAAGACAAGGTACAGACATGAATCAATTATTGTGCAGTGCAACCCAGAACTTAGTCACATCTGTAGGTGACTACAGATTCTCACTCTAACATCTAATAATTATTTATATGTGTTGTGATTTATTTTCTGTCTGGGGTCCAGCCCCAGTGGATCCAGGGTAATTTGAAGGTGAGACGGAGTCGGCGTCCTAAGAAAAAACTTATTTAATTACAGATATATAGAGAGATTAGAAATGGATAGTGTAGTAGGAAATATTAGTGGAGAAAAAGAGGCTGAATAACTTGGTTTACATGGAATACCAATAAAACTCCAAGACGAGGAGTTTGCACCACCTACGTTGGGCCACCGGCGCCCCTTGAATATCAGAAGGTGCCCCTCCTTGGGCTCCTTCTCAAGTGGAACTTAAAAGCTGGGGCAAATAAGTAGACATGGCGAGCATCCACACTCCAGATGAGAATTCAGCTAGAAAAACGGGGTGCAAGAAAGAAATGACACGGGGGAATCAGTCTTTCCAGAAACTGATCCGATTTCTTTATTTTTTAGGTTTGCTTATATACCTTTTGTTCCACATAGAGACAAATGACAATTTTAAAGTCACGTGGGGATCAGCAGTCCTGACCTTTATCAAAATCAGGTGCCTCACATAAATGTATAAAAAAAGGTCTTAGGGGTTTTACATTATCTTATGGCCATGAGGCCTGCTGACATTTTATGATCCTTTCTTTCTGATAACCAAAAAACTTATTTTTTCCAAGGGTGTTTTTTCTTAAACCAGGCACCACCCTCTGAAGGTACCAGATAAAGTTGCATTCCTATAGGGTGAGGGTGTAGTGGGTTACAACTAAGAAAGGAATTTATTTAACCTAAGGTTAACATGATTAATCTTAAAGGTTAATACTTATTTCTCCTATATGCTAGTTATATTCATTATAAGGTCAGGGAATATGGAGATTTAGCAGCAAACATCAGCCCAACAAATGAAAACCTTTCACCAATGTTCCCCTTAAGATCTATTTAAAATTAGAAGACGCTTACTCCTTGGAAGAAAAGTTATGTCCAACCTAGATAGCATTTTCAAAAGCAGAGACATTACTTTGCCGACTAAGGTCTGTCTAGTCAAGGCTATGGTTTTTCCTGTGGTCATGTATGGATGTGAGAGTTGGACTGTGAAGAAGGCTGATCGCCGAAGAATTGATGCTTTTGAAGTGTGGTGTTGGAGAAGACTCTTGAGAGTCCCTTGGACTGCAAGGAGATGCAACCAGTCCATTCTGAAGGAGATCAACCCTGGGATTTCTTTGGAAGGAATGATGCTAAAGCTGAAACTCCAGTACTTTGGCCACCTCATGCAAAGAGTTGACTCATTGGAAAAGACTCTGATGCTGGGAGGGATTGGGGGCAGGAGGAGAAGGGGACGACCGAGGATGAGATGGCTGGATGGCATCACTGACTCAATGGATGTGAGTCTGAGTGAACTCCGAGAGATGGTGATGAACAGGGAGGCCTGGCATGCTGCGATTCATGGGGTCGCAAAGAGTCGGACACGACTGAGCGACTGAACTGAACTGAACTGAGTCTTAAGATAGTGATAAAGTTACATTTTTACATAGCAAGGACACAATGATTTATAACAAAGTACAGTGATCTATAACAAGAGAAAATTCGTTAACTCAAAAGTCTAGTATTGCTAACATCAAAAACTACTATATTTCCTTTTCTATATTCCAAATACATTGATTAATATATTCCCAGATGCCTAAGGATATGGAGGCCTGGCCGCAATCATTGAGTCAACAATGAGAAAAGCCCTATGCTAATTAAGACTTTCAAAATACTCCAAACTCTCTGTGCTGTTTATGGTTGAGAGGTTGTCACACAAGCTAGTCTGTCAGCAGAGAGATTTGACCTGAGACACCCTTGTCACACCCAGGGCAAGGAATTAGCAGCAATTATTGACACAACAAATGAAAAACCCTTCACCAATATAATTCCTAACCAACCCACTATACTAATAATTTCTAACTTCCCAAAAGAATTTGCCTTTAGTAAGTCTAAAACATCTAGTGCCTCTCACAGTTTGGAGGCTGTAAACAATCACATGTGGCCAGATGAACCTGTACAGGCAGGCTAGATAACCTTCAGAGGAGTTTGTAAGTTGAAACACTCTTGTCACGGCCAGGAATTTTTATTGACTTGGAGCTGTAAGTTAACTCCTTCTCCGAGAGAGGTAATGGGGGTCAGTCCCCTGTAAAGTCAGAGGTATAGGTGAGAGCATAAAACAGACTCTAGTTTTGGGGATAGATGCTCAGGAACAGGGGGTTTCCTGAGGCTCGATCCCGCCTTTGGGTATGCCGAAGCCTCCTTCCTCATGACTTTTGCCATGGGCGGAGTTCCTCACACTGGCTCCCAGCAATTTTCATTTATTCTATTAGTTAACAAAAAATGATTGAGAACCTACCATGTGCTACCATAAATAAAATAGGTAAAAATCTTGCCTATAAGGTGACTAAGCCTGGGTGTTGTTCTTTAGTCACTAACTAATGTCCGACTGTTTTGTAACCCCATGCACCTGCCTTTAAGGAGTATTTAATCTACTGGAAAATCCCATTTTCCCACAGACTGCTAAATCCCTTCAGCCATAGAGTAGGTTGTACTTTGTAATATTTTCCCATACATGTGACAGGAACTTAGTAGACTGAATGAGTAAATGAATGTCATTCAAAAGATTTTTGCTGTACAGTCACTATGTTGTGTCCAACTTTTGTGACCCCATGCCATGTTTCCCTGTATTTTGCTATCTCCTGGAGTTTGCTCAAACTCGTCCATTGAGTCAGAGATACCATCCAACCATATCATCTTGTGTCTCCCCCTTCTCCTCTTGCCCTTAATCTTTCCCTGCATCAGGGTCTTTTCCAGTGAGTCAGCGCTTTGCATTACGTGGCCAAAGTATTAGTGCTTCAGCTCCAGCATCAGTGCTTCCAATGAATATGATTGCCTTTAAGATCAACTGATTTGATATCCTTGCAGTCCAAGGAACTCACAGGAGTCTTCTCCAGCACCACAGTTTGAAACTATCAATTCCTCAATGCTCAGCCTTCTTTCCTGACCAATTGTGGCTCAGTGGTAAAGAATATGATAGCAATGCAGGACACCTGGGTTCAGTCCCTGAGTTGAGAAGATCTCCTGGAGAAAGGAATGGCAACCCACTCTAGTATTCTTGCCTGGAGAATCCCATGTACAGAGGAGCCTGGTGGGCTACAGTCCATGGGGTCACAAAGAGTCAGACATGACTGATCGACTAACACTATCACTTCACTTTCAGGCTTCTTTATGGTCCTCTTCTAACATCCATACAGGACTATTGGAAAAAAAAATAATAGTTTTGACTGTATGGACCTTTGTCAGCAAAATGATGTCTCTGCTTTTTAATACTCTGTCTAGGTTTGTCATAGGTTTTCTTCCAAAGAGCAAGCATCTTTTAATTTCATGGCTGCAAGTCACTATCCACAGTGATTTTGGAGCCAAAGAAAATAAAACCTGTTACTGTTTCCACTTTTTCCTCTTCTATTTACCATGAATTGATGGGACACGATGCCATGACCTTAGTTTTCTGACTGTTGACTTTTAAGCCAGTTTTTTGACTCTTCTCTTTCACCTTCATCAAGAGGCTCTTAACTTCTTTTTCACTTTCTGACATTACAGTGGTATTTCATCTGTGTATCTGAGGTTGCTAATATTTCTCCTAGCAGTCTTGATTCCAGCTTGTGATTCATCTAGCCAGGATTTCACATGAGGTACTCTGCATATAAGTTAAATAAGTAGAGTGACAATATACAGCCTTGATGTACTCTTTTCTCAGTTTTGAATTAATTTGTCATTCCATCTCCAGTTCTAACTTATGCTTCTTGACCTGCATACATGCTTCTCAGGAGACAGATTAGGTCTTCTGGTATTCCCACCTCTTTAAGAATTTTCAGTTTGTTGTGATCCAAGATTGTAATTTTCAGAATGTATAAATTATGCCTGTTATGTCATAAAATAAATTCTGCTGTCTTAAAGGCAAACCTAATAAAATCAATGGCATTGTTAATAGAAGTTCTTGGTGTTTATATAAAATTATTTACAAATATAAGGTAAATGAATTTTTGATATCCTTATAAGAAGCAATGGAAAATTGATAGCTGGTATGCTAGAAAAATTCATTTATATTCCTCATTTTAGCTGTGGAATTACTGGTAAGATCAGACAAGGGAACTTGCCTTTGCCAGTGTTAGATGCCAAAGCTCTGGATTCCAGGAACCATTCCTACCCAGCAAGCAAACTGGCCTTTAAGAAGCAAAGCAAACAGACAGAAGCCCAGTGGTAAAGCTAATTATGATGGTATCATCAAACAGGTGATGATGCTGATGCAAGTATAGGCACTTTTCCCTTTGGACATTTTTATAATTACTTCAGGGAATGGACAGCCCAGTCCAGTTAGCAGCTTCTTGGATTACAATTTCAGATGGACATTTTGTGGCTGCCTAAAAGAGGAGACACTGCATTTGAAGACAAATTGCTGAAATCAACTCATTATCCCATTGATTCTATCCTAACCTGCAGCATAATTTAACCTGGTCCTGCCAGGATGGCATTATGACAGCCACCATCTTCCTGTACTTGATTCTTATCTTTCCTCTTTATGATGATCTCAAAAGAATCTTACATGACTGAATAACTAAACAACAAACAACAACTGCTTTTAACATTTCCATGAACCATTTACTGGCAAGCACTTAAGTTGACACCATTGAAATAAGTAGTGTTATTTTGTTCAGTAGCTCACTCATGTCTAGCTATTTGTGACCCCATGGACTGCAGCATGCAAGGCTTCCCTGTCCTTTACCATCTCCTGGAGTTTGCTCAAACTCATGTGCAATGAGTCGGTGACGCCATCAAATCATCTCATCCTCTGTCATCCCCTTCTCCTCCTGCCTTCAATCTTTCCCAGCATCAGTATCTTTTTCAGTGAGTCAGCTCTTCACATCAGGTGGCCAAGTATTGGGGTTTCAGCTTCAGCATCAGTCCTTCCAATGAATATTGAGGACTAATTTCCTTAGGATTGACTGGTTTGATCTCCTTGCAGTCCAAGGGACTCTCAAGAATCTTCTCCAACATCACAGATCAAAAGCATCAATGCCTTGGTGCTCAACCTTCTCCACTGTCCAGCTCTCATTTCGTACATGACTACTGGAAAAATTATAACTTTGACTATACAGACGTTTGTAGGTAAAGTGATATCTCTGTATTTTTAATACTCTGTCTAGGTTGCTTTTCTTCCAAAGAGCAAACTTCTTTTAATTTCATGGCTGCAGTCGTTGTCCACAGTGACTTTGAAGCCCAAGAATATAAAGTCTGTCACTGTCTCCACTGTTTCCCCATCTATCTGCCTTGAAGTGAGGGGACCGAATCCCATGATCTTCATTTCTGAATGTAGAGTCAGCTTTTTCAATACCCTCTTTCACCTTCACCAAGAGGCTCTTTAGTTCCTCTTTGCTTTTGGCCAGGAGAGTGGCATCGTCTGCATATCTGAGGTTATTGATATTTCTTCCTGAAATCTTGATTCCAGTCTGTGTTTCATCCAGTCCAGTGTTTTGCCTGATATAATCTTCATATACGTTAAATAATCATGGTGACAGTGTACCGGTACACATCAAGGTGACTCATTATACAAATGCACATATATTATTTTTGAAAATATTTTCCATTATAAGTTATTTTAATATATAGACTATAGTTCCCTGTGCTATATAGTAAACCTTTATTGTTCATTGAATTTTTTTTATTAATTAGAAATATAGCATTCTATTCATACTAAGTCAAACAAGTGGAATCAAAATGTCATAATATTTTTAGTTAGGCAAAAATTCATGTCATCTAATATATATTATACATATTTTATATATTTATATATGTATATTAAAAAGTTTTTCAATTGATAAAGTTTTCTTAAAGAACATCAAAAAATGAAGAAATGGAGAAATTGGAGAACATAAACTGAATGAAATGGGGGCACTGAATATAAAATAAAAACAGTGAAATAAACTAAATAAAAGTATAAGATCTGTCTCTTATACACATCTTCCTGAAATGGAGAAATTGGAGAACATAAACTGAATGAAATGGGGGCACTGAATATAAAATAAAAACAGTGAAATAAACTAAATAAAAGTATAAGATCATGATATAGTCCAGTTTTTTTAAACATGACTGCTCATTAGAAACATGTTTGGAGCTCTGGAGAAAAAGGCAATACTTGAACTTTTTTTTTTTAACATTTGTATTTTTCAAAAAAATTTAAGACAATTCTGATATTACATCTGGATTTTTAAAAAGTGATTACAGATTTTTCCATTAGATCCTAAATTTGGTGATTTAGAGTTCTGTTATTTTTTCTGTTGATCAATCATAATACAGTTGTATTAAGACAGTAATAGTTACATAACCGTAATAGTAAAAGATGTTTATCAGTTTTCACGGTCAATAGCCAGACAAAAAATAAATGACAATTACAATTGCAAGACATAATGGGAACATGATTAACTTAACAATATAAAATGCTGCTGCTGCTAAGTCGCTTCAGTCGTGTCCAACTCTGTGCAACCCCAGAGACGCAGCCCACCAGGCTCCCCCATCCCTGGGATTCTCCAGGCAAGAACACTGGAGTGGGTTGCCATTTCCTTCTCCAATGCAAGAAAGTGAAAGTGAAGTCGCTCAGTGTCGGACTCTTCGCGACCATGGATGGCAGCCTACCAGGCTCCTCCATCCACAGGATTTTCCAGGCAAGAGTACTGAAGTGGGGTGCCATCGCCTTCTCTGAACAATATAAAATAAGTACATACAATTTGGAGGGATCAAGCAGACTGATGTAGTAAGTGGAAGTGCACACATGCACATATTTTCATCCACCTAGCCAGTCTATGTTTGTTGATGCATTTAATCGTTTTATGTTAAAGGTAATTGGTATGAATGATCCTATTACCATTTTTGTAATTTTGAGGGGTTTATTTTTTGTTTCTTTTCCTTTTCTTGTGTTTCCTGCCTAAAGAAGTTCCTTTAGCATTTGTTGCAAAGCTGGTTGGTGGTGCTGAATTCTCTTAGCTTTTACTTGTCTGTAAAACTTTTATTTTTCTTGCTGGGTAGAGTATTTTTGGTTGTAGGTTCTTCCCTTTCACCACTAAATATATCATGCCATTACTTTCTGGCTTAAAATATTTCTGTTGAGAAATCAGTTGATAGACTAATGGGAGTTTCTTGTATGTTATTTGTCATTTTCCCTTGTTCCTTTTAATATTTTAGCTCTGTCTTTAATTTTTGTCAATTTGATTCCTGTATGTCTCAGTGTGTTCCTCCTTGGGTTTATCCTTCCTGGACTCCCTGTGCTTCCTCGACTTGGCTACCTATGTTTGGGAAGTTTTCAGCTACTATCTTTTCAAATATTATCTCAGGTCCTTTCTCTCTCTTCTCTCCTTCTGAGACCCCAATAATGCAAAAGTTGGTGTGCCAGAGGTCGCTTAGACTGTCTTCATTTCTTCTCATTCTTTTTTCTATATTCTGTTCTGTGACAGGGATTTCATCATTCTGTCCACTGTTATTCTGCTCTTGATTCTTCCTAGTGTATTATTCATCTCTGTTTGTTTGTTCTTTAGCTCTTCTAGATCTTTGCTAAACATTTCTTGTGTCTTCTCAATCTTTGCCTCCATTCTTTTCCAAAGGTCTTGGATCATCTTCACTATCGTTGTTATGGATTATTTTTCTAGAAGTTTGTTTATATCCACTTCATTTTGTTGTTTTTCTGGGATTTTATCTTTTCCCTTAAACTGAGACATAACTTTCAGCTTTATCATCATGATTAACTTTCTGTAATATGGTTTTTGTTTTGTCTTCTGTGAGTGTGTGTTTCTTCTTGCTTCTTCTGTCTGCCCTCTGATGTCTGAACCAGAGAGTCTTGTGTAAGCTTCTTGATGGAAGGACTGGTGATGGGAAAACTGGGTCATGCTCTGATGTGCACAGCCTTGCTCAGAAAAGCTTTAATCCAATTATCTGCTGATGGGTGAGGTTGCACTCCCTTCTTGGTAGTTGTTTGGCCTGAGATGACCCAATACTGGGGTCTATGGGCTTAATGGGGTCTATGGCTTAATGGGTCTATGGTAGGTTTAATGGGGGACTCCAAAAGGGTTTACACCAAGGGGGACCTTCCAGTGCCCCATCCCTGTGGTGAGTCTCTGCTGACCCACGCCTCCACAGGGGGCCCTCCAACACCAGCTGGTAACTTTGGTAACTTCTCCTGTGAGGTCACTGCTCCTCTCCTATAGGAGCAAAAAAAAAAAAAAAATGTTGTTTTTGCCCTCCAAGACTGGAGTCTTTGTTTCCCTCAGTCTTCTGGAAGGCCTATAATCAAATCCCACTGGCCCCCAAGGCCATATTCCCTGGGTGTTCCCTGCTCCTTTGTCAGGTTCCCGGTCTGGGAAGACTGATGTGGGGTTCAGAACCTTCACAATAGTATGAGAACTTCTTTTGTGTTATTGTTCTCCACTCTGTGGCTCACCCAGCCAGAGGATATGAGATTTGATTTGGTAGTGATTGCGCCCCTCCTACCATCTCACAGCAGCTTCTTCTTTGTCTTTGGATAGGGGTATCTTTTTCTGATGAATTTCAGCATTCTCCTGTTGATGGTTGTTCAACAGCTAGTTGCAATATTGCTGCTCTTGCAGGAGATGAACACACATCCTTCTACCTCATCGAGGTTAAAGCATCTGCCTGGAATGCGGGAGACCTGGGTTCGATCCCTGGGTCGGGAAGATCCCCTGGAGAAGGAAATGTCAATCCACTCCAGTACTCTTGCCTGGAGAATCCCATGGAGGGAGAAGCCTGGTAGGCTTCAGTCCATGGGGTCGCAAAGAGTTGGATACGACTGAGCAACTTCACTTTAACTGAAAGACCCAACAATTTTCCACAGTTTGCTGTGATCTACACAGTCAAAGGTTTTAACAGAGTCAATGAAGCAGAAATGAATGCTTTTTCTGGAATTCTGTAGCTCAAATGGTAAAGAATCTGCTTGCAATGCAGGACACCCAGGTTAGATCCCTGGGTCAGAAAGATCCTCTGGATAAGGGAATGGCAGTCCACTCCAGTATTCTTGCCTGGAGAATCCTGTGGACAGAGGAGCCTGGCAAGCTACAGTCCATGAGATAACAAAAAGTCAGACACGACTGAGAGACTAACACTACTACTACTAGCTTTTTCTATGATCCAACAGATTTTAGCAATTTGATCTCTGTCTTTTCTAAATCCAGCTTGTACATCTGGACGTTCTCAGTTCACATGCTGCTGAACCCTAGCTTGAAGGATTTTGGGTTTTACCTTGATAGCATGTGAAATGAGTGGAATTGTCCAGTAGTTTGAACATTCTTTGGCATTTCCCTTCTTTGGGATTGGAATGAAAACTGATTTTTTCCAGTCCTGTGGCCACTGCTGAATTTTCCAAATTTACTGACATATTGAGTACAGCACTTTAACAACATCATCTTTTAGGATTTGAAACAGCTCAGCTGGAATTTCATCACCCCCACTAGTTTTTTTTTTTTTTTTTTGGTAGTGATTCTTCTTAAGGTACACTTGACTTCACATTCCAGGATGTCTAGGTGAGTAATCACACCATCGTGGTTATCTGGATCATTAAAATCGTTTTTTGTTTTTTTTTTTTAGTTCTGTGTATTCTTGCCACCTCTTCTTATTGGTATGTTTTTTATCAATTTCCAAAGCCACAGGAATAAAATCAACTGGAAAACAAAATACAAGCTAAAATGACTTGTTCGCTACTAATCTGACTAATGTCAATGTTCATTAAAATTTGTAAAATTTTCACCAAAGATTGTATCTCCTCTTCAAAATGCATGCATACTATTATAAATAAGTCTCCACAAAGCCTCAATCTAAAGTATCAGTGTTAAAGGTCCCACTGAAATCATTTCTTTCAACCTTCTTACTTACACAGAGAAAATTAGAGTCAGGGAGGGCAAGAGACCTGCCCAAAATCACCGAGATTTGGGACCAGAACCCAAGTTTCTTGACTCTTACTTTGAGATTTTAAATATTCTAAATAAAAACTCAATTACATAAAATCTTAAGATTCAAAAGACCCTTTTGCAACTGACTCTTTGAGACCCCATGGTCTATTTCATGGAATTCTCCTGGCCAGAATAGTGGGGTGAGTAGCCTTTCCCTTCTCCAGGAGATCTTCCCAACCCAGGGATTGACCCAGGTCTCCCACATTGCAGGAAGATTATTTACTAGCTGAGCCATAAGGGAAGCCCAAATAAAAATTCAGTTATATAAAATCCTAAGATTCAAAAGTCCCTTTTAGGTTAGCTGGTTTAGTTGCCCAGGAAAGCAAGTGTAGTGTGATATTCAGGTTTCCTGCTTTAGTGAGCAGAACCCCATCACAAGGGCACTTATACAATCAAACTCATAAAAGCAAAGATATTGGCAGATTATTTTACAAACATGGGCAATGATGAATGTCCAACCAAAATACCATCAATATGAGAACCTTTTATTCCCTGATTGCAAGAAGTATGGAAATAAAAGCTTAGAAGACCAAACTAAAAAGTGAAATGCCTTAAAGATCCTTCATTTTTGTCTCAATAGGAAGCTGCAACCTTACTATTACATTAAGAACCCAAGGATTCAAGCCATTCTTTTCTTACAGCTTGAATCATTCTTCTCACCCATTCTCCTCAATAAACATCTAGAACCTTATAAATTCAGTAATACTAAATATAAGTAATCTAATTAATAATATTGCAAAATTAAATAATTAGATGTCTAGCTGATCCATGGATGTGCTGCTATGCAATTCAAAATAAAGCCATTTAAAACCTCCAGATTCATTTGCTCTGACATATCAATAAACTTTTTCTGAAACAAAGCTAATCATTTCAGAGGTGCCAACTTACTTGCTCACCAGTTGATGGATAATAAACAGACCTGAGGATTAAAATATGAACTAATTACTCTACTCAATTCCATTTAATTGATTTCATGTTCCATTAATTCTTTGCATCATTTCTGGCAGAAGTCGTAGATTTATGGTCACCTCAAATGAATTATGCCACTTAGTTGCCTTTGATGTGCTCATATTCAGAATTGATTGGAAAGGACAGAATTCTGGGTAGTTATTATTTAGCCAAAGCAGTCTAGGATATAGTAAGTGATGGTAACTATCCATTCCCAAATACCAGCAAGACTCATCCTCTATAAATCTGTCCCCATCTCAGTAGCAAAAGGGCAAAAATAGGATTGTTCTTATGATTATTCATTGGATCAGCTTCTTAGAGGCAGTCTCTAAGAGCAGTCATTGCCTTGGTCTGGAAGACAGCTGCAGAAAAGCAGAGACAAATGCATCATGAGGAAAGGACTTTGGCCCAGGAGACAGACACTGGGACCATGAGTCAGAGGGCAACATTTTGAAGTAGATCTGACTTCGAGATCCTATTCTGTCATTTACTAGCTGTATGAACTTGGTAAAGGCAGAATTGGGCAAGTCTTTGGACTTCTCTAACCTTTAAGCTGTGACAAGGGGTAATAATGCCAGTTCTATAAACACTAGAGTGATTGTGTGATTAAAAACAAACAAACAAAGAAACAAACCTGAGATAGGGCTTTAAAAAGTGCTGTGCAAGTCAGTTATTAGCCAGTAGAGCTCATATAGTCCAATATCCTTGCAGATAAAACATATAAAGATACAATGTACTGATGTTATAACTACCATCAGATTTCATTTATTGAGCATGCACTATGTTCCAGCTTTTGCTCAGTGCCTTATTGCACCCAATCCTCACAAGAAATTTGTGAGGTAACACTCATCAGCACCATTTTACAAAGAAGGAAGGAAAATTGGAAAGATCACAGAGCCTGCCTTCGGTCAGTTGGTTGGTATGGAGAAGAGCTAGGATTTGAACCCAGCAATGCACTGAATGACCTTAGATATAAGTCAGATCACCTCTCTAGTTATGTCTTTAAGTAGCTTATTGATCATACTGTCTGTTCTCTCTAATCACAAATTATTATGTCTGTTACCTGAAATGATCTTTTGGCCTCTCCCAGTTCTATACCAGCCTTAAGAGTAACCTGTACTTTTTCTGACTGTAAAGTGAGACAGAAGCCTATTTCTCCAAGTGGCAGAATTGCTATGTAAAATATGACACAGAATCATTTCGAGTGCCTTCTGAAAACAATAATAGCTTCATTTGCCTTCTCAAATGGACAGCAACTGGAAAGTTTCATACAGATGCATATATTTTTCTCTCACTTCTTTGAGATATGATAAGCAAGATATCATATATCTGTAGATTTGGTTGTATATAAACACATCTGTTTCCCTCTACAAAACATGAGAAACCATATTCCTTAGTCTCACAAGCAGCTTGAGTGAATACAATTTCTTACTTTCGATCTATTTGCTGAGCCAGAAATTTCTGGATTGAGCCTTGAAACTGAATCCTACAGGAGCTATTTGACAAAATGAGCATAGCCAAGAAGTTTTAAATCACTTTACCAACCAGAGGAAGGAAGAGACCCAGGGGCCAGATTCCTGCCTCAGGACTCAGTGTCCGTATACTAGTTTTTCAAAGCAAATAATTCTCTGCTTCAAGAAAGACTCACTGTGGTGAGCCCATGTGGCCACATCGGAGCAGCTGCTGTCTCTGTAAGGGCCTTTGTGGAGGACATATTTCCTCCCTGCTGTGCCTGTCCTATGGAGATAGGACTGTTGTGTTTCCTGTCCGGGTGAGCAGCAGAGACCTACTTGTGTGAGCAGCTGTTAATTGCAGGAGTTAACATTGATGCAATTTTTCATTCCTGTTTTTGAATCTTCATCTGTCACTTATCAGCTGTGGCCTTAGACAAGTTATTCAACCTCCTGTGTCTCAGTTCCCTTGTTAATGAGACTAACATTAATGCTCATGATATAGAGTTATTTTCCATCCTCCATCAACATTTAACAAGAATCCAGAATGACATCTGTGTGGGAGGTAATATTTCTAAAAATTACATCAGCCATTGGGAATTGATTCCAAAAACTCTTACTCTAAGAAGATGGGTCTGAGGCCCTTTCTGGTTGCCATTTTCTTACCAGTTTTAATGCTCCTTGGAACATTAACAAAACATATACTGCACAAGTCACCATTTCCTACTTTGTGTATTTGTCCTTAGCAGATTTGCACCTTCTTATAATACTCACACAAGTTCTGAATAGGCCAATCAAACCTCTAGTAACACCATCTTAGACTTACAGGGAAAATTCATCAGATTGAACAAGTACAAGGAAGTTTACCCCCATCCTGGGCTTCTAGGAGCACCTTTGCCACCCCCAAATAATAACTCATTCTTACAAAGGGTATCATCAAATGGCATGCTTTCTCACACCCTGTGAGTAGAAGGCAAAGTTTTGAGCTGTTGACACAGGATGAACACATGCCCTGGTTTGCCTGGGACAGTCCAGCTTGATGCCAGTTGGTCCTGGTGTCATCATACATAACAGGACCTCCTTTTATTCTCAACAGTGCTGCAGTTTGCACAGTGTATCAATCAAATGGTTACCCTCTGTCTAGATAACCTTAGTTAAGTAAGCAACTAACCTCTCTGACTCTCCTTTTCGTTATCCTGGAAATGAAAGGATTCAGTTCAGTTCAGTCTCTCAGTCGTGTCTGACTCTTGTGACCCCAGGGGTTGAAGCACGCCAGGCCTCCCTGTCTATCACCAACTCCTGGAGTTCACTCAAACTCATGCCCATTGAGTCAGTGATGCCATCCAAACATCTCATCCTCTGTTGTCCCCTTCTCCTCTCACCTTCAATCTATCCCAGCATCCAGGTCTTTTCAGATGAGTCAGTTTTTCATATCAGGTGGCAAAGTATTGGAGTTTCAGCTTCAACATCAAAGTCCTTCCAATGAATATTCAGGGCTGATTTCCTTTAGGATGGACTGGTTGGATCTCCTTGCAGTCCAAGGGACTCACAAGAGTCTTCTCCAACACCACAGTTCAAAAGCATTAATTTTTTGGTGTTCAGCATTCCTTATAGTCCAACTTTCATATCTATACATGACTACTGGAAAAACTACAGCCTTGACTGGACACACCTTTGTTGACAAAGTAATATCTCTGCTTTTTAATATGCTACCTAGGCTGGTTATAACTTTTCTGCGAAGGAGTAAGCATCTTTTAATTTCATGGCTGCAGTCACCATCTGCTATGATTTTGGAGCCTCAGAAAATAAAATCTGCCACTATTTCCCATATTTCCCCATCTATTTGCCATGAAGTGATGGGACCAGATGCCATGATCTTAGTTTGCTGAATGTTGAGTTTTAAGCCACCTTTTTCACTCTTCTCTTTCATTTTCATCAAGAGACTCTTTAGTTCTTTGCTTTCTGCTATAAGGGTGGTGTCATCTGCATATATGAGGTTACTGATATTTCTCCTGGCAATCTTGATTCCCTCTTGTGCTTCATCCAGTCAAGCATTTCTCATGATGTACTCTGCATATAAGTTAAATAAGCAGGGTGACAACACACAGCCTTGATGTACTCCTTTTCCGATTTGGAACCAGTCTGTTGTTCCATGTCCAGTTCTAACTGTTGCTTCCTGACCTGCATATAGGTTTCTCAAGAGGCAGGTCAGGTGGTCTGCTATTCCCATCCATTTAAGGATCAGAGTTGCTCAACCAGGGCCCTCCTGACACCAAAAGATCTAGGGAAGAAAAATACTACTGCATAATTTTATCATCAGATATAAACAATGAGTGAGTGGATCATTGTGCTGTCTGGAGAGTCAGAAACATTGATCTGTAATAAAAACTTTATGTTATATTTGATAGGTTCTCCCAAAGATTAAATATATACTTTAAAAATAGCCTCCATCATGCATCTTTTAAGGTGAAAGCTTTGGAAATTCAGTCATTTGATATAATACCAAAAATTAAAACTCAGATCATTTTGCTCTCTTGGATATATCACCAATACTTTTTATGATGCTTGAAATATTGAACTTCTTATTCATGCCCCTGCCATCACCAGGCTACCAGCACACACACACACACACACACACTGTCACACATCAGTCATTCAACTGCTTTCAAATTTAAATATTCCTCAGGTTAATAAAGTATTTTACTAAAACTAGCAGTTACCCTTGAACCATTTTCTTTGTATATTTTAATTACCATTCCAGTTATTTCTCTATACTGAGAACTCCTGGGAAGAAACCCCAGGAATTGTCATCAACATCCATTTAGACTTTGTTTCAGTTGTGGTCTTTAGAGAGTCAGAACAGCAAGAAAATTATGTCACATTAAACTCTTTCGTAAATCCCTATTGGTGTCAGCATTTAGCCTCTTTTGCTAACATACAAAATGGAGAGTGTTTCTGCTCCAAAAAATAGATGCAGGCTTTGGTTTTGAAACCTCAGGGGCATCCAAACACTTCATCCCAACATCCTCTAATACTGCTTTGCAGTATTCATTTAACCTGATTTACATTGTTTTAATTTTCTTAAGGCTGTCTTTATTAGCTGGAGGGTGACTTTTTCTCCTTTATTAAAGAATAAGTTAACTTCAAAGCACATAGGAACAACAACAAAAAGAATTCCCTTTCATACCCTGCCTCACTTGTCACTCTCTTTTAATTTTCTCTCTCTGAGTGCTTTTCAGCTTTCATTGCACCTGCCTCCTCCAACTGGAAACAAGGTGGAGCAACAGCAAGGCAAGGCCTGCTTTTCAATGGAAACTACTTTTCCTTGATTTCAATTCATTTAATTTCCTAGAGCATATGACAATTTAGGGAAAGATCAGTAGTATTATCTCTATCTTTTAGATTTAAAAAGCTGTATTCAGTAAGCACAACTTGACAAATATTCATGGAGTTAAGCCAAGAACTGTGCTAGCCTAAGTCTACACAAATGTACAAACCTGGCCACATAGAGTTGAAATTTCCAAGAGGCTCTTAGCTATGGTGCTTTGCTGTACAAATTACAGAAACTCATTCAAGCTGGGTTAAGGTACCAGGGAAATTTACTGGAAGTCTTATAGGATATATCACAAGCCCCAAGAGCTGTTGACCCAGTAAAGAGACTGGCATCCAGAAATGAAACAAGGCCATGACCTCAGAAACTACTCCTACCCCATTTCTTATCTCTGCATTGGTTGCTTTATTCTCATTTTCTCCATAAGCATTACTTTTTCTGATTTACTGTGCACTTGGAAATCTTTAAATGCTCTACTCCCTTAAACTCCCTTAAACTTTGGATGAAAATCATCCTGGACTGGATGGCTGGCAGACTCTTAACCTCAATTTCAAAATCTCCAAAGAAGAGATTTTATTTTCCCAACCTAGACCTGAAGTTATCTCTGAGTCAGCTATGTGGGTAGCGTGAGGTCATGTAGATAAACAAGTCTTAGAAGACTTGCCCCTTTAGTTCAGTTCAGTTCAATCACTCAGTCGTGTCCGACTCTTTGCGACCCCATGAGTCACAGCACGTCAGGCTTCCCTGTCCGTCACCAACTCCCAGAGTTCACTCAGATTCACGTCCATCGAGTCAGTGATGCCATCCAGCCATCTCATCCTCTGTCGTCCCCTTCTCCTCCTACCCCCAATCCCTCCCAGCATCAGAGTCTTTTCCAATGAGTCAACTCTTCGCATGAGGTGGCCAAAGTAGCCCCTATAGTTGGGATAGCAATTATATGGAGAATACAGGCATTATATGCTATGTACACATCCCCTAAAATGTCTACTGTGGTGGGAAAAAAAAAAAAGTTCTTTTCTGTTCAGCCCAACAAAAGTGCTAAAGTGCTAAAGTTCTATGGACACATTTGTTTCAAATCTAGGGTTTGGAGAAGAAGGCTTTCTCATGTGAGCAGTATCTTAAAAGAATAGTATGAGTAATAGGATACAAGCATCCCAGGCAAATAAAAATATCACTTATAAATGGAAAGAATAACTGTAGTCAATCCATATTGTGCATTCAAAGGGTTCTGAACCTTGTAATTGAGAGCCACAGCAACCTTATACATCACAGGGACATTAGAAGCACATCACAACAGCGTCACTCACCTTCCTGGCTGGTGACATGGTTCTTCTCCTTCTTTGCTTCTGCCAAATCACAAGTCACAAGCTGAGCTTAAATAAATTATCTATGGGGTAGCATTCAAGTGGCAATTCTGCCTCTTAATTTTGTGTCCTTTAACAATTTATGTAGATTCCTCCTAAATGAGAGAGAAAAAAAAAAAAAGGGTAATAATAATGTCTGTCTCAGAGGGTTGTTTGGATAAAATAGAAAGTGCAAGGTAAAGAATCTTAGTACTGAGTCTGGCAGATAGAGGATGTCAAGGATGTTTTCAGCCCCTTTCCTCTCTATTTTCTTTTCTTCTCTTTTAGTGGACTGATGAGTGTCTTGAATTTTTAAAAATGCAGACTTGGGGATGGATATGTTGGCTAAATTGGAGCAGAATATTTAAAATAAGATCCACCTCCCCAAACAAAAAAGCAGGAAGTTTATCAACATAATCAATGTGCCTTGAGACATATTCTCACCTCTTGTTTCACTATTATGTAGTATCTCTCCCTTCCAGGGCACTGTGACAACCTCACAAATTATTAAATCCCTTGCACTGACTTAACTCTGAGTCTCAGATGTAGGATCTTCTCCAAAACTTGTTTGAATATTGAAGTCCAGGATATCCACATTGAAAGTTTTCTCATTATTAATGTTTTTAAAAATTCCAACAGTTTAGAAATACACAATTTTCAATGTTAGTCAGACTCAATGTCGAGTTTGATCAACATCGCAGGTTATCTTATTTAATGTTGGTGCTTCATTTTTGTGTCAGTATATCAATGCACTTATCTTTAATCCCATTTTCATTTTGGTTTATTATAACGTGTAATGTTGTTTTTTACATATGATCTTAAATTAGTTGTAGTTCTTAAAAAGTTTTTATTGAAGTATTTTGATTTACAGTATTGTTCTAGTTTCAGGTATCTAGCATAGTGATTCAGTATTTTATTAAAAGAAAACTTCAGTTCCAATGGAACTTTAATATTGAAGATGCATTTTTGGGGGGCGGTCCTAAGATGGCGGAGGAATAGGACGGGGAGATCACTTTCTCCCTCACAATTTCATCAAAAGAACATTTCAACACTGAGTAAATTCCACAAAACAACATCTGAACTCTGGCAGAGGACATCAGACACCCAGAAAAGCAGATCATTGGCTTCAAAAACAGGTAGGGAAAAATATAAAAGATGAAAAAAGAGGCAAAGGAGGTAGGGAGGGAGCTCCGTCCCGGGAAGGGAATCCCGTCGCGGGAAGAGACACGTAAGAAGAGAGGTTTCCAAACACCAGGAAACATTCTCGCTGCCGAGCCTGGGGAGAACCCTGGAAGCACAGAGGGCAGCATAACAGGAAGGGAAAAATAACTAACTAAAACCAACAGATTACGAGCCCAATAGTAACTCTCCCAGCGGAAAAACAGCGCAGATGCCCGCATCCGCCACTAACAATTGGGGGCTGGGCTGGGAGAGGCGGGAACCGTGGGCTGCAGCACTTTGTAAGAAACGGGCCGCGGGAGGCGCGGGCTGCAAAGACTCGGGCTGGAACGCCCACCCCGTGCGCGTCCAGCATCTGCCACTAACAAGNGCATCCGCCACTAACAAGTTGGGGGCTGGGCTGGGAGAGGCGGGAACCGTGGGCTGCAGCACTTTGTAAGAAACGGGCCGCGGGAGGTGCGGGCTGCAAAGACTCGGGCTAGAACGCCCGCCCCGTGCGCGTCCAGCATCTGCCACTAACAAGTTGGGGGCTGGGCTGGGAGAGGCGGGAACCGCGGCCTGCAGCGCTTTGTAAGAATGGGCTGCGGGAAGCGCGGGCTGCAAAGACTTGACAGGAACGCCTGCCCCGCGCACGTCCAGCATCTGCCACTAACAAGCTGGGGGCTGGGCTGGGAGAGGCGGGAACTGCGGACTGCAGCGCTTTGTAAGAATGGGCCACGGGAGGCGTGGACTGCAAAGACTCGGGCCGGAACGCCCGCCCCGCGCACGTCCAGAAGGCCCACGAGAGATCAAAGCGAACTAACTTGGGCTAGCAATCCAGATTGTGGAATAGCTAACACGCGAAACGCCCAAACATAAGACACCGCCAGGACCGCGCACAGAACAAAGGACGGAACGGAAATAGCCGGCTGCAGACCATCCCCCTCCGGTGACAGGCAGACAGAGGCTTAAGGGCTGGAAGGGGGCAATCGCGGCCCAAGAGAGTCATTACCTACCAAAATGCAAGCAGGCTTATTTGCTAACTAAGACTTCTGGGGGGTTCTGGACGGTCATCGTCCCCGTGAGAGGGAACGCCAGCAGTGCACCCAGAGGACTGAGCAGCAGGGAAAGGCGACCAGTCGCAGCAATCGCGCTCGCCAAATTCCTGAGCTTCTCGGACCTGGGAAGCGCACAGAACACAGACCCAGCCAAATATGCGCCTCTGAAGGCTACCTGAACGCCGACCCTGAGCGGCTTAGACCGGAGAGCCTAGGGCTGGCCATAGATGGGACCCCGCAGAGCAACTTAGAGCCTAAGCGGTGTGCGCAGTGAGCAGGGGAAAGAAAAGCGCGGATAAGACACTACAAGCACACGCCAGTAGCATTTGTATGCAATATCCCTCCCTCTCCACAGCGCGACTGAAGCATTTTTTTTTTTTTTTTTTTTTTTTTTTAAGTTGATGTTAGTGCATGAATTTTTTTTCTTCCTTTTTTTTCTGTGTTTTTTTAACTTTCTTAAATTTTAAATCCTCTATTTCTATAATTTTTATTTTTATAACATATCATTACTTTTCACAAAGAGAGAGACCCTATTTTTAAAGCAAACGCCGTATATAGTCTTTATGTGGTTGATGTTGTTTTTTAATAACTCTTGTGGTTTTTTTTTTTTTTCCTCCTTTTGCTTTCTTTTTTTTTTTCTTTTCTTTCTTTCTTTCTTTACTTTTCTTCTTCGTCTGCTCCCTTTCTTTAATATTGTAAATTTGAAAATCCAATCTCTACTCCAAATTTTTTTAACCTTTGCTTTTTGGTATTTGTTGTCAATTTTGTACATTTAAAAACCCAATCTTCAGTATCCAATTTCACCCGAGAGCAAGATTACTGGCTTGACCACTCTCTCCTCCTTTGGATCCTCCTTTTTCTCCACCAGGTGCCCTCTACCTCTTCCTGCCCCCTTCTCTTCCCTACCCAACTCTGTGAATCTCTGTGTGTTCCAGACGGTGGAGAACACTCAGGGAACTGGTTATTGGCTGGATCTGTCTCTCTCCTTTTCATATCTCTCTTTAATCCTCCTGACCACCTTCCTCTACTTCCTCCCTCTCCTCTTCCCTGTATAATTTCGTGAACACCTCTGATCAGTCCAGACTGTGAAGCTCACATAAGGAAGTGATTACTGACTAGCTTGCTCTCTCTTCTTTTGATCACACCACATCTCATCCCAGTCACCTCTAACTAGTCCCTCACTCTTCTCTTCTCCAAGTAACTCAGTGAACCTCTCTGGGTTTCCCTCAATGCTGAGAACCCTTTCATCTTTAACCTAGATGTTTTATCATTGGTGCTGTATATCTGGAGAAGCCTTGAGGCTATTGTAAAAATAAAACTGAAAACCAGAAGCAGGAGACTTAAGTCCAAATCCCAAGAGCATCAAAGAACTCCTAAATCCAGGGAACATTAATCGATAGGAGCTCATCAAACTCCTCCATACCTACACGGAAATCAAGCACGACCCAAGGGCCAACAAGTTCCAGAGCAAGACATACCACACAAATTCTCCAGCAACACAGGAACACACCCCTGAACTTCAATATACAGGCAGCTCAAAGTTACTCCAAAGCATTGACATCTCACAACCCATTACTGGACACTTCATAGCACTCCAGAGAGAAGAAATCCAGCTCCACTCACCAGAACTCCACCACAAGCCTCCCTAACCAAGAAACTTTGACAAGCCACTGATACAACTCCACCCACAGTGAGGAAACTCCATAATAAAGAGAACTCCACAAACTCCTAGAATATAGAAAGACCATCCCAAACGCAGCAATATAACCAAGATGAAGAGACAGAGGAATACCCAGCAGGTTAAGGAACAGGAGAAAAACCCACCAAACCAAACAAAAGAGGAAGAGATAGGGAATCTACCTGAGAAAGAATTCCGAATATTGATAGTGAAAATGATCCAAAATCTTGAAATCAAAATGGAATCACAGATAAATAGCCTGGAGACAAGGATTGAGAAGATGCAAGAAAGGTTTAACAAGGACTTAGAAGAAATAAAAAAGAGCCAATATACAATGAATAATGCAATGAATGAGATCAGAAACACTCTGGAGGCAACAAATAGTAGAATATCGGAGGCAGAAGATAGGATTAGTGAAATAGAAGATAGAATGGTAGAAATAAATGAATCAGAGAGGGAAAAAGAAAAACGAATTAAAAGAAATGAGGACAATCTCAGAGACCTCCAGGACAATATGAAACGCTCCAACATTCGAATAATAGGAATCCCAGAAGAGGAAGACAAAAAGAAAGACCATGAGAAAATACTAGAGGAGATAATAGTTGAAAACTTCCCTAAAATGGGGAAGGAAATAATCACCCAAGTCCAAGAAACCCAGAGAGTTCCAAACAGGATAAACCCAAGGCGAAACACCCCAAGACATATATTAATCAAATTAACAAAGACCAAACACAAAGAACAAATATTAAAAGCAGCAAGGGAAAAACAACAAATAACACACAAGGGGATTCCCATAAGGATAACCGCAGATCTTTCAACAGAAACTCTTCAGGCCAGGAGGGAATGGCAAGACATACTTAAAGTGATGAAAGAAAATAACCTACAGCCCAGATTACTGTACCCAGCAAGGATCTCATTCAAATATGAAGGAGAAATAAAAACCTTTACAGAAAAGCAAAAACTGAGAGAATTCAGCACCACCAAACCAGCTCTCCAACAAATGCTAAAGGATATTCTTTAGACAGGAAACACAAAAAGGGCGTATAAACCCGAACCCAAAACAATAAAGTGAATGGCAACGGGATCATACTTATCAATAACTACCTTAAACGTAAATGGGTTGAATGCCCCAACCAAAAGGCAAAGACTGGCTGAATGGATACAAAAACAAGACCCCTATATATGCTGCCTACAAGAGACCCACCTCAAAACAAGGGACACATACAGACTGAAAGTGAAGGGCTGGAAAAAGATATTCCATGCAAATAGAGACCAAAAGAAAGCAGGAGTAGCCATACTCATATCCGATAAAATAGACTTTAAAACAAAGGCTGTGAAAAGAGACAAAGAAGGCCACTACATAATGATCAAAGGATCAATCCAAGAAGAAGACATAACAATTATAAATATATATGCACCCAACATAGGAGCACCGCAATATGTAAGACAAATGCTAACAAGTATGAAAGGAGATATTAACAATAACACAATAATAGTGGGAGACTTTAATACCCCACTTACATCTATGGACAGATCAACTAAACAGAAAATTAACAAAGAAACCCAAACTTTAAATAATACAATAGAACAATTAGACCTAATTGATATCTATAGGACATTTCACCCCAAAACAATGAATTTCACCTTTTTCTCAAGTGCTCACGGAACCTTCTCCAGGATAGATCACATCCTGGGCCATAAATCTAACCTTGATAAATTCAAAAAAATCGAAATCATTCCAAGCATCTTCTCTGACCATAATGCATTAAGATTAGATCTCAATTACAAGAGAAAAACTATTAAAAATTCCAACATATGGAGGCTGAACAACACACTTCTAAATAACCAACAAATCACAGAAGAAATCAAAAAAGAAATCAAAATATGTATAGAAACGAATGAAAATGAAAACACAACAACCCAAAACCTATGGGACACTATAAAAGCAGTGCTAAGAGGAAAGTTCATAGCAATACAGGCACACCTCAAGAAGCAAGAAAAAAGTCAAATAAATAACCTAACTCTACACCTAAAGCAACTAGAAAAGGAAGAAATGGAGAACCCCAGAGCTAATAGAAGGAAAGAAATCTTAAAAATTAGGGCAGAAATAAATGCAAAAGAAACAAAAGAGACTATAGCAAAAATCAACAAAGCCAAAAGCTGGTTCTTTGAAAAAATAAATAAAATTGACAAACCATTAGCCAGACTCATCAAGAAACAAAGAGAGAAAAATCAAATCAATAAAATTAGAAATGAAAATGGAGAGATTACAACAGACAACACAGAAATACAAAGGATCATAAGAGACTACTATCAGCAATTATATGCCAATAAATTGGACAACGTGGAAGAAATGGACAAATTTTTAGAAAAATACAAACTTCCAAAACTGAACCAGGAAGAAATAGAAAATCTTAACAGACCCATCACAAGCACGGAAATTGAAACTGTAATCAGAAATCTTCCAGCAAACAAAAGCCCAGGTCCAGACGGCTTCACAGCTGAATTCTACCAAAAATTTCGAGAAGAGCTAACACCTATCCTACTGAGACTCTTCCAGAAAATTGCAGAGGAAGGTAAACTTCCAAACTCATTCTATGAGGCCACCATCACCCTAATACCAAAACCTGACAAAGATGTCACCAAAAAAGAAAACTACAGGCCAATATCACTGATGAACATAGATGCAAAAATCCTTAACAAAATTCTAGCAATCAGAATCCAACAACACATTAAAAAGATCATACACCATGACCAAGTGGGCTTTATCCCAGGGATGCAAGGATTCTTCAATATCCGCAAATCAATCAATGTAATTCACCACATTAACAAATTGAAAAATAAAAGCCATATGATTATCTCAATAGATGCAGAGAAGGCCTTTGACAAAATTCAACATCCATTTATGATAAAAACTCTCCAGAAAGTAGGAATAGAAGGAACATACCTCAACATAATAAAAGCTATATATGACAAACCCACAGCAAACATTATCCTCAATGGTGAAAAACTGAAAGCATTTCCCCTAAAGTCAGGAACAAGACAAGGGTGCCCACTTTCACCGCTACTATTCAACATAGTTCTGGAAGTTTTGGCCACAGCAATCAGGGCAGAAAAAGAAATAAAAGGAATCCAAATTGGAAAAGAAGAAGTAAAACTCTCACTGTTTGCAGATGACATGATCCTCTACATAGAAAATCCTAAAGACTCCACCAGAAAATTATTAGAGCTAATCAATGAATATAGTAAAGTTGCAGGATATAAAATCAACACACAGAAATCCCTGGCATTCCTATACACTAATAATGAGAAAGTAGAAAAAGAAATTAAGGAAACAATTCCATTCACCATTGCAACGAAAAGAATAAAATACTTAGGTATATATCTACCTAAAGAATCTAAAGACCTATATATGGAAAACTATAAAACACTGATGAAAGAAATCAAAGAGGACACTAATAGATGGAAAAATATACCATGCTCATGGATTGGAAGAATCAATATAGTGAAAATGAGTATACTACCCAAAGCAATCTACAGATTCAATGCAATCCCTATCAAGCTACCAGCGGTATTTTTCACAGAACTAGAACAAATAATTTCAAGATTTGTATGGAAATACAAAAAACCTCGAATAGCCAAAGCAATCTTGAGAAAGAAGAACGGAACTGGAGGAATCAACTTGCCGGACTTCAGGCTCTACTACAAGGCCACAGTCATCAAGACAGTATGGTACTGGCACAAAGACAGAAATATAGATCAATGGAACAAAATAGAAAGCCCAGAGATAAATCCACACACATATGGACACCTTATCTTCGACAAAGGAGGCAAAAATATACAATGGAGTAAAGACAATCTCTTTAACAAGTGGTGCTGGGAAAACTGGTCAACCACTTGTAGAAGAATGAAACTAGATCACTCTCTAACACCACACACAAAAATAAACTCAAAATGGATTAAAGATCTAAACGTAAGACCAGAAACTATAAAACTACTAGAGGAGAACATAGGCAAAACACTTTCCGACATAAATCAAAGCAGGATCCTCTATGATCCACCTCCCAGAATACAGGAAATAAAAGCAAAAATAAACAAATGGGATCTAATTAAAATTAAAAGCTTCTGCACAACAAAGGAAACTATAAGCAAAGTAAAAAGACAGCCTTCTGAATGGGAGAAAACAATAGCAAATGAAGCAACTGACAAACAACTAATCTCAAAAATATACAAGCAACTTATGCAGCTCAACTCCAGAAAAATAAATGACCCAATCAAAAAATGGGCCAAAGAACTAAACAGACATTTCTCCAAAGAAGACATACGGATGGCTAACAAACACATGAAAAGATGCTCAACATCACTCATTATCAGGGAAATGCAAATCAAGACCACAATGAGGTACCATTTCACACCAGTCAGAATGGCTGCGATCCAAAAGTCTACAAGCAATAAATGCTGGAGAGGGTGTGGAGAAAAGGGAACCCTCTTACACTGCTGGTGGGAATGCAAACTAGTACAGCCACTATGGAGAACAGTGTGGAGATTCCTTAAAAAACTGCAAATAGAACTGCCTTATGACCCAGCAATCCCACTGCTGGGCATACACACCGAGGAAACCAGAATTGAAAGAGACACATGTACCCCAATGTTCATTGCAGCACTGTTTATAATAGCCAGAACATGGAAACAACCTAGATGTCCATCAGCCGATGAATGGATAAGAAAGCTGTGGTACATATACACAATGGAGTATTACTCAGCCATTAAAAAGAATTCATTTGAATCAGTTCTAATGAGATGGATGAAATTGGAACCTATTATACAGAGTGAAGTAAGCCAGAAAGAAAAACACCAATACAGTATACTGACACACATATATGGAATTTAGAAAGATGGCAGTGATGACCCTGTATGTGAGACAGCAAAAGAGACACAAATGTATAGAAAGGACTTTTGGACTCTATGGGAGAGGGAGAAGGTGGGATGATTTGGGAGAATGGCATTGAAACATGTAAACTATCATGTAAGAACGAAGCACAAGCCTATGTTCAATACAGGATACAGGATGCTTGGGGCTGGTGCACAGGGATGAGCCAGAGAGATGATGTGGGGTGGGAGGTGGGAGGGGGATTCGGGATTGGGAGCTAATATACACCCATGGTGGATTCATGTCAATGTATGGCAAAACCAATACGGTATTGTAAAGTAAAATAAAGTAAAAATAAAATTAAAAAAAAATGATGCATTTTTTTGTTTGCTTTAATACTGGCATGTATTCAATTTCTTCTTCAAAAGGAAAAAGAGTTTGTTCAAGTTAAGAGCTGGGGATCCGGGTTAAATTTGCAAAACTGATTTTGCAAGCTATAGTATGATTTTCTTCACTGCAAATACACATTGATTTCTTTAACCTTGCTTAAGTCTCAGTTCCAAGGCCAGATTTACAAAACATTTATATTAGGAAATAATGGCCAACAAGTTCAGAAAAAGAATCTAAGGAGAATATGTTCTTGACTGGTGTGCCTAATAACTTCTTCATCAAGGAGCTAGAATGATTAATCCAAAATAATGAATACTCCAAAAACTCTCTGTAGTGGATTACATGTATTCCTTATAGACACACATTTGAGTTTCTCCTGAGTGAACTTTTTTGACAACCTTTAATTTCAAATACGAATAATGTACAATCCATATCCTCAAGGAGCTTCCATTCTAGTAAGGAGATATTTATAGTCCTTCTTGGCAAGTTAATTTTGTGCTAGGATAAAGCACTGCCTGTAGTAGGAAAACAGAAGATTGCTATTATCTGTACTAAAGCCACTGACATGGGTTCCTCAAACTTGATTCTAGCCTTCTGTGCTGGTACTAGCCTTGGGGGAGTTATTTATCAGTCCTTGCCTTAGTTTTCTCATCTATAAAATGGGAATGATAATGGTGCCAACTTATGCCTTACTGATTCTTCTGTACTGATTCATTGGTCATTTGAGAGAGAAGTCTATTCAAGACATATCCCCTTACTGACCATGTGGGTTGAGTTGACTTTTATGTTTTCTTAAAATAAATGTCATCTCAATATCAACATAATTAGAGAAAAGAGTTTTGTGAGAGTTAGCAGGAATGAAATGATACAGTACAACAAATGCCAGCTGAAGCTTTCAGGCTACTTTCCTGGTCTTTCCAGTTATCCTTTCTCTACTATCACAGCATAGCTACTAAAAGGCCAGTTTTGTCTATCCTGCTGGAATGTTTCCAGTGAGGGCTACAAGGATTAAGTGTTTATTGGGTGGGCAAAAATTGGACCAAAATGATGACTATAAAGGAAGCTTCAGAAATCCTGGGATCTGTCTCCTTTAGAAATACTGGAAACTTTCACTCAAAATGTCAGTTACTCCTCAAAATACGTTTTTCATGCATAGGTTGGTAAGAAACGTGATGCAGATGCCCCTTTAGCAAATTAAGAGAGAGCAACAGAATGCATTAATGCCTGTGTATGATAATTTAAATGCCAGTGTGCATTTAGAACTGTATGCAGTGTCTAAAGCAAGGAAAGGGTAAACCTGTAAACCTGGCAATGATAACTCTCAAAAATTAAAAGCAGCAAGGGAGGTGGAAATTAAACAGTCATGGTTGTCTATTGGCTTGCCATGCAGGCCCAGTCAACTAAAGAAAGTGCCCAATGCATGATTTTATGTGAGACTTCCCTCTAACTCAGTGCTGATGTCCCAAGTAACAGGGGAAGCTACTCACTCACTGGATCTTGGGTGTGTTGTGTTGTGTGTGTGTTGCAATTTAAAGCTGATACAGAAAAAGAAGGCCGATGAGGCATCTTGAAGTTATCAGCAGTGAAGACTCATGCTGCTATTTTTGATCAGAAGATCAAGGTAGGCATCACTAAAAAGATGACATTTCAGCCAAACCTTAAAGGAAGTCAGGAGGCTGGCTGTGAGTGCTGAGGAGGAAGAGAATTTCCTTGGAGGAAATGGCCAGTGCCAAGACCTGGGTATAGTGCCTTAGTATGCTTGGTGCCTTTGAGGGCCATTAATGCAGTCAGTGGGGTCTAGTAGAAGAGGCATGAGGTCAGAAAAATAGTGGTGGGAAGGACAGAAAGTGTAAATTTGTGGGCCAGTGGAAGGGGTTTGGCGTGCCCTCTGGGTGGAAAGGAATTATAAGAGAGTGAAATGTGGAATGATGCTGCCCTTGTTCCTGCATTAGAAGCTTCCCTCTCCTTAGATTCCCTTCCCCCAGCTTTTTCACTTCTTTTTGTTATTCAGATCTCAACTGCAGTTGCCTAGTCACTCACAATGACAGAATGACTGTTTTAAATCTGAGATCATTGTTTTGAGTCACCGATGATAATTTTTGTTTTTGTTTTTGTTTACTCATTTACTTGAAGTTTTCTATATCTTTTCATTAAAAAGCACAGTCCACCTGGGAATTCCCTGGCGGTCTAGTGGCTAAGACTACATACTCCCAATGCAGGGGGCCTGAGTTTGATCCCTGGCCAGGGAACTAGATCCAGTGTGCTGCAACTAAGAGTTTGCATACAGCAGTTAAAGATCCTGCATGCTGCAACAAAGATTAAAGATCCCAAGTGTTGCAACTAAAACCCGGTGCAGACAAATAAATAAATAAAATACTTTTAAAAAGGGAAGCTTCACTCTAATTCCCCACCTCTTGAGTGGAGACAGAACTTGGAGACTTGCTTCCAAATAATAGAGAACTGAAGGGGGAAAATAGTAACTTCACAGAAGAAAAATCCAAAACAAGTGATCAGCGTAACATCAGCAGGAAAGTCATGTGAGTATCAGGTACTCCTGAGACATGATGAGGACAGCACTTTATCTTTGTCATTTTTGCAAACAAAAATGCATAATTCCAGTATAATCATGGGAAAACTTCAGACAAATCCAAATTGAGAAATAGTGTATAAAATATGGTGAAAAACAAAGACTAAAGAGCTATGTCAGATTGGAAGAGACTGAGGAGAGATTGCAACTAAATGAATGTGGGATCCTGCATTGGACCTAGAACAGAAAAAGGTCAATAGCAGAAAAGCTGGTAGAGTCTGAATGCAGTCTCTAATTTTGTTAATAGTTTTGTGCCAATGTTAATTTCATAGTATTAATAAAATTACCACAGTTATGTAACACTAAGGGATGACAGATGAAAGGTATACGCAAACTCTCTCTACTATCTTTGCAACTCTTCATAAAATACAAAATTATTTCCAAATAAAACATATTTTAAAAAGCCAGCTCTGCAGTATTAGAAGCACTGTCTTTTTTTCACTACTTTGTCCCTAATGTTTAGAGTGGTACTAGGACCTCAATAAATATTCAATAAATAATTAGGATGGATACTCAATCAACTCAATAATGATAGTGTTTTAAAAAAGGAAGAAAAAAAAAATGCTTTGCCAAATGCAAAGTATTTTACAGTCAACTCTTTACAAACATAAGGGAATATCATTATTATTCCATTTTCATGTTGAAATGGGGGAAAGACTGCCCATCTCCTGGGGGCAGAGCTGCTAAAAATGACAGCTGAGTCCAGGACCACTAAAAGCCACTATATGGGGTCAAGACACTACTGGGCATCACAGACCTGCAGCCAACTCCGTTCATAAAGATTCTCCAACTCAGAAACTTTGAGACAAGACAACTTAAGTTAATTTTTAAAATCATCATCTTGCTGACATCTTATTAATCTGAGTTTATTAAGAATATGTGGAATACTACTCCACAGCTGATTGTTACCCTGAAAACCCTTGTCAAACACAAGGGGAAGAGTGTTTTTTAATGAGATATAAAAGTGAAAGCAGATTATTTCCTCTTCCTTCCTCTTTCAACCTATAAATGCCAGCTGCCCTGTGAAAATTATTCTCAGAAGCCTCAGGTCGAAGATAGTCCGCTGATGAAGAATCTCAGCTTCTGGAAATGTAAGCTCCTCTCAGCCGTGATAGTTGGGGGCACTAGGATGAAGGGTAAAAGGGTTTAGTAAGTGTCTGAAGAGTGAGCCACATCAAGACAAAGGTGTAGTTGACATACATCAAGCACCATGGTATTCACCATCCATATATCCACCCAGCTATTCAGTAACTAAAGAAGCAGATGATAGAACAGACAGACTGATACCTGAGAACAGGAAGACCTGGGCCTGATCACATCAAATGGTTTCATAAATGTAGGCAATTCATTTCCTCTCTCTGGTCCTCTTATCTGTCAAATGAGGACAGATCTCTCAAAAAGCTAGTAAGTCCTTGTCTGGCTTAATCAAAGTTCATATTAAATCTTTCTAGGAGTTCTGTACTATGCTTGTCATAGTAAGGCAGCAGAATATGCATAGGATATTCTCCATGCTTTCCAAAAGCTACCAGCAGTATAGTCAGGAAAAAAAGAAACATACCTTGAAAAGTTAAGTAACAATAGAAGGCATTAGATGAATAAGTGTTGACAAATAATTCTATAGGATTCTTTTAAAAGGAGGCCAAGGATTCCCTTGTTGTTGTTGATCAGTCACTAAGTCACATCAGACTCTTTGTGACTCCATGGACTGCAGCACGCCAGGCTTCCCTGTCCTCTGCTATCTCTGAGTTTGCTCAAGTTCATGTCCATTGAAATGATGATGCTATTTAACCATTTTATCCTCTGCAGCTCTCTTATCTTTTTATTTTCAATCTTTCCCAGAATCAGGCTCTTTTACAGTGAGTTAGCTCTTCACATCAGTGGCCAAAGTATTGGAGCTTCAGCTTTAGCATCAGTCCTACTGATGAATATTGAGTGTTCCTTAGGTGGTCTAGGTCCACTTCTTACAAAAAGTGAGAGTTAGAGGAGACTTGAAAGGATGCATCATATTTACATAAGCAGAAAACAAAATAGTAGTTTTTCAGTCATTTCTCTGACAACAATGTTCTTTTGCATTTCCAGGCTTTTGAGTAGGCAGTTTCTCTGCACAGGACACTCAACTCTCTTGCACTGTTTATAGGCTTGTCAAATCCTACTTCTCCTTCAAGATTCAGTTCAGACGTCCACCACATCTCTGAAGTCCTCTCTGTGCCCCTACCTTGCCAGTATCACTATTTCCATTCCCAGATAGGCTTACACTCCTCAGGGTCCCACAGGATCTGGATATGTGTCCTTGTTACATACTACAGTTTTTTTTAATACTCAGAAGGTCTTTACATATCCAAGATTTTTCAAGGCCTCTGTTTTTCTTACCTATCTATATCCAGTAAAAGATGTGAGGCCCATCAGAGGATAGACACAGTGTAGATGAGTGGAAGAGTGAATGAGAGTGTAGGAACAAACTCTGAACCAAATACAGCTGACCATTAGTATCTTCCACCTAATTAAACCTGAGGGACAGGGATCAGGATGGATACAGAAAAAGCCACAGAGAAGTTTTAAGAGAAAAGAGACCCCTCTCAATGAGCAAACATACCTTCTTTGATGCTAGAGAAGGAGATAGAAAAAATAATCCTTCCCCTATCAGTCAGTGAGTGGCTTTAGGGTACCTTTCTTGTGCCACTTCTACTTGCTACAAAGGACCGGAGACACCCAGGATGGCTCACTACTAGCCTTACCATCGAGATGGTTACTAGGAAAGTCCCCTCAACCTGATGACATGCTGGGCAGTTGAGCACATTTCCCCTGAGATGCATGGCTCTGGAAAAGGAAATCTTGACAGTCAAACTTTCTAGAAAGGTGAAAGATATGTATTCTATTTCATGCGAGTTTAGTTCAATCGCACAGTCATGTACCACTCCTTGCAACCCCATAGACTGCACTACGCCAGGCTTCCCTGTCCATCCCGTACTCCCGGAGCTTACTCAAACTCCTGCCTTAAATCATTCCCAGCATCGGGGTTTTTTTCAAATGGGAAGAGACCACGTTAGGTGGCCAAAGTATTGGAGTTTCAGCTTCAACATTAGTCCTTCCAATGAATATTCAGGACTGATTTTGTTTAGGATGGACTGATTGGTTCTCTGTGCAGTCCAAGGGACTCTCAAGAGTCTTCTCCAATACCACATTTCAAAAGCATCAATTCTTTGGTGCTCAGCTTTCTTTATAGTCCAAATCTCACATCCATACATGACTATTGGAAAAACCATAGCTTTGTCTAGATGACTAGTCAAACTAATGTCTCTGCTTTTTAATATGTTGTCTAAGTTGATCATAGCTTTTTTCCAAGGAGCAAGTGTCTTTTAATTTCGTGGCTGCAGTCACCATCTGCAGTGATTTTAGACCCCTCTCCCCCCAAAAAAAATAAAGTTTGTCACTGTTTCCATTGTTTTCCCATTTATTTGCCATGAAGTGATGGAACCAGAGGCCACAACCTTAGTTTTCTGAATGTTGAGTTTTAAGCCAACTGTTGCACTCTCCTCTTTAATTTTCACCAAGAGGCTCTTTAGTTCTTTGTTTTCTGCTGTAAGAGTGGTGTTATCTGCATACCTGAGGTTATTGATATTTCTACCAGCAATCTTGATTCCAGCTTGTGTTTCATCCAGTCTAGCATTTCTCATGATGGACCCTGCATATAAGTTAAATAATCAGGGTGACAATATACAGCCTTGACGTTCTCCTTTCCCAATTTGGAACCAGTGTGTTGTTCCATGTCCAGTTCTAACTGTTGCTTTTTGACCTGAATACAGATTTCTCAGGAGGAGGTTAGGGTAGTTTGCTATTCCCATCCTTTGAAGAATTTTCCTCAGTTTGTTGTAATCCACAGTCAAAGGCTTTGGCATAGTAAATAAAGCAGAAATAGTTGTTTTTCCTGGAACTCTCTAGCTTTTTTGATGATCCAACCTGTTTGCAATTTGATCTCTGGTTCTTCTGCCTTTTCTAAATCCAGCTTAAACATCTGAAAGTCCATGGTTCACGTAAGGTTGAAGCCTGGCATGGAGAATTTTGAGCATTACTTTGCTAGCGTGTGAGAGGATTGCAATTGTGTGGTAGTTTGAACATTCTTTGACATTGCCTTTCTTTGGAATTGGAATGAAAACTGACCTTTTCAATTCCTATGGCCACTGCTGCATTTCCAAATTTGCTAGCATATTGAGTGCAGCACTGTCACAATATCATCTTTCAGGATTTGAAATACCTCAACTGGAATTCCATCTTCTCCACTAGCTTCATGTGTAGTGATGTTTCCTAAGGCCCACTTGACCTTGGATTCCAGGATGTCTGGCTCTAAGTGAGTGATCACACCATCGTAGTTATCTGGCTCATGAATATCCTTTTTGTATATTTCCTCTGTGTATTCTTGCCACCTCTTCTTAACATCTTCAGCTTCTGTTAGGTCTATACCATTTCTGTCCTTTATTGTGCCCATCTTTGCATGAAATGTTCCCTTGGTATCTCTAATTTTCTTGAAGAGATCTCTAGGCTTTCCCATTCTATTGCTTTCCTCTGTTTCCTCGCATTGATCACTGAGGAAGGTTTTCTTATCTCTCCTTGCTATTCTTTGGAACTCTGCATTCAAATGGGTATATCTTTCCTTCTCTCCTTTGCCTTTCACTTCACTTCTTTTCACAGATATTTGTAATGCTTCCTCAGACAACCATTTTGCCCTTTTGCATTTCTTTTTCTTGGGGATGGTCTCGATCCCTGCCTCCTGTACAAGGTCATGAATTTCCATCCATAGTACTTCAGGCATTCTGTTCATCAGATCTAATCCTTTGAGTCTATTTTTCACTTCCTTTGTATAATACTAAGGGATTTGATTTAGGTCATGCCTGAATGGTCTAGTGGTTTTCCCTCCTTTCTTCAAATTAAGTCTGAATTTGGCAATAAGGCATTTATAATCTGAGCCACAGTCAGTTCCAGGTCTTGTTTTTGCTGACTGTAAAGAGCTTCTCCATCTTTGGCTGCAAAGAAAATAATCAGTCTGATTTTGGAATTGAATATCTGGTGAGGTCCATGTGTAGAGTATTCTCTTGTGTTGTTTGAAGAGGGTGTTTTCTATGACCAATTCGTTCTCTTGGTAAAACTCTATTAGCCTTTGCCCTGCTTCATTATGTATTCCAAGTTCAAATTTGACTGTTACTCTAAGTATACCTTGACTTCCTACTTTTGCATTCCAGTCCTCTATAATGAAAAGGACATCTTTTTTGGGTGTTAGTTCTAGAAGTTCTTGTAGATCTTCATAGAACCATTCAATTTCAACTTCTTTAGCATTACTGGCAATGGTTTAGACTTGGATTACTGTGATACTGAGTAATTTTCCTTGGAAACTAACAGAGATCATTTTGTTTTTAGAGATTTCATCCAAGTGCTTCATTTTGGGCTGTTTTATTGACTATGATGGCTACTCCATTTCTTCTAAGAAATTCTTGCCCACAGTAGTAGATATAATGGTCATCTGAGTTAAATTCACCCATTCCAGTCCATTTTAGTTCACTGATTCCTAAAATGACAATGCTTACTCTTGCCATCTCCTGTTTGACCACTTCCAATTTGCCTTGATTCATGGACCTAACATTCCAGGTTCCTATGCAATATTGCTCTTTCCAGAATCAGACTTTACTTCCATCACCAGTCACATCCACAACTTGATGTTGTTTTTGCTTTGGCTCTGTCTCTTCATTCTGTCTAGAGTTATTTCTCCTCTGACCTCCAGTAGCATACCAACCTTGGGGGTTTATTTTTCAGTGTCCTATTTTTTGCCTTTTCATACTGTTCATAGGGTTCTCAGTGCAACAGTACTGAAGTGGTTTGCCATTCCCTTCTCCAGTGGGTCACATTTTGTCAGAACTCTCCACCTTGACCCGTCCATCTTGGGTGGATTACATGGCATGGCTCATAGTTTCATTGAGTTAGACAAGGCTGTGGTCCATGTAATCAGATTGGTTAGTTTTCTGTGATTGTGGTTTTCAGTCTATCTGCCCCCTGCTGGAAAAGGATAAGAGGTTTATGGAAGCTTCCTGATGGGAGAGCCTGACCTAGGGGAAAAGTGGGTCTTGTTCTGATGGGCGGTGCCATGCTCAATAAATCTTTAAATTATCAAGTTTATTTATTAAATTTATTAATCAAAAATCTTTTAATCTTTCACACAAAGATGGGTACAATAAAGGATAGAGATGATATGCACCTAACAGAAGCAGAAGATATTAAGAAGAGGTGGCAAGAATACATAGAAGAACTAAATAAAAAAGATTTTTCACAACCCAGGTAATCACGATGGTGTGATCACTCACCTAGAGCCAGACATCCTGGAATGTGAAGTCAAGTGGTCCTTAGGAAAAATCACTTCAAACAAAGCTAGTAGAGGTGATGGAATTCCAGTTGAGCTATTTCAAATCCTAAAATATGATGCCGTGAAACTACTGCACTCAATATGCCAACAAATATGGAAAATGCAGCAGTGGCCACAGGGCTGGAAAATATCAGTTTTAATTCGAATCCCAAAGAAAGGCAATGCTAAAGAATGCTCAAACTACCACACAATTGCATTCATCTCACACACAAGCAAAGTAATGCTCAACATTCTCCATGCCAGGCTTACACATGTGTACATGAACCACATTTGAATTTTCAGATGTTCAAACTGGATTTAGAAAAGGCAGAGGAATCATAGATCAAATTGCCAACATTTGTTGTATCTCTGAAAAAGCAAAAGAGTTCCAGGAAAACATCTACTTCTGCTTTATTGACTATGCCAAAGCCTTTGACTGTGTGGATCAAAACAAACTGTGGAAAATTCTTCAAGAGATGGCTACATGATCTGCCTCCTGAGAAATCTGTATGCAGGTCAGGAAGCAGCAATTAGAACTGGACAGGGAACAACACACAGGTTCCAAATCTGGAAAAGAGTAAGTCAAGGCTGTGTATTGTCACACTGCTTGTTTAACTTACATGCAGAGTACATCATGAGAGATGCTAGAATGGATGAAGCACAAGCTGGAATCAAGATTGCAGGGAGAAATATCAAGGGATCAAGGGATCAAGAAAAATCAAGTGAGAAATATCAATAACCTCAGTTATGCAGATGACACAACCTTTATGGCAGAAAGTGAAGAACTAAAGATCCTCTCGATAAAAGAGAAACAGGAGAGTGAAAAAGCTGGCTAAAACTCAATATTCAAAGAACTAAGGTCATGGCATCTGTTTCCATCACTTCATAGCAAATAGATGGGGAAATGAGGGAAACAGTGACAGATTTTATTTTGGGGTGCTTTAAAATTACTGTGGAGAAGGCAATGGCACCCCACTCCAGTACTCTTGCCTGGAAAATCCCATGGACGGAGGAACCTGGTGGGCTGCAGTCCATGGGGGTGTCTAAGAGTTGAACACGACTGAGCGACTTCACTTTCACTTTTCACTTTCATGCATTGGAGAAGGAAATGGCAACCCACTCCAGTGTTCTTGCCTGGAGAATCCCAGGGATGGGGGAGCCTGGTGGGCTGCCATCTCTGGGGTCGCACAGAATCGGACATGACTGAAGCGACTTAGCAGCAGCAGCAGCAAAATTACTGCAGATTGTGACGGCAGTCATGAAATTAAAAGACACTTGCTCCTTGGAAGAAAACTTATGACCAACCTAGAAAGCATATGAAAAAGAAGAAACATTACTTTGCCAAAAAAGGTTTGGCAAAACCTTTTGCAAAAAAGATTTGTCTCATCAAAGCTATGGTTTTTTCAGTAGTCATATATGAATGTGAGAGTTGGACTTTAAAGTAAACTTCCCCAGCGACTTAAAAAATGTAATTTTTTGAAATTATGACTATTTACTTCCTTAAAGAGATGTCTTTCCTATAGATGACACTCACAGGATCATTCAGTGGACATCATGTCCAGTTCTATGTGCTACTGCTAGGCAGCATGCTTGTCCCCACACCATATTCCAGGCATTGATAGCACTTAGTGGCCATTCACACCCTTGGTTCTGAACATCGTTCTTCATTCTACTCCTGAGCCTCTTGGTATCACCTGCATGGTTCATCCTACATTTTCATCCATAGCTTCGCTCTTTGAACTTGACATTCAGCACTTATCTTCTAGCTACAACCCTGATCTTGCTTATCACAATTCAAGTACTCCAATAAAAGATATATCCTGGGATAGCCTGAATAAATACATACCCAGGTTTGATTCATCCTGGCATTCATCTTCCACTAACCTATGTAAATGGCAACTTACTCATTTGGCCTGATCTTATAATTAGGAACCAGAAACCATCTTAGAAGGCTCATTGATAAAGCTGAGTTACTGTTGTTGATCTAATTTTTTTTCAATCAACTATTCACTCTTTGTCTCATCAGGTGGAGACCTAACATCAGGAGGAGTCTTTACTTCATAGACTGTGGTGTAAGGGGAATAAGCCATTTGTTAGTAAAAAAAGAGAGAGAGACATAACTGATGTAACCAAAGGATAGATGTACCAAAATAAGGATCAAGACAGATGGGATTCGAACTACCAAAGACCATGAGACATTGGACAAGTCCCTTGCTTCCTGATCTTCCAATCATAAAATGAAAGAGTTGTGCCACATGATCTCCAAGACACCCTCCAGGTTCAATATGCTTTGGTTCTTTTATCATCAATGTGTCTTTTTGAGATTCCATTTTCTCATTTGGAAAATAGTGTTAATACCTAGTCCAAACTTCCTCCCAAGGCTATTGTGAGTGTCAAATAAGAAAGTGGCTGAAAGACCACAATATACTTTAAATTTTGATATGTGGGCATAAAGTCTGACACCATCCCACAGCCTAAGATTTAGCAGAGCTACACGAACTGAGGTGGTGAATATGCATCCCTCTTCCTTATTTCTTCAATTAAACTTTCAAACCATACAAAATAGACCTGGAATTAAAGAATACCCATATCTGCCCTGATGGAAGGTACTTGTAAGGGAAAAAATGTCACAAACCCACAAGATTGGAATTGACCTTGACATTGGAGTAAAAAGTTGGTCTAGTGGAATCTGGCCAAATCACCTAAAGAGTTGTGGAAACTGAGCATGAACAAGCATTTGCATAGTGTCTGTTGTGATCTGTCATTCTTGGCGCATTATTATTAGCTCAATCTTTGGAATAATATTGAGAAGGATAGTTGATTGTTATTGTTATTACAACTATTTCTGCTGCATTCATCTCAGTGGTGGAAAACTAGAGCTCAGAAATCACATACTTACCCTATTCCACATCTCAGAACCAAATTGCAGTCTATTTAGTCTCAACACCCACCTCATCATTTCTTTAAAAGGCTGGAAAATGCAGGTTCATCTCCATCACATATACTTACCTCTTAAATTATGAACAATAGACATCTGCAAAAGGGTTTTAACCTCTCTAAGACAGAGACAGCTCTCCTTTCCATTTAGAAACATTAAAGAAAAACAATTACTGACACTTACTGTATCCTTATTCTATATTAGGTTTTGAGATTACAGGGAGAAACACAACATAGATCTTGCCTTTAAATCCTCAGTGATTCAACTTCCCAGTCTGGTTTTCAGCAGTAGGCTGAGTTCAAGAGTCATCTAAGTTCAGTGATGGGTGATATAATAATTGCACAAGTTTTTGTGAGGACAAGCTAAAAAGAAAAAGGACAGGAGCCATCTGGGAGTTTAAAATTTCATGCTTCAATTTGCAATGGCATGCATCATTTATGTGGGGGTTTTGGTGGCATTTATTTATTGAAAGCCCATTTATCCTGGACTCTCTCCAGTGTTGTGTGATATTTTATAATTCATCAAATTCCTCTTCTCCATAATGTAGTTTTGCATGCATGCTGAAATGTGGTATCCTTAGATGAGCTCTCAGAAGGAAAAAAGAGACTAGAGTGAAATCAGAGGAAAGGTGTGACCTTTCTGGGGACTGCCTACTGCTTCCAGTTTACAATCCTGTGCTAAAAAAAAGAGGGAGAGAGGTACAAAAGCCTTCCTCACTGAAGTAAGTTTCCAAAAATGGCAGCTTAGATTTCATAGATTCCTCCCATAACACTGTAATTAATTTTCCATGTCTACATCCTACTTAAGATCCTAGTGCATGCATTGTCAAAGCTTGAAAGAACAAAACGTGATAAGCAAGTGCTGGACCCACCATGAACCTGGTGAATCTTGGACTTTTTGTCAAAGGTAAAAGCAATTTTTCAGCAGCAATCCTGAAGGGTGTATAAAGGAACAGATTTTATATTCAGTTCAACATTTATTGAGGCTCATAATTTAGTATAGGAGGTAGCATATGCTTAAAATACACCTCTACAAATAATATGGAAGGAATTGCAGCTAATGGGGCAAAATGAGGTTCCCAAGTTTATACATTTAGCAAATGTTGAGGTATTATTTAAACCATGGTACTGACATCACCTGAAAGGGCAGCTCTGTTACTTTCACCAGCGAAGGTTCAATCCTGGAGGGAGAAGAGGAGAAGGAGAAAGGACCCAAAGGAATAACATTGAAATTTTTCTTTTTTCTCCCTTTTTTTCCTCTGAATAAGTGTGACTTTTTTGATGCAAAAGAAGGAACTGTGAATATTCTAGACATCCTTTCTTTGGATATAGTTTCTTACCCAGGTACATTTCTTGTCCCTCAAAATATTTCCTTAATCTTATCACCTTCAGGCTACAGACTCTCCCTACTCCAACCAAATTCCTCTGAAAATGATGCAAGGAGCTGTCATCTGTAAACCTCATTTGCTATATCAAATCTGGAGGGAAAACCCCTGAGTGAGGTGGCCCAAGGGACTGTCCTCAGGTGAGGAGTAAGAGAAATAAAGCAGAGCCATTTTTTATGTTTGGAATAGCATTTATTAAGTCAAGAAATAATAACACAAAATTCTGAATGAAATTTCTTGGAAAGTGAAAGTCGCTCAGTCCTGTCCAACTCTTTGCAAACCCATGGATTTCCAGGCCAGAATACTGTAGTGGGTAGCCTTTCACTTCTTCAGAGGGTCTTCCCAACCCAGGGATCAAACCCAAGTCTTCCACATTGCAGGCGGATTCTTTACCAGCTGAGCCACAAAGGAAGCCTAGGAATACTGGAGTGGGTAGTCTATCCTTTCTCCAGCAGACCTTCCTGACCCAGGAACTGAACTGGGGTCTCCTGCATTGCTGGAGAAGGCAATGGCAACCCACTCCAGTACTCTTGCCTGGAAAATCCCATGGATGGAGTAGCCTGGTAGGCTGCAGTCCATGGGTCGCTAAGAGTTGGACACGACTGAAAAGCTTCACTTTCATTTTTCTTTTAATGCATTGGAGAAGGAAATGGCAACCCACTCCAGTGTTCTTACCTAAAGAATCCCTTGGACGAGAGAGCCTGGTGGGCTTCTGTCTATGGGGATGCACAGAATCGGACACAACTGAAGCGACTTAGCAGCAGCAGCAGCAGCAGCTGCTCCTCCATTGCAGACAGGTTCTTTACCAACTGAGCTATCAGAGGAGCTTACTTGGAAACTGTCTTCTTAAATTGTTTCCCCATCCTATTAGTTTTGTTCCTTTCCCTATGACAAATTGATAATAAGATAATGTAAAGCTAAAAGAAATATGATTACTGATGATCTAGAACTCTTCTAAAATAGTGAGAATTTGAGAGAAGTGTTCTTGTGCTAACAGACTATGCTGCTTTTCCATTCTCTGAATAATTAGCAGCTATATAGCCAGGATCAAGAGCAGAAAGAGATCTGTTAATTCTCATTCCTACTTGCCTACTCTCTTGTCAGGCTACTAATTGAAACTGTCTCACGTAAATAGAGATGAAAGCTATTTTCTGAATATGTTTATGTCTGAAGACCCCTTTTACTCTCTCCATCTGAGCACACTATTGCTTACACCTAAACTAAGCTTCTCCCATCACCTTTTAAGCGTATTATCTTAGTTAGAGTATGTATCATCTTTCTAATCAAATCTCCAATGTTTAAACCACAGACAGTCTCTGCTCATCCACCTGAATGTGACCTCATCTAGTATCCTGACAAGGTTCAACACTGTGAAATAACGATGATGATGAAGATTCCAATCCACTTCCCAGAGAGCTCAAAAGGGAGGAAGGGAATTATTTGTTCTAGTGAAAATGGCAATACTTGGTCCTTTATAAGGACTGCCTTATTTATCTCTCACACCACTCAATGAGAAGATAGCTGTTATTGTCCCACTTTTACAGGTAGGGAAAGTAAAAGGATGCATAACGTCCAGAGTTGCACAATTATAGATGATAGAACTGACAGTCAAACCCAGGTTTTTTATTTCAAAATCTGTACTCAATCCACTGTGCCTCTTTGACACAGAAATGGATGATAGAACATAATATCACACCTTACCTTTCAAACTGACACAAAGTCTGAAGTAAACTTCATGGAGGAGTAAGAAGCTTGTCAGTACTTACACCAGCACAAGTGCATGCATATACAGAAAGAGCTAAGAGAGATGGAGAGAGATTGACATTTGTCTCTTTTGGTATGCTACTGCCCTCTATACTGAAGCACTAATTTTTCCTTGGTTATAAGCAGCAGAAAGCCACCCTTGCAAACTTAAGGATTAAATTAACTTTTTAAAAATGATGATCAAAGGACACAAGATGGTCAGGAACATAAGGTCAGCACCAAGGATCTCAGACTTAGTCTTTTTGAGTATTGCCATCAAATTATCTTATCTTAATCATGCTCCAGCCATATTTCACTCCACTTATAATTCAAATTCCTAGGAGATTGAATCTAGCCTAACTTGTGAGGTCTTGAACCAGGACTGGTATTTTCCCACCTATCATGTACAATAAGACAGGGGCAGTTCTCCAAAGGAAAGGGAGGATGCTATTATCAAGAGAGGTGGGGAGAATAGATAGATTCTGGGCAGAATAACAAAAAAATATTCATTACCCATACTCTATTCTTTACTCTGGTCTAAGTAAACCTAGGGGTCAAGGAATCTGGTCTTAGCTTCTAGGCTTAAATGACAGCTAGGAACCATATACAGCATTTTTATATTCTTTATGACCCTAATCTTTTCATGATGGTAAAAAACTTTACCATCACCATTGCCCTCAGATGCTCCCCCTGTCCCCATCTTTGATGGGGTCAGTCAATGGATGATTTTAATTGTCTTCTTATACCTGTGCATTAGGTTTCTACTTCCTTACTGTGGTCATGACCAAGTTAAGACATACCAGTCATATGTTCCTTCTTCTTACTGACCATACCTGAAGGCCAACCATTAGTCCTGTCCCTAGTCAATGACAAGAGGAATAATGTCCAAACCATTTGATTTGTGTGAGAGGTCATTCTGAACAGCAGTTCTTAATTCTTTTGGAACTGTAAAATAGGAACACATTCTGTAGAAGTCACCCAGTTGGACAATTGACACGTTCATGTTCCAAATAATTAAAAATCCACCTGTGACTTAGAGCTTGGCTGAATCTCCATAATGGCCTTCTGTTCTGGACCCATGAACAGTTGTCCATCAGGGGTAGAAAAGGAGAGTCTGTAGAGGTCAAGAGAGACAGCTATAACACTAAGGCAGAGAGTGCCTGCAGTACCATGCCCTAACCTGAAAACCCTCTTGCTTTCTTTTTGCCTTCCGGGCAGGTGATAGGGGTGTTTTGCAACCCCCAGGAAGCCACATGAGATAATCTAAGAGGGTAGTAGGTATTATGTATATGTGCACAAAGACCCTACAAGTGGTCAACACATGGGAAACTCATGTTCAGCCTGCAACTCAGCATTTCTCTAGTTAAGAGGAGTTCAGGGCCTGAGCTTCAAACTATGCTGAGTAATAAAACATGAGACACTTACTCTAGGTCTACCTAGCTTTGTGAAGCAGCTTCATTTCTAAAATTGTGTTCTATAGATTAATATTAATCCATTGTGCCTATCAATTTACAGCAAGGTTCCAGTATAGTTTTTTTTTTTTATTTTTTTTAGAATTTTTAAAATTAATTTTATGTTTTTAAATTTACAATACTGAATTGGTTTTAACATTACACAGTATTTTTTTTTTATTAAGGCATTCTAATCCTTCAGCTTTAAGTGTCTCTACTTCTTAACTCTAGCCTGTCTGTCAAAGAAGAGCATTTTATGAGAAAATGCCAAATAGCTAACTATTTGTATGTGCCATTTCTATTAATCTTCGGGAGGCTTGCAAAATTTTATTTATGTACCTGATTTAAAGACTGGACAACTGAGGTCCAAAGCCACATACCTAATGAAAATCTACACTAGAGCTCTCACCCATGTTTTCTGATGAGAGTGAACTTCAAAAAGTGTATTATTGTTGTATTCCCCATGGGTATTTGTAAAATGTTTGGAAATGACATGGAAACTGCTGCATGTACAGTTAACACTATTAGTGATCTGTTTACCATTCACTTAATAAACATTTGTTCGGTTCAGTTCAGTTCAGTTCAGTCGCTCAGTCGTGTCCGACTCCTTGCGACCCCATGAATCGCAGCACGCCAGACCTCCCTGTCCATCACCATCACTCGGAGTTCACTCAGACTCACATCCATCGAGTCCATGATGCCATCCAGCCATCTCTTCTTCGGTCGTCCCCTTCTGCTCCTGCCCCCAATCCCTTCCAGCATCAGAGTCTTTTCCAATGAGTCAAATCCTCATGAGGTGACCAAAGTACTGGAGTTTCAGCTTTAGCATCGTTCCTTCCAAAGAAATCCCAGGGTTGATCTCCTTCAGAATGGACTGGTTGGATCTCCTTGCAGCCCAAGGGACTCTCAAGAGTCTTCTCCAACACCACAGTTCAAAAGCAGCAATTCTTTGGTGCTCAGCTTTCTTCACAGTCCAGCCCTCACATCCATACATGACCACAGGAAAAACCATAGCCTTGACTAGACAGACCTTAGTCCGCAAAGTAATGTCTCTGCTTTTGAATATACTATCTAGGTTGGTCATAACTTTTCTTCCAAGGAGTAAACGTCTTCTAATTTCATGGCTGCAGTCACCATCAGCAGTGATTTTGGAGACCAAAAGAATAAAGTCTGACACTATTTCCACTGTTTCCTCATCTATTTCCCATGAAGTGATGGGACCAAATGCCATGATCTTCATTTTCTGAATGTTGAGCTTCAAGCCAACTTTTTCAATCTCTACTTTCACTTTCATCAAGAAGCTTTTTAGCTCCTCTTCACTTTCTGCCATAAGGGTGGTGTCATCTGCATATCTGAGGTTATTGATATTTCTCCTGGCAATCCTGATTCCAGCTTGTGTTTCTTCCAGTCCAGCATTTCTCATGATGTACTCTGCATAGAAATTAAATAAGCAGGGTGACAATATACAGCCTTGACGCTGTCTCTTATACACATCTAGATGTGTATAAGAGACAGGCACGAACCAGCTCAGCGAAAGGGCCTGTTAGGCCCTTGGCCCCCGGCCCCCACCCAGGTCTCCTGTGGAACGTAATATATTTAAACACACACACACACACACACACACATCTTCACGGTGTGTTTGTACACACACACACACATCTTCACGGCGTGTTTGTGATTCGGGCCCAACCTGGTTCTGCACCCAGACACAGTCAGGCTGGTGCAGCAAAAAAAAAAAAAAAAAAATCGATCTAGTGGCCTAACACTCCAAGGCCAAATGTGCCTGTTACTCTAGGTGTTTCTTGACTTTCTACTTTAGCATTCTAGTCCCCTATAAGGAAAAGGACATCTTTTTTGGGTGTTAGTTCTAAAAGGTCTTATAGGTCTTCATAGAAATATTCAACTTCAGCTTCTTCAGCATTACTGGTTGGGGCATAGACTTGGATTACTGTGATATTGAATGGTTTGCCTTGGAAACGAACAGAGATCATTCTGTCGTTTTTGAGATTGCATCCAAGTACTGCATTTCGGACTCTTTTGTTGACCATGATGGCTACTCCATTTCTTCTGAGGGATTCCTGCCCGCAGTAGTAGATATAATGGTCATCTGAGTTAAATTCACCCATTCCAGTCCATTTTAGTTTGCTGATTCCTAGAATGTCAACGTTCACCCTTGCCATCTCTTGTTTGACCACTTCCAATTTGCCTTGATTCATGAACCTGACATTCCAGGTTCCTATGCAGTATTGCTCTTTACAGCACCGGATCTTGCTTCTATCACCAGTCACATGCACAACTGGGTACTGTTTTTGCTTTGGCTCCATCCCTTTATTCTTTCTGGAATTATTTTTCCACTGATCTCCAGTAGCATATTGGGCACCTAATGACCTGGGGAGTTCCTTTTTTGGTATCCTATCATTTTGCCTGTTCATACTATTCATGAGGTCCTCAAGGCAAGAATACTGAAGTGGCTTGCCATTCCCTTCTCCAGTGGACCACGTTCTATCAGCCCTCTCCACCATGACCCACCCGTCTTCGGTTGCCCCGCAGGCATGGCTTAGTTTCATTGGTTTAGACAAGGCTGTGGTCCTAGTGTGATTAGATAGACTAGTTTTCTGTGAGTATGGCTTCAGTGTGTCTGCCCTCTGATGCCCTCTTGCAACACCTACCATCTCATTTGGGTTTCTCTTACCTTGGGTGTGGGGTATCTCTTCACGGCTGCTTCAGCAAAGCACAGCCGCTGCTCCTTACCTTGGACGAGGGGTATCTCCTTACCGCCGCCGTTCCTGACCTTCAACGTGGGATAGATCCTCTAGGCCCTCCTGCGCCTATCTCTTACCTTGGGTGTGGGGTATCTCTTCACGGCTGCTTCAGCAAAGCACAGCCGCTGCTCCTTACCTTGGACGAGGGGTATCTCCTTACTGCCACCGTCCCTGACCTTCAGCGTGGGATAGCTCCTCTAGGCCCTCCTGTGCCTGTGCAGCCCAAACATTTGTTAAGTGACTCATATGTTCAGAGGTGAACAGGACAGTATCTAGAGCCTGGAGTGGCTTCCATTTTAGAATGAACTTGTCATCAAAGGTAGCATCCAGCCCTGTCCTTATCTGAAATCACCCAATACTCTCTATGAGGCAGAAATTTCCTGGTCCAGCAGAGCATTCTCAGTGTCCAAATCCTATCTAGTAGCCCTGAGCACATCCCCCAGTAGTTGTGACTGTCTGATTGCACCTGACAGCTTCCTGTTCCTGGGAAGTTGCCTCCTGCTAGTGCACAAGAGATCATGTCCAACACTCTCACCCATACCCAGCAGAAGCCCACAGCTAGTGACTGGTGTATACAGGGCAAGAGCATAATGGATCTCTGCCTCAGGTGGAGCTCCTTCTGTTGTGTAACCCACACTCTAACACTTCTCTAAGGCTCAGAGTGAAGCAATCTCCAGCTGAGTCGACATCCTTGCTTAGATATTTGTTTCAGCTGTCTTGCTTTCCTTCCTCCCTTTGTGTAGGGAACACGTTCCCCGTAAATTACTTGAACTAGACTTCTCATCTCAGGTCTTGTCTGGAGAACACAATCAAAGATAGATAGTTTGACTTTATTTTGTAGCAGAGGAGTTGGAAAAGATAGGTCTTTGAAAAAAATCCATACACTATTTTTTCACTCATTCAAATTGGAGCTTCTCCTAAAATTAAACAAAATAAGCAATATCTATTTGCATTTGCATGGCTTTATTTGTGTTGAAGGTAAGGAAACAGTGTTCTTTATAACATTCAGGACTATTTAAAAATTACATGGTCATTGCCAATTTCCCCAAAATTTATCTATAAATCAGTTCTTTTGTGTGTGTGTTTGAGTTCCTTTGTTTTTTAATATAAATTTATTTATTTTAATTAGAGGCTAATTACTTTACAATATTGTATTGATTTTGCCATACAGCAACAAGGGACGCACACGTGTTCCCCATCCTGAACACCCCTCCCACCTCCCTCCCCATACCATCCCTCTGGGTCATCCCAGTGCACCAGCCCCGAGCATCCTGTATCATGCATCAAACCTAGACTGGCGATTTGTTTCACATATGATATTATACATGTTTCAATGCCATTCTCCCAAATCATCCCATTCTCGCCCTCTCCCACAGAATCCAAAATTTAGATATCTAAATCAGTTCTTTGTGATAATATCACATCTACTGATAAGAGTCACACGTTCTGGTTTTTCAATAATAATTTTAAAGCTAGTGTGAACTACATGAAAATTGATGTACAACAGAGCCTTGGTGAGTTTGATGTTGATCTTGTTAGACAATTATCTGTTTTAATCTGAGAATCCTTTTATATATTCCAATTTCTGTTTACAAGATGAGTTTCAGGTTTACTGAACCATTTAATTAACTTAAGTATTTTAACTTTTAGAGGTGTTGATTGATTCTAATCAGTATTTTCTGCTAATCTAATTGAAAGTTTTCCTGGACTATTGTTGGTAAAGCAAAAAATTTTAAAAAGGAAAATGTTGTTTAATCCTTAGTATCAGTTCAGTTCAGTTCAGTCCCTCAGTCGTGTCCAACTCTTTGCGACCCCATGAATCACAGCATGTCAGGCTTCCCAGAGTTCACTCAAACTCATGTCCATTGAGTTGGTGAAGCCATCCAGCCATCTCATCCTCTGTCGTCCCCTTCTCCTCCTACCCCCAATCCCTCCAAGCATCAGGGTCTTTTCCAATGAGTCAACTCTCTGCATGAGGTGGCCAAAGTATTGGAGTTTCAGCTTCAGCATCAGTCCTTCCAATGAACATGTTGAGCTTTAAGCCAACTTTTTCACTCTCCTCTTTCACTTTCATCAAGAGGCTTTTTAGTTCCTCTTCCCTCTCTGCTTCCCTGGTGGCTCAGATGATATAGTATCTGCCTGCAATGAGGGAGACCCGGGTTCGATCTCTGGGTTGGGAAGATCCCCTGGAGAAGGAAATGCCAACCCACTCCAGTACTCTTGCTTGGAAAATTCCATGGACTGAGGAGTCTGGTAGGCTGCAGTCCATGGGGTTGCAGAGTTGGACATGACTGAGCGACTTCACTTTCACTTTTCAGTTTCCGCTGTAAAGGTGGTGTCATCTGCATATCTGAGGTTATTCATATTTCTTCCTGCAATCTTGATTCCAGTTTGTGTTTCTTCCAGCCCAGCATTTCCCATGATGTACTCTGCATATAAGTAAAATTAGCAGGGTGACAGTATACAGCCTTGACGTACTCCTTTTCCTTTTTGGAACCAGTCTGTTTTTCCATGTCCAGTTCTAACTGTTGCTTCCTGACCTGCATATAGGTTTCTCAAGAGGCAGATCAAGTGGTCTGGCATTCCCATCTCTTTCAGAATTTTCCACAGTTTATTGTGATTCACGTAGTCAAAGATGGAGAAGCTCTATATAGTCTGCAAAAACAAGACTGGGAGCTGACTGTGGCTCAGATCATGAACTCCTTATTGCCAAATTCTGGCTTAAATTGAAGAAAGTGGGGAAAACCACTAGACCATTCAGGTATGACCTAAATCAAATCCCTTATGATTATACAGTGGAAGTGAGAAATAGATTTCAGGGTCTAGGTCTGATAGAAAGAGTGCCTGATGAACCATGGATGGAGGTTCATGACATTGTACAAGAGACAGGGATCAAGACCACCCCCATGGGGAAAAAATGCAAAAAAGCAAAATGGCTGTCTGAAGAGGCCTTACACGTAGCTTTGAAAAGAAGAGAAGCAAAAAGCAAAGGATAAAAGGAAAGATATAAGCACCTGAATGCAGAGTTCCCAAGAATAGCAGGGAGAGATAAGAAAACCTTCTTCAGTGATCAATGCAAAGAAATAGAAGAAAATAATAGAATGGGAAAGACTAGAGATCTCTTCAAGAAAATTAGAGATATCAAGGGAACATATCATGCAAAGATGGGCTTGATAAAGGACATAAATGGCATGGACCTAACAGAAGCAGAAGATATTAAGAAGATGCAGCAAGAATACACAGAAGAACTGTACAAAAAAGAGCTTCACGACCCAGATAATCACGATGGTGTGATCACTCACCTAGAGCCAGACATCCTGCAATGTGAAGTCAAGTGGGTCTTAGAAAACATCACTGTGAACAATGCTAGTGGAGGTGATGGCATTCCAGTTGAGCTATTTCAAATCCTGAAAGATGATGCTGTGAAAGTGCTGCACTCAATATGCCAGCAAATTTTGGAAAACCCAGCAGTGGCCACAGGACTGGAAAAGGTTAGTTTTCATTTGAATGCCAAAGAATGCTCAAACTACTGCACAATTGCACTCTCATCTCACACGCTAGTAAAGTAATGCTCAAAATTTTCCAAGCCAGGCTTCAGGAATACGTGAACCATGAAATTCCAGAAATTCAAGCTGGTTTCAGAAAAGGCAGAGAAACCCAGAGATCAAATTGCCAACATCTACTGGATCATTGAAAAACGAAGAAATTTTAGAAAAACATCTATTTCTGCTTTATTAATTATGCCAAAGCCTTTGACTGTGTGGATCCTTGGCATAATCTAACACAAATTGTATAAAATTAGGGGGACAGAATGGAGCCAATTTCTGTTTCTTTCGAAGCAGGAAAGTCAGCCCCAAGAAGAAAGATTGTGCAGCAAGCACAGAGAGGATACTCTTGTAACCTTCTGCCAGGACTTGGACTTCTATCCAAGGCATTTTCAGGTTTGGCAGATTTCATTCTTCATTAAACTCAGTGGAGGATGCTTTATTGGGACACTTGCCACCCATAGAAAGTGATTTTCTTCTTTTAACACCTCTTCTTTTCTTAGAAAAATGAATGAAGTCACCCCAACGTCCCACCTCCTGTAGTATGACCCCAGGCAAATGTAAACCTAATTCTTAAGATAAGAGCTTCCCAACATTGATGGGGTCTTTCTATTGATTGTGAGGGTGGAGGCCAGACTTCTGAACTCAGGTGTTCAGACAGCACATAAATTGTGTTTATCTTCCCTTTAGAGTTCCACCAAGCAGAGGGGAGAGGTGTGTCAGAACAGCTCTTGGGAGTGCCCTCAAACTGCAGGCACCTGAGATGTGATCCTAAGACCATTTCTCAACTTCAACTTTTGAAACCTAGGTTTCCTGTTGCCTTCAAAAAGATTTTATTTTTACCAAATTGTCACTGGTCTCTCCTGAGACAATTCTGTTCTAGTTAACCTCTGTTCAGCACAAAACAATGTATTAGGGATATTGCATTTCTCTGCCAAGAAAATATGTGTAAAACTAGATCAAACCACCCTCCAGTTCTTCCGTGCTGACTCACTTTAGTTATTTAACTTTTTTCTCTGGAAAGTAATCTCTGTGCTATTTGTGAGAAACCTGCAGTTTTAACATAATTTGGAAATCGGTCATAGATTTATCACCCCAGGAAAACCACCAGCTTATCATCAGAGAAATTCTTTAGTTAAGATTAGTTTGCTATGAGATAACAGTGAAGAAGTAAAATATGGGAGATTTTCTCCCCACCATTCACACTGGCTCCCTGACTGCCTCTAAGGCAATGTTCTCGTCTATAGGTAGTTCAGTTCAGTTCAGTCGCTCAGTCGTGTCCGACTCTTTGCAACCCCATGAATCGCAGCATGCCAGGCCTCCCTGTTCATTACCATCTCCCGGAGTTCACTCAGACTCACATCCATCGTTTCAGTGATGCCATCCAGCCATCTCATCCTCAGTCGTCCCCTTCTTCTCCTGCCCCGAATCCCTCCCAGCATCAGAGTCTTTTCCAATGAGTCAACTCTTCACATGAGGTGGCCAAAATGCTGGAGTTTCAGTTTTAGGATCATTCCTTCCAAAGAAATCCCAGGGTTGATCTCATTCAGAATGGATTGGTTGGATCTCCTTGCAGTCCAAGGGACTCTCAAGAGTCTTCTCCAACACCACAGTTCAAAAACATCAATTCTTCGATGCTCAGCCTTCTTCACAGTCCAACTCTCACATCCATACATGACCACAGGAAAAGCCATAGCCTTGACTAGACGGACTTAGTTGGCAAAGTAATGTCTCTGCTTTTGAAAATGCTATCTAGGTTGGACATAACTTTTTCTTCCAAGGAGTAAGTGTCTTCTAATTTCATAGGTAGACAGGAGCCTTTTCTTTCTTTCTTTTTTTTTTTAATGAACTTAAGGGGTGCAGGGTCTTCTCTTGTGGTTTAGCTGGTAAAGGATATGCCTGCAGTGAGGGAGACCAGAATTCAATCCCTGGGTTGGGAAGATCTGGAAAAGGAAAAGACTACCTGTCCCACTATTCTGGCCTGAAGAATTCCATGGACTGTATAGTCCATAGAGTCACAAAAGGTCATAGGATGACTTTTACTTCACTACAGGGTGCATGTCTAGAGCTATGGCAAGCTCAGCAGTTCACCCTGGCCTGCTTCTTTCTACAATTCTGTCCCTCCCTCCAGACACAGCCTCCTTTTTTTCTGCTTTGAGAACACTCCAAGCTTTTCCCTACCTCAGGACTTTTGCACATGATAGTCTATTGCATTTTTCTTCTGGTCTAGATATATTGATTGCAACCCTGGCTAGACATTAGAATTGCTTTATGCCCCATATTTAGATCAATTAAATAAGAACCTCTGAAGATAGGGGTCCATTGTCAGTTTTTTTTAATTAATTATTTATTTTAATTGGAGGCTAATTACTTTGCAATATTGTAGTGATTTTTGCCATACATTAACATGAATCAGCCAGGGGTGTACATGTGTCCCTCATCTTGAACATCTCTCCCAACTCCTTCCCCATCCGATCCCTCAGAGTCATGCCAGTGCAATGGTCCTGTGCACCCTGTCTCGTGCATCAAACCTACCTGGTGATCTATTTCACATATGGCAATATACATGATTTAATGCTATCCTCTCAAATTATCTCACCCTCACCTTCTCCCACAGAGTCCAAAAGTCTGTTCCTTACTTCTGTGTCTCTTTTGCTGCCTCACATATAAGGTCATAATTACCATCTTTCTAAATTTCATATATATGCATTAAAACACTGTATTGGTGTTTTTCTTTCTCACTTAGAACTTCACTCTGTATAAAAGGTTCCAGTTTCACTCGCCTCATTAGAACTGATTTGAATGTATTCTTTTCAACAGCTGAGTAATATTCATTGTGTATATGTACCACAGCTTTCTTATCTATTCATCTGTCAGTGGACATCTAGGTTGCTTCCATGTCCTAACTATTGTAAACAGTGCTGCAATGAATATTAGGGTACAGGTGTCTCTTTCAATTCTGATTTCCTCAGTGTGTATGCCTAGCAGTGGGATTGCTGGTCATAAGTCAGTTCTATTTCCAGTTTTTTACTGGAATCTCCACACTGTTCTCCATAGTGGCTGTACTAGTTTGCATTCCCACCAACAGTGTAAGAGGGTTCCCTTTTCTCCACACCCCCTCCAGCATTTATTGCTTATAGACAATTGGATTGCAGCCATTCTGACTGGCGTGAAATGGTACCTCATTGTGGTCTTGATTTGCATTTCTCTGATAGTGAGTGAAAAAATTATTTCATATAATTTTTACTGTGTTTGTTAGTCATCTGTATGTTTTCTGTAGAGAAATGTCTGTTTTGTTCTTTGGCCCATTTTTTGATTGGGTCATTTTCTTTTCTGGCATTGAGCTGCTTAAGCTGCTTGTATATTTTTGAGATTAATTATTTGTCAGTTATTTCATTTGCTATTCTTTTCTCCCATTCTGAAGGCTGTCTTTTCACCTTGATTAAAGTTTCCTTCATTGTGAAAAAGTTTTTCAGTTTAATTAGGTCCCATTTGTTTATTTTTGCTTTTATTTCCATTGCTCAAGGAAGTGGGTCATAGAGGATCCTGCTGTGATTTAAGTCAGAGAGTGTTTTGCCTGTTTTCCTCTAAGAGTTTTATAGTTTCTGGCCTTACATTTAAATATTTAATCCATTTTGAGTTTATTTTTGTGTATGGTGTTAGAAAGTGTTCTAGTTTCATTCTTTTACAAATGGTTGACCAATTTTCCCACCACCACTTGATAAAGAGATTTTCTTTCTTCCATTGTATATTCTTGCCTCCTTTGTCAAAGATAAGGTGTCCATAGAGCCAGGCCTCCCTGTTCATTACCATCTCCCGGAGTTCACTCAGACTCACATCCATCGTTTCAGTGATGCCATCCAGCCATCTCATCCTCAGTCGTCCCCTTCTTCTCCTGCCCCGAATCCCTCCCAGCATCAGAGTCTTTTCCAATGAGTCAACTCTTCACATGAGGTGGCCAAAATGCTGGAGTTTCAGTTTTAGGATCATTCCTTCCAAAGAAATCCCAGGGTTGATCTCATTCAGAATGGATTGGCTGGATCTCCTTGCAGTCCAAGGGACTCTCAAGAGTCTTCTCCAACACCACAGTTCAAAAACATCAATTCTTCGATGCTCAGCCTTCTTCACAGTCCAACTCTCACATCCATACATGACCACAGGAAAAGCCATAGCCTTGACTAGACGGACTTAGTTGGCAAAGTAATGTCTCTGCTTTTGAAAATGCTATCTAGGTTGGACATAACTTTTTCTTCCAAGGAGTAAGTGTCTTCTAATTTCATAGGTAGACAGGAGCCTTTTCTTTCTTTCTTTCTTTTTTTTTAATGAACTTAAGGGGTGCAGGGTCTTCTCTTGTGGTTTAGCTGGTAAAGGATATGCCTACAGTGAGGGAGACCAGAATTCAATCCCTGGGTTGGGAAGATCTGGAAAAGGAAAAGACTACCTGTCCCACTATTCTGGCCTGAAGAATTCCATGGACTGTATAGTCCATAGAGTCACAAAAGGTCATAGGATGACTTTTACTTCACTACAGGGTGCATGTCTAGAGCTATGGCAAGCTCAGCAGTTCACCCTGGCCTGCTTCTTTCTACAATTCTGTCCCTCCCTCCAGACACAGCCTCCTTTTTTTCTGCTTTGAGAACACTCCAAGCTTTTCCCTACCTCAGGACTTTTGCACATGATAGTCTATTGCATTTTTCTTCTGGTCTAGATATATTGATTGCAACCCTGGCTAGACATTAGAATTGCTTTATGCCCCATATTTAGATCAATTAAATAAGAACCTCTGAAGATAGGGGTCCATTGTCAGTTTTTTTTAATTAATTATTTATTTTAATTGGAGGCTAATTACTTTGCAATATTGTAGTGATTTTTGCCATACATTAACATGAATCAGCCAGGGGTGTACATGTGTCCCTCATCTTGAACATCTCTCCCAACTCCTTCCCCATCCGATCCCTCAGAGTCATGCCAGTGCAATGGTCCTGTGCACCCTGTCTCGTGCATCAAACCTACCTGGTGATCTATTTCACATATGGCAATATACATGATTTAATGCTATCCTCTCAAATTATCCCACCCTCACCTTCTCCCACAGAGTCCAAAAGTCTGTTCCTTACTTCTGTGTCTCTTTTGCTGCCTCACATATAAGGTCATAATTACCATCTTTCTAAATTTCATATATATGCATTAAAACACTGTATTGGTGTTTTTCTTTCTCACTTAGAACTTCACTCTGTATAAAAGGTTCCAGTTTCACTCGCCTCATTAGAACTGATTCGAATGTATTCTTTTCAACAGCTGAGTAATATTCATTGTGTATATGTACCACAGCTTTCTTATCTATTCATCTGTCAGTGGACATCTAGGTTGCTTCCATGTCCTAACTATTGTAAACAGTGCTGCAATGAATATTAGGGTACAGGTGTCTCTTTCAATTCTGATTTCCTCAGTGTGTATGCCTAGCAGTGGGATTGCTGGTCATAAGTCAGTTCTATTTCCAGTTTTTTACTGGAATCTCCACACTGTTCTCCATAGTGGCTGTACTAGTTTGCATTCCCACCAACAGTGTAAGAGGGTTCCCTTTTCTCCACACCCCCTCCAGCATTTATTGCTTATAGACAATTGGATTGCAGCCATTCTGACTGGCGTGAAATGGTACCTCATTGTGGTCTTGATTTGCATTTCTCTGATAGTGAGTGAAAAAATTATTTCATATAATTTTTACTGTGTTTGTTAGTCATCTGTATGTTTTCTGTAGAGAAATGTCTGTTTTGTTCTTTGGCCCATTTTTTGATTGGGTCATTTTCTTTTCTGGCATTGAGCTGCTTAAGCTGCTTGTATATTTTTGAGATTAATTATTTGTCAGTTATTTCATTTGCTATTCTTTTCTCCCATTCTGAAGGCTGTCTTTTCACCTTGATTAAAGTTTCCTTCATTGTGAAAAAGTTTTTCAGTTTAATTAGGTCCCATTTGTTTATTTTTGCTTTTATTTCCATTGCTCAAGGAAGTGGGTCATAGAGGATCCTGCTGTGATTTAAGTCAGAGAGTGTTTTGCCTGTTTTCCTCTAAGAGTTTTATAGTTTCTGGCCTTACATTTAAATATTTAATCCATTTTGAGTTTATTTTTGTGTATGGTGTTAGAAAGTGTTCTAGTTTCATTCTTTTACAAATGGTTGACCAATTTTCCCACCACCACTTGATAAAGAGATTTTCTTTCTTCCATTGTATATTCTTGCCTCCTTTGTCAAAGATAAGGTGTCCATAGATGTGTGAATTTATCTCTGGGCTTTCTATTTTGTTCCATAGCTTTATATTTCTGTCTTTATGCCAGTACCATACTGTTTTGATGACTGTAGCTTTGTAGTATAGTCTGAAGTCAAGCAGGTTGATTCCTCCAGTTCCATTCTTCTTTCTCAAGATTGCTTTGGCTATTAGAGGTTTTTTGTATTTCCATACAAATTGTGAAATTATTTCTTCTAGTTCTCTGAAAAATACTGTTGGTTGCTTGATAGGGATTGCATTGAATCTGTAGATTGCTTTGGGTAGTATACTCATTTTCACTATATTGATTCTTCTGATCCATGAACATGGCATATTTCTCCATCTATTTGTGTCCTCTTTAATTTCTTTCATCAGTGTTTTATAGTTTTCTATATATAGGTCTTTTATTTCATTAGGTAGATTTATTCCTAAGTATTTTATTCTTTTTGTTGCAATGGTGAATGAAATTTTTTCCTTAATTTCTCTTTCTGTTTTGTCATTGTTAGTGTATAGGAATGCAAGAGATTTCTGTGTGTTAATTTTATATCCTAGAACTTTACTATATTCATTGAGAAGCTCTAGTAACTTTCTGATGGAGTCTTAAGGGTTTTCTATGTAGAGGATCATGTCATTTGCAAACAATGAGAATTTTACTTCTTCTTTTTCGATCTGGATATTAATCAAATTAAAGAAGATCATCCAACCATTCTGAAAGAGATCAACCCTGGGATTTCTTTGGAAGGAATGATGCTAAAGCTGAAACTCCAGCACTTTGGCCACCTCATGAGAAGAGTTAACTCATTGGAAAAGACTCTGATGCTGGGAGGGATGGGGGGCAGGAGGAGAAGGGGACGACCGAGGATGAGATGGCTGGATGGCATCACTGACTCAATGGACGCAAGTCTGAGTGAACTCTGGGAGTTGGTGATGGACAGGGAGACCTGGCGTGCTGTGATTCATGGGGTCGCAAAGAGTCAGGCATGACTGAGCGACTGAACTGAACTGAACTGAAAGAAGATCAAACAAAAATAGCAAAGATTAAAAGCAACAAGGGAAAAACAAAAAATAACTCACAAAGGGATTCACATAAGGATAACAGCTTATCTTTCAATAGAAACTCTTCAAGCCAGAAGGAAATGGCAGGACATATTTAAAATGATGAAAGAGAACCTACAACCCAGATTACTGTACCCAACAAGGATCTCATTCAAATATGAAGGAGAAATCAAAAGTTTTATAGACAAGCAAAAGCTCAGAGAATTCAGCACCACCAAACCAGCTCTTCAACAAATGCTAAAGGATCGTCTCTAGACAGGAAACTGAGAAAATGTTTATATACTCAAACCCAAAACAACAAATTAAATGGCAAGGTGATCATAACTTATCAATAATTATCTTAAATGTAAATGGTTGAATGCCCCAACCAAAAGACAAAGACTGACTGAATGGATAAAAAAACAAGACCCCTATACATGCTGTCTACAAGAGACCCACCTCAAACCTAGGGACACATACAGACTGAAAGTACAAGGCTGGAAAAAGATATTTCATGCAAATGGAGACCAAAATAAAGCAGGAATAGCAATATTCAGATGAAATATACTTTGAAATAAAGTCTGTGAAAAGAGACAAAGAAGGACACTACATAAAGATCAAAGGATCAATCCAAGAAGAAGATATAGCAATTATAAATATATATGCACCCAACATAGGAACACTGCAATATGTAAGGCAAATGCTAACAAGTATGAAAGAATAAGTTAACAATAACACAACAATAGTGGGAGACTTGACTACCCCATTCACACCTATAGATAGATCAACTAAACAGAAAATTAGCAAGGAAACACAAACTTTAAATGATGCAACAGACCAGTTAGACCTAATTGATATATATAGGACATTTCACCCTAAAACAATGAATTTCAAGTTTTTCTCAAGTGCACACGGAGCCTTCTCCAGGATAGATCACATCCTGGGCCATAAATCTAGCCTTCATAAATTCAAAAAACATGAAATCATCTCAAGCATGTTTTCTGATCACAATGTGGTAAGATTAGATGTCAACTACAGGGAAAAAAAAAAAACTATTTAAAATACAAACATGCAGGCTAAACAGCACACTTTCGAATAACCAACAAATCACAGAATAAATCAAAAAAGAAATCAAAATACGCATAGAGACATTGAAAATGAAAACACAACTGCACAAACCCTATGATATTCAGTAGAAACAGTGATAAGGGGAACTGCTGTTGCTGCTGTTGCTACTAAGTCACTTCAGGCGTGTCTGACTCTGTGTGACCCCATAGACAGCAGCCCACCAGGCTCTCCCATCCCTGGGATTCTCCAGGCATGAACACAGGAGTGGGTTTCCATTTCCTTCTCCAGTGCATGTAAGTGGAAAATAAAAGTGAAGTCGCTCAGTTGCGTCTGACTCTTAGTGACCACGTGGACCACAGCCTACTGACGCCTCAGTCCATGGGATTTTCCAGGCAAGAGTACTGGAGTGGGTTGCCATTGCCTTCTCTGCTAAGGGAAAGGTTCATAGCAATACAAGACTGCCTCAAGAAACAGAAGAAAAATCAAATAAATTTCCTAACTCTACACCTAAAGCAACTAGAAAAGGAAGAAATGAAGCACCTCAGGGTTAGTAGAAGGAAAGAAAAGTTAGTAGAAGGAGAACATAGCCAAAATCAACAAAGCTAAAAGTTGATTCTTAGAAAAGATAAATAAAATAGCAAGACTCATCAAAAAACAAAGGGATAAGAATCAAATAAACAAAATTAGAAATTAAAATGGAGAAATCACAACAGACAACACAGAAATACATAGGATCATAAGAAGAGTACTATCAGCAATTATATGCCTATAAAACGGACAACTTGGAAGAAATGGGCAAATTCTTAGAAAAGTACAACTCTCCAAAACTGAACCAGGAAGAAATAGAAAATCTTACCAGATCCATGACAAACATGGAAATCAAAACTGTAATCAGAAATATTCCAGCAAACAAAATCCCAGATCCAGAATGGCTTCTGAATTCTACCAAAAATTTAGAGATGAGCTTACACCCCTACTCAAACTCTTCCAGAACATTGCAGAGGAAGGTAAACTTCCGAACTCATTCTATGAGGCCACCATCACCCTAATACCAAAACCTGACAAAGATTCCACAAAAAAAGAAAACTGCAGGCCAATATCACTGATGAACATAGATGCAAAAATCCTTAACAAAATTCTAGCAATCAGAATCCAACAATATATTAAAAAGATCATACACCATGACCAAGTGGGCTTTATCCCAGGGATGCAAGGATTCTTCAATATCCGCAAATCAATCAATGTAATTCACCACATTAACAAATTGAAAAATAAAAGCCATATGATTATCTCAATAGATGCAGAGAAGGCCTTTGACAAAATTCAACANAAGATCATACACCATGACCAACTGGGCTTTATCCCAGGGATGCAAGGATTCTTCAATATTTGCAAATCAATCAATGTGATACACCACATTAACAAATTGAAAGATAAAACCCATATGATTATTTCAATAGATGCAGAAAAAGCCTTTGACAAAATTCAACATCCATTTATGATAAAAAACTTCCAGAAAGCAGACACAGAAGGAACATACCTCAACCTAATAAAAACCATATGTGATAAAGCCACAGCAAACATTATCCTCAATGTTGAAAAATTGAAAACATTTCCCTTAACGTCAGGAACAAGACAAGTGTGCCCACTCTCACCAGTACTATTCAACATAATAATGGAAGTTTTACTCATAGCTATCAAAGAAGAGAAAGAAATAAAAGGAATCCAGATTGGAAAAGATCATGAAGGTTTTGAAGGGCAGAAAATGGTATTCATTTTAAGTGTGATGAGCACTAAAGATGTTTTCCAGCAGAGGAATGGCATGATTCAATTTAGATTTTAGCATGCTTGTTCTGACTATTGTACCAGAAAAAGATTAGAGGATAAAGGCAGAGTCAGGGAGACCAGTTAGGAGACCACTGCAATCATCTGGTGAGAGCTGCTGGCAGCTTAGAACTGAGAATTAGCAGCAGAAGCATAGATGAAGCAGTTGGACTCTGGATACATTTTGAAAGGAGAGCCAACTCTGGTGTTGACGGAATTTGTATGCTATGGAGAGAGGAGAGGAGTCAGTCCTCTCAGATTCTCAGTCCAGCTCTCATCGGAACTGAGATTCGGGACTCTCAGTTCCAATGAGAGTTCTCTTCTGGCAAACAGATTCACTCAGGAGTCAAATGCAGACCAGATGGACCCATACGCATGAGCACAAAAGCACAAAAAATGGAAAATTAACCTCATTGATAACACTTCTATGTATGGAGCACCAAATACATTCTGGTCTCTGTATTAAGCTCTTAGTCTTCATAATTTGATTTTCCTCTTCCAACAACCCAGTAATAAACATACCATAGTTTTCATAGAGGAAGAAGTTGAAACTTAGAGCAAAGTGACTTCCCCAGTGCTGGAACCATGACTACTTCAAAAACCCCTGTCCAACTTCCAGACTCATGCTCCCAACCAGTGTTTAGGCTCTCATGAGACTGAGACGCTAGTTCAGTTCAGTTCAGTTCAGTCGCTCAGTCGTGTCTGA